>JAYESA010000004.1:338756589-338764089 GCA_036927795.1 Iris macrosiphon
AGTTGCTCAGGACGTCAGGCGAGTACATTCTCTGATAGTTTTCATTATCTGATAATTATTATGATTCAGCTTATAGTATAGTATTATCTGATTTTCTGGCATGACACTGACTAGTATTTCTGGATTCATTTATTTGTGACACGTATATTTCATGTTTCTGGCCTCTATTTATGGAATCACCTACTGGCATCACATCATGACTCACTAGAGGCATCACTCATGTTTCTGGCTGGACTCATACTTGATTTGTGTGTCGGGTCTTGGATTCACTTGTACTAGTCGGGGCGGAGAAATGCTCGAGTAGACATGTAAATATTCCTAATTGGAATAACTAGAATCATCCCCTCTTATCTAATCTGGAATGATAGCAGCCGCACACCCAGTGTGCGGTAAGCCGTACTTACCCCTAGCCGTTTATATGTCAAAACAGGTATTTCAGAGACACGAGTTCATTCTTTCTAGTCTGGACTCTCTTGCATTTTTTGACTGGTCTCTGTTTGATGATAAACAAAGGAATGAAACTAGGTTTATACGAAACCCTTTCTTTGTTTACAAAAAAAAGGGTACAATTAATCCTATACGAGGATGTTAAATACAATAAAAATGATTCTAGAAATTTTTTGCTATAGGAGTCTGATCTACGGTCGATCAATTTGTCCCTTGGACCACACGATGATGAAGAAGTGTTATAGAAGAAGAAGAAGCTTCAAAGATTACATGAGTGATTGAATTCTCGTTGTCAAAGTTGTCAATCAACACTCTCTATCTGTGCTCTCTGTCTATAATCTCTTGATCTCTGATCTTGATCCTCTCCTCGACCTTGATCTCTTGTGACCAGAGGTCTCTATTTATAGATATCAGTCACAATAACTGTCCAGTCGGCATAGAAGCCAAACTGTGGAGAGAGTTGCACCTTTTACGCAACAGTTATAATAACTGCTACCCACGTTCGAATAATCCTCTGAATCTGCGTATGACATGTGTCCTATTATGAGGTAACGCGTATAACTGCCTCTCTAAGATTATGACATGCAAGCCACGTAGGTAACTGCCCCTCGCGTAGAGATGGTTAGCATAAAAGCCAAATAACTGTCTCGTTGGCATAAAAGCCAAATGGATGTCTTGTTGGTGTAAAAGCCAAATTTTGCGTAAAACTTGATGCTGCATGAATAATAGATAACCAGCGTAAAAATAGCCAATTATCCTTCCCGACTGAGGTCTTGAGCATATTCTGGGCCAAATAGCCTTATCACGTACCTGTACAAATATAGCTTGAGTTGGCGTATTTCGAGGAGATAGCATACGGCGTGCTCCTATAGTTGAAAATAGCTTGGTTGGCATAAAATGCAAGGATGGTGATGTAAGCGTATTAGCCCTAGTTTTAGCTCTTCCAGTCATGACAAAATTATAAAGGATAGAACCAAATATCGTGCATTTAATGCAGAGATATGCCTCAATCTCGTGCATTAAATGCCGAGATATGCCTCAAGCTCTGTACGAGAAACAGCTTTTGATGTGGCATTTGATTTTGTCTCATCTTGAGCGTAAAAACTCATCTTTGCCTATGTAGAACAGGCAGCATATTCCTTGAATGCTTAAAAATGACTTGTATCAAGGATATGTCACTAAACGACGGTCTGGGTCTCTGTGCAAAATTATTATCACAACCGTCCTCTCGATCGTCGTACAGTACTTTTTGTCAGGAGTTAGGTTCACTATTTTGTCTGACAGGTTCATTCGAGGAATACGAAGAGTTCCTCGTATGACTTTACGTTGCATTAAAGACAAACGTATTTTACGCCATAGGGAGGTGTAGCAACCTTTTACGCCAAAACGGTCTTGAAGCGTTGCTTTATGCGGGCAGCTCTTGTCACGACCCACACCCAAAAAATCGGGCATGAGTCATGGGTACGTCCAGCCTACGCCGCAGCATCGGCGGTAGAACGCTGTCTAGGTCAACTATCTAGCTAATAATCTCATGTAATCAATATATAAACTTGTCAAGATCTTAACTCCAAATGGAGGAACAATATCATAATGATAATCACAAGTACTCAATCACGAATCTAAGCACGATAAGATAACACAGAAAACTAACAGCTACCAAGTCTAAACAACTGCTACTAAAATGACCACAACATCAATATAATAATACATCATCCTGAATCAATATAATACAAGGTCTCAATCCAAAACCGGAGACAAATCTGGTACCAAAGGCTAATAAAAATAACAACTGAGGTCTTAGTGATCCCGGCTACCAACCCGAAAATTACTCCTAAACTAGATGCTCCCTGTCTGCACCATCGACAGGCTGAGGTCCATAAAACGTCGGACACCAATCCTCCGGATACTCTGGAAAAAATATGTCCTGTCAGGACTGGAGCAAGTACACCTCTAACAGCAGTTCCAGTTAAATGATAAAAACTATAAATCAGTTGTAGCAAGTAGCAAGGTGAAGAAAATAAAGTATGAAACAAGAAATATATACATATCACTGGTGCATAAAGGTAAAGATGCATGAATATCAGAAGCAAGATAGTAATGACTGCAAGATACAAGAAATCTAAACTAAGATTAAGTATGTGCACAAGAACGTGTAGTGAGTCCCGCAAGAAATACATGTAATGAGTCAAGTCCAGAAACTATAAGTGAGACCAACAAGAGATACAAGAAAGTCCAGACTATAAAGAATGAACTCGTGTCTTTGAAATACCTGTTTCGACATGTAAACAGCTAGGGGGTAAGTACGGCTCACCGCACACTGGGTGTGTGGCTGCTATCATTCCAGATTAGACCAGAGAGGGTGATTCCAGTAATTTCAGTTGGAAATATTTACATGTCTACTCGAGTATATTCTCGTCCCGACTAGTACAAGTGATCCAAGACCCGACACGTAAATCAAGTATGAGTCCAGCCAGAAATATGAGTGATGCCTGTAGATGATTCCAGAATAGAGGCCAGAAACATAAAATATACGTGTCGCAAGTAAATGAATCCAGAAATACCAGTCCGTATTCTGTGTTGTGCCAGAAAAATCAGATGATACTATACTAGAAGCTGATTCATAATAATCATCAGATAATAAAAACTATCAGAGAATGTACTCGCCTGACGTCCTGAGCAACTGGCGATCCGAACTGGTATCACAATAATTTATTACGAAAAGCAAGGTTAACAGGTTTCTAATGAGTTAAACAGATATAAAATAACTAAAAATAGGCTTCTAGGGTCTTTCTAGGTCAAACGGATCAAACCGATGAAATCTGGATCAAAAAGTCAACTCTTGGTCAAAAAGTCAACTCTGGGTCAAATCTAGGTCAAAAGTTGACTTTGACGGTCAACCGGGTCAACTACGGTCAACTCTAGGTCTAACTAGGGCGCTTCCAAAATTCTAGGTCAAAACCAGGTCATTAAGCTAATAAACCATCAAACTCGCCTCCTTGAGATACCGGGATACCCTCGGTATCCGATACCTCGACCTAGGCTACGTACCCCGCCTATACCCGCTAAAACCTATGCTAGCACGCGTAATTATATACACATATACATAAAAACCTATTTCTAGGCAATTGTTCAAAAACCCCGCTCGAAACTCAATACCTTGGATATCTCAAGGTATTGAGATACCTTGATATCTCAAGGTATTGAGATAACCCTCTAAACCCTCACTAACTACCCCTCTAGCTAAACTATTATGAATATAGATATATACCTAGCTATATGTATAGGCTAATATATATATATATATATATATATATATATATATATATATATATATATATATATATATATATATATCACATATACTCATATACCTAGATATCTATATATATATATATATCCACAAACACAAATATATACATATCCCTTACCTTATACCTATACATATATATATCTAGCTATATCTATGCATATATCTAGCTATATGTATATATATCTATACATATAGATAGATATATCTAACTAACTAACTATCTATCTATCTATCTATCTATCTATCTATCTATCTCGATATCTATATATTTATCTATCAATCTATATCTATCTATCTATCTATCTATCTATCTATCTATTAACAAAGATCTCTCCCTCGCTACCTGTTATGCCCTGCAAGGTCTCGCCACGCGGCGCTGCGCCACACCACACCAAGAAGCTGCTGCTGCCTCGCCACTGCACTGCATACTGCTCACTGCTACCCCCCCCCCCCCTCGATACACCAGTAAGCACACACAGACACACACATATATACATATATATATATATACAAACATATATACATATATATACACAACTATATATATATATATATATATATATATATATATATATATATATATATATATATATATATATATATATATATATATATATATATATATATATATATACACACACACACACACACTTATACATATATACTTACACACATATACACTTATGTATATAAGTACACACACACACAAACATATACAAACGCACATATCTCTATATATATATAAACACACATATCTATATATATATACACACACAAACCCATACACACACACACACATATATATATACACACACACACACACACTCACTCATACATATATATATAATATATATATATATATATATATATATATATATATATATATATATATATATATATATATATATATATATATATATATACACACACACTCACATATATATACATCCACACAATCATTTACACATATACAAACACACATCTATAAATATACACACACTCATCAAGATATACAATCACACATGTATATATATATACATATACATAAACACACTCACACACCTCTCAAACACACACAAACACTCACACTACACAACACTACACTACACTACACTACACACTCACACCTATACACAAACACTCACTCACACTCATACACACAAATATATTTATATACACTCATACAAACACACACACACACACTCATACATACATATATATATATATATATATATATATATATATATATATATATATATATATATATATATATATATATATATATATAACCACACGCTCACAAACATACACTCACTCTCATACACCCTCACACACACACTCTCACACACACTAACACACACACAACATATATATCTATACACATACACACATATATATACATATATAGAAACACACACACACACACACACACACACACACACACACATATATATATATATATATATATATATATATATATATACACGACCCACGCCACACTAACACACCACCAAAAATGTGTCACGACCCGCACCAAAAAAATCGGGCATGAGTCATGGGTACGTCCAGCCTACACCGTAGCATCGGCGGTAGAACGCTGTCTAGGTCAACTATCTAGCTAATAATCTCATATAATTAATATATAAACCTGTCAAGATCTCAACTCCAAACGGAGGAGCAATATCATAATGATAATCATAAGTACTCAATCACGAATCTAAGCACGATAATCTAACACAGAAAACTAACAGCTACAAAGTCTAAAAACTGCTACTAAAACAACTGTAGAAGCATAAAAAATACGCTGAATAGCTATACGCAGCATGTTAGTGCTGGGCAGCGTAAAATATAACTTTAGAGCCATCGGCGTATCTTTTTCGCTAACTACAGCGTAAAATATAAGCTCAAGGACTATCCGCGTAATGCAGTATGCCCAAGCTGCTTCAGCGTAAAAAAGGGTGCTATATCGCCTTTATGGCGTAAAACTCATCCGCTTTTAATGCAGCATTGAAGTGTACGAGGAACGCTTCGTATTTCTCAAAATGAACCGGTCAAATCATGCAGTGAACCTCACATCTGACTCCTGACAAAGAGTACTGCACGACTATCCAGACGACGGTTGTAATGATGGCGCGGCACAGCGACCCAAACTGTCGTTTAGTGATATTTCCTTGGCATAAACTATTTTTACGCACACAAGGAAATACGCTGCCTAGTTTTACACAAGCAGATGTGAGCTTTTTATGCTCCACAGAAGACAAACAGGCTGCCACGTCAAAAGCTGCTCTTCGTACAGGGCTCGAGACACGTCTCTGCATTTAATGTGCAGAATGGTGGCAGATCTCTGAGACACGTCTCTGTATTTAATGCGCAGTATGGTGGCAGATCTCCGAGACACGTCTCTGCATTTAATGCACAGAATGGTGGCAGATCTTCGAGACACGCCTCTACATTTAATACGCGGGATGGGGGCAGATCTCTGCATTTAATGCAAGATATTTGATTATATCTCCAAAAGCCGTAATTTTGGCTAAAACGTCCACATCATCACTTTTGCACATTACGCAATCAGGCTATTCTCAGCTATGGGAGCACGCTGTACGCTATCTCCTTGGAATATGCCAACTCAGGCCATATTTGCATTGGTGCGTATTAAAGCTATTTGGTCTAAAATTTGCTCAAGGCCCCAGTCAAGGAAAGAGCATCAGGCTTCTACGCCTACCAGGCTTCTACGCCCACTCGGATTCTATGCCTACTCGGCTTCTATACCTACCTGGCCTCTATGCCGGTTTGATAACTCTTTGGCTTCTACGCCATGGTGACAGTTATTGGCTTCTACGCCAACCTTTTCTACGCGAGGGATAACTACCTACGTGGCTTTTATGCCGTGATCTTCGCAGCAGTTATACGCATTATCTCTTAATGGGACACACGTCACATGCTCATTCAGGAGATCATTTATACGTGGACAACGGTTATTGTAACCGTCGCATAAAAGGTGCCATACTTTCCACTATCCGGCTTCTACGTCGACTGGATGGTTACTGTCACTAAAATCCTATAAATAGAGACCTCTATTGACAGAGGTCCAGGGTCAGAAACGGGGAACAAAAAAGGAGAAATTAAGGTCGAGAGTCAAAAAAGTCTTTGAGAGAAAAGAATCCAGAGCTCAGGCAAAGAGTAGTGATCGACGACTTTGGCATCGAGCATCCACTCTCCTTTGCAACCTTCGAAACTTTTTTCTGTCTTCTACGGCACTTCTTCATCATCGTGTGGTCCAAGGGACAAAGTGATCGACTGCAGATCAGACTCCTATAGCAATATTTACCCAGATTAAAAAATTGTACTTGACATCCTCGTATAGGATTAATTGTACTTCTTGTTTGTAAACCAAAGAGCGGGTTTCGTATAAACCTTATTTTATTTCTTTCGTTTATTATCAAACAACAACCACAACATCAATAATAATAATACATTATCCTGAATCAATACATTACAAGGTCTCAATCCAAAACCGGAGATAAATCCGGTACCAAAGGCTAATAAAAATAACAACTGAGGTCTTAGTGATCCCGGCTACCAACCCAAAAATTACTCCTAAACTAGATGGTCCATGTCTGCACCATCGACAGGCTGAGGTCCATAAAACGTCGGACACCAATTCTTCGGATACTCTGAAAAAAATATGTCCAGTCAGGACTGGAGCAAGTACACCTCTAACAGCAGTTCCAATTAAATGATAA
>JAYESA010000004.1:338771589-338806589 GCA_036927795.1 Iris macrosiphon
TGGGTTTTCTGGGTTATTCCCAGTGGTTTATTTCTGGATGATTGTACTTATTCTTTTGATGCTCTGAGATGTTGTAGACTGTTATAGACTTGGACTGTATATTTTGAATATTGTCTTGCTCTGTGTTTCTTTGTTTCCTTTTGCTATCATATCGTGCTTTTACTCTTTCCCTAGATTTTATGATTGAGAGTTCATATATATATTGCGTGGTTGCCCTCCTTTTGGAGAGGATTATTCATATATATTGCGTGGTTGCCCTCCTTTTTGGAGAGGTTATGGCAGATTTTTTTATGAGTTATATATAGATTTGTTTGATCTAGAACGGACCTTTACATCATTCTACCGCCGATTCTGTGACGTAGGTTGGACGTACCCACGACTCATGCCCGATTTTTCGGGTACGGGTCATGACACTAACTGACATCGGCAGGTATTCTTCCAAATCTTCACCCAGATCCAATCGAGGTTCATCAGGTAAAATCTTGCTGGGTATACTTACAGACACGGCAGGAGTTTCTCCCGTTGCTGGTCTGGATAAAGATATCCTTATTTGGCTCAGCCTCGTAGGCGATCTCGTACCACTACCTGAAGCGGGTAGCAGCGACAGCAGCCTCAAGCAGGAATTCTCTGGCACCGCCAGCCGAAACTGTGGAGGTCCCCTCTCTAAAAGGCGAGGAATCTCTAATCGAAGAATCGTCCCCAACAGGGGAAACAACAGGTTCACTCCTTGGAACCTCAGGGTGGGAAGTCCTGACAGGACGACTAACCATCTTCTTCTTCTTGCGAGGGGAAGTCTCCTTCAGAACATGAGCCCTTCGCTTACCAGAGATAACTAGAGGCCCTGCAGGGGGAGGTATTTCACCTCTCGGTACTGCCAACAGAGGCTCATCTGGATTGACGGAATCTTCACCCTCGTCAGAGGAGATCGAGGGGATTTTGTCTTTTTCTGCGGACTTGGAGGAGGGCATCCTAAAACTTCCACGTATATCAAAATCGCGATGGAAGGTGTTGGTTGCCACATAAAACTGGGCATACGAGTGGAGGATGCGCAGCTCCGTGGAGAGTGAAATGGTGGGCACAGTAAAAATTGCTTCAGTACAACCCATGATGAAGTATCGCCATCCTCACGCTCCATCAATGAGCCCACCCCTGGACTTGAAGTTGGTGACGGCATTGCCCACATGCAATTGGTCATACCCAAACTGCCTGGCAAACCGACTAGGCAGGTAGGGTTCCAAGAAGCATTGATCTTCACTTCTGTACAGTAAATAGGAAGGTCTAATGCAGACCAACCAATTAAAAGCTTCAGGAGAAAGAACAGTTTTTTCGTCGCCTAAATCCTGAAGTATTCGCCCCTATTGATTGAGATGTACAAAGGGGACAGTGCAGATGAGCTTCCAGCTGTGACGGAAATTCAGTGCCCGCCGACAGTCTAAAACTGTGGTCACGTTCCAGGAGAAATTCTTGTAATTCAGCAAGAAACTACTCCCCAAACTACTACCAGATCTGGAAGACATCACCCTGGGGTTATGGAGAATTAACCATCCCATCAAATACAGGTACGGTAATTCTACCCTAGGAAAGCTATCACGCCGAGTTTTATCGGCAAGCAGCCCATCACTAATGGCCCTCAGGCCAGCTTGTATGCGGCACACCATGACAGGAAGCAAACCCAGTCTTACCCCGAACACCAGACGCACTGCAGGCCATAAGGTATTGCGGTGAATGCGGTCCGCAGATGTAATGCCGGGTACCACCAGTCGGCGCAGCCATATAGAGAGGAAGCCAGCCAGTTGAGCTTCCTTGGACAGAGGCCTACGGTAATGCCTCAAATAACTGTAGGCCTTAGTGCCTGCAGGATATTTCCCTATCCCTTCGTCGAGAATCTGGTCTGGAGCCCCAGCGTCTTCCATAAGATCATCGACTACCTGAGCACTAAGCACGCTCAGAAAGCTTAGAGGCTGATCCTTGCTATCCAAGACTTTCTCTGGCTTAGCAGCCCTGGCCCGGTGAAAGAAGAGGTAGGACGCCCATTTATTAGTATGAGCCAAATCAGAGGGCTCATTATAAAAGGCGGTGCAAGCAAGATAGTGGCACATCAGCTCCTGGTATACTGCCACTACCCGAGGGTCTGAATCCCCCAGCTCCTGGTTTGTGGGAACATACTCTTCATAAGGAGTATCCCCCATTGACAGTCTTGAAATTTCTGCCATCAAAGCCAGAAACAGGCTGGGGTTGAGAGGTAACCCAACACTGGTAGCACTCACAGCTGCGTACAGACCAATGCTCTCCAGCTCGGTCTGAAAATGCTTCAGGGCCCAGTCAGCTAAACGAGCCCATCGAAGATTTGTAGGGGTGATCCACCCATTGGTCCGAGGATTAAACTTGGGGTATAATCCTCCATGCCCCATGAAATTATTGCAGAAAGTCGGTAATTGGACCGGTTGGAGCAGTAAAGTATCTTCACTCGGGACACTGCCCGGATATAATCCCCTGAATGGCATCACAGAGCCGGAAGGGCGGCTGACAAATGACCCTTGGTCAGATCCTTTCGGGTAGAATATCTTCCCCCGCTGGCCGTGAAGATTGGGAGTCAGCGTCCACGACATCCTCCTGGGATGTGTGGCATGGAAGAATGCCGAGATAGGGTAGTCTCTCAGCATCTTGGACAGATACATGACCAAGCCCCCGGCAGAAAAAACCCAGAGTTCTTTCTTGGACTTCGTCTGGGACTGTTTGCCAATCATGTCCCCGAAGAAAAAAGCCGACTTTATATATTGGGCCCCATTTATGTACGTCAGGGGCTCTCCGTTGATCATGTTCAACAGCATTCGCTCACCTTGAGACGATATCAGGATTCCCCTTCCTTCAGGATACTGGGGTCCGGAGATAGGAAATGTCACGTGGGACAAATCCTCCAGGTGGTTGGAATGCAGCATCCCGGCAGCAGAATCCATCACCTCAGCCAATGGAGACATGTGCAAATTAACTACAAAGTGCAAGAAAAATACGTCAGTTTCTATACTAGACCTCACAATCTTGCAGCATATGCCAAGAGGCAACAGTCTGTGCTTTACGCCAAGACTGTAAAAACTTGATCTTTTACGCTGGAATCTTATTCCAAGGCGTAAAATTCAAGACTAGCAGTATACACAAAAAACCTGACAGTCTGTGTTTTACGCCAAACTGCCAAAGTTTGAGTTATTACGCCAGAATTTTTATCCAGAAGCATAAAAATCAAATTTTATACTATACGCCAAGTTTCGACAGTCAAAGCTTTTACGCCAGACTACGAAAAATGGAGTTTTTACGCTGACACATTAGAAATATGGGCGTAAAAGATGAAACATCTCTCTGCATCATCTTCCTCGAAGAGGCTATCAACACAGGAAATGACCTAGCGCGTTCACGTACAACGTGTGTGAAGGATTTTTGTCGTTCTTGTCGTCCCAAAAGCTTTACCTTTAACGCCTGGTGCACAGCTCGTCGGTGGGACACTTCGTTCAGAATGAAGATCGCCTTGCCCGACGGAAGTCGCTCTTGCTTGGGCAGAGGAACGAGAAGAAGAGTCAGCCTTCTTTCCCTTAGAGGAAGAGATTGGTTTCGGGGTCATTGTTAAAAACTCAGAATGCTCGGAGAGGAAACGAAGGAGAGAACTCGAAGAGTCGAAGGCTTTCTTTTGCAAAAAGACAGATGAAAAGTTTTTCTGTGAAAGCCTTGGGGTATATATAGAGTTCGGATGGACTCCTCGAATTCCTAACCAAATCTGATATTTAATATTCGGTTATGATTGGGGACTACGTCAGCCTATTACTCAGGAAAGGCGGACAGTCAGCGAATTCAAAAAGTTTTCGTGCAAAGCAGATTCGTGGTCTTACGCCAAGGAGCTTTCTACGCTCGACAGCTACAAATCTATGGTTTTACGCTCAGAGGCTATAAGTCTATGGTTTTACGCCCGGATGCTTTTATGCTCGATAGCTTTTACGCTCGAGAGGCTACAAACCTACGACTTCACGCTCAGGAGCTACAAATCTATGATTTTATGCTCGGTGGCTTTTACGCTCAGAGGCAACAGATCTACAACTTCACGCTCGAAAGATTTTCTTTTCAGAGGCTACAAATCTACAGTTTCTACGCCCGGATGCTTTTATGCTCAGCAGCTTTTACGCTCAAAAGGCTACAAACTTATGATTTTATGCTCATCCACATTTACAGATCTATGACTCTCCGCATATCTGAAAAATACGCAGGCCAGAGTATGCGTATATATATGAACAAATCCCAAGGCGGTCAATTGCAAGGTTTCACGCAGAGGATACTCCTTCTTGGCCTCAAAATATCCCAAGTACCCAAAGCATACGGAGTTCAGCTTTGAAAATTACTCTTCTTCTTGGGTCGATTGGAAGTTCATCCAGAATCCAGTCTGAATATTTCCTCTACAGTTCAAAAAGGCGACTCAGTTTGACAGCCGTTTCTCGCCCTATTTCAAGAGATTTTTGGGAAATCATTCTTGAAGATGATGGTCTGAACAAATTTTTTTTTTATCAGAAGTGACGGTTCAGAATTTTACGCAGCTCCCCATTCTTAACAGTAGGACAGTTCGAATACTCGACTTAAATGCTAAGCGGCTTTCTGCGCATCTTTAGTTATGCGTAGAAGACAGGAAGAGACATAATACTCTTTCTATCAGAGTTGGTATTAAGTTACCAGACGTGTCGAAGCTACACATATTCAGACTTTATCATAGCAAAATATATGGCAAGATAATCATATGCACAGAAGAAGACGATTTTATTAAATCATGATTACATATGAGGAAAATCCAGTCTACAAAGGGTTTTTCTTCATCTTCATGATTACATATGAGGGAAATCTCGTCTACAAAGGATTTCCTCATCTTCATCGGAAGGTCACCCCCAAAATCTGTTCTGCCAGGTTCTCATGTTGGTGGAGATCTTCTTCCGTCTTCTTCAGCAGTTAGTCGGTTTCCGCGACCGATTAACAAGAAAATGAATAATGGCGGGAGGATACAAACTGGGCCTGCCTAAATTATTCAGAGTCCATTCTCCACATGCCATGACAGATTGAGTTGAGGTTTTAGACCCAACTCAATACTCGAGGACAGAGCTAGTTTGTCTGCTCTCATCCACGAACGACAGAAGAAAATACAGCTTGCAAGCTGTGTGGTCGAATATGACCCTTCCTCTCTCCTGGACGAACCACCATATGAAGTTGCTGATTATCCCGAGCAAAGGAAGCTATGATGTCCTTCCATGATCCATCGTTGCAGAGGATATTTGCTCGAAGATACCTTTTTTGGCTCCTTACATGCGGCAGGAACATGGTCTTCTTCTTCCTCAAGTCGACCCGACGAACTCCGGCGATCATCTCTGTGTGGTGAAGGAAATATGGGAAGAACGGGTTAACTCCTCAGCCTTTACATAGGCAAAAGAGAACACACCGAATCCCAACAAATCTCCAATAATCTGCCAAAAAGTCAGCCTTGAAGAACGAGTCAGACTTGACCGTTTCATGCTTCATTCAAAGTGTTTCAAATTACGATAAATTTAAAAACTTTGAAGGAGGTCTTGTAGAAGCATAAAAAATACGCTGAATAGCTATACGCAGCATTTTAGTGCTGGGCAGCGTAAAATATAACTTCAGAGCTATCGGCGTACAACAGAGCTTTTTTGCTAAGTACAGCGTAAAATATAAGCTCAAGGACTATCCGCGTAATGTAGTATGTCCAGGATGCTTCAGCGTAAAAATGGGTGCTATATCGCCTTTATGGCTTAAAACTCATCCACTTTTAATGCAGCATTGAAGTGTACGAGGACGCTTCGTATTCCTCAAAATGAACCGGTCAAATCATGCAGTGAACCTGACGTCTGACTCCTGACAAAGAGTACTGCACGACTATCCAGACGACGGTTGTAATGATAGCGCGGCACAGCGACCAAAACTGTCGTTTAATGACATTTCCTTGGCATAAACTATTTTTACTCACACAAGGGAATACGCTGCCTAGTTTTATACAGGCAAATGTGAGCTTTTTACGCTCCACAGAAGACAAACAGGCTACCACGTCAAAAGCTGCTCTTCGTACAGGGCTCGGGGCACGTCTCTGCATTTAATATGCATAATGGTGGCAGATCTCCGAGATACGTCTCTGCATTTAATGCGCAGAATGGTGGCAGATCTCCGAGACATTTCTCTGCATTTAATGCGCAGAATGGTGGCAGATCTTCGAGACACGCCTCTGCATTTAATGCGCGGGATGGGGGCAGATCTGTGCATTTAATGCAAGATATTTGATTATATCTCCAAAAGCCGTAATTTCGGTTAAAACGTCCACATCATCACTTTTGCACATTACGCCATCAGGCTATTCTCAGCTATGGGAGCACGTTGTACGCTATCTCCTTGGAATAAGCTAACTCAGGCCACATTTGCATTGGTGCGTATTAAAGCTATTTGGTCCAAAATTCGCTCAAGGCCCCAGTCAAGGAAAGAGCATCAGGCTTCTACGCCTACCAGGCTTCTACGCCCACTCGGCTTCTATGCATACTCGGCTTCTACGCCTACCTGGCCTCTACGCCGGTTTGATAACTCTTTGGCTTCTACGCCATGGTGACAGTTATTGGCTTCTATGCCAACCTTTTCTACGCGAGGGATAACTACCTACGTGGCTTTTATGCCGTGATCTTCGCAGCAGTTATACGCATTATCTCTTAATAGGACACGCGTCACACGCTCATTCAGGAGATCATTTATACGTGGGCATTATCTCTTAATAGGACACGGTGCCATACTTTCCACTACCCGACTTCTACGTCGATTGGATGGTTACTGTCACTAAAACCCTATAAATAGAGACCTCTATTGACAGAGGTCCAGGGTCAGAAACGGGGAACAAAAAAGGAGAAATTAAGGTCGAGAGTCAAAAAAGTCTTTGAGAAAGAAGAATCCAGAGCTCAGGCAAAGAGTAGTGATCGACGAATTTGGCATTGAGCCTCCACTCTCCTTTGCAACCTTCGAAGCTTTTTTCTGTCTTCTACGGCACTTCTTCATCATCGTGTGGTCCAAGGGACAAAGTGATCGACTGCAGATCAGACTCCTATAGCAATATTTACCCAGATTAAAAAATTATACTTGACATCCTCGTATAGGATTAATTGTACTTCTTGTTTGTAAACCAAAGAGCGGGTTTCGTATAAACCTCGTTTTATTTCTTTCGTTTATTATCAAACAACAACCACAACATCAATAATAATAATACATTATCCTGAATCAATACAATACAAGGTTTCAATCTGTAAACTCCCTCACCCAAAATAGGTATTTGTGTATATTTTATATTATTATATTTATTATAGATGTTGAATTTATTTAGAGTATTCTCTTAGTTAATTAGAAAATAATTTTTTTAGTATATTTACTTATATAAATATTCATTTAGAATTATTTTAGGTTATTTTAGATTTTTGGAGATTTTTCTAGAATTTTTGGTAATTAAAACTTAGAAAACATAAATTTCTAGGACTTCTATGATTTACTATACGACCATACTTACATGTCGTTCTACCAAATATTTATTTAGTTTAAAATATTTAATTATATTTTTTTGTAATTTATTTAGAATTTTAAGAAATTTATTTAGATTTTTTAATTTATTTAGGATTTATTTGGATATATATAGTCTTAATATTAGATAGATGCTAATTTAGTGTTAATAGATATTAATAAGATTTTATAAATTATTTGTATTATCTTTAATTATATTTAAGATTATAAATTATTGAGATAAATTCAAACTCTATTTTAAATTAATTCAAATCCTGAACCTACTAGGAAATCAACTTCATGCATATCCTATCCTTATTTAAATTCATCATAATCCTATCCAAATTAACCAATCCTAGTCGTATTTAATTAAGTAGTGTCCACCATTATAAATACCTCATCCTTCATATTTTTTCTTCCCCAAATTTCTCTCTTTTTCGTCCAAAAATAGTCAAAATTCGTCATAAATTCAGTCTCATTTTCTACTAGTTATGACGAATTAAAAAGACGATATCTCCTAGCTCCAGATTCCAAACGCACTCCAATTTTTTTTTGTTAGAACGATAATGAGGTTAGATTTCTGATTATATAAATTGTTTTTCAAAATTATTAGTATTAAATTTTGGAAAATTCGTAGAGCACAGCATGTCCAAAAATAGACGTATTTCGATGTATTCGCGATTTCGGGAGAATCAGGAATCAGAATCATGAACCGTTTAAAGTTTCGGAAAGCTAATGTCGAGATAATCGACATATATTTTTCCCAGAATTTATTTCTAAGTATTTACATACTGTTAATTCTGTAGAACTTATAGGTTAGAATTTAACCATCGGTGCACAATACAAAATTTGTATGTGCCATAATTTCCAAACGAATTTGAATTCGGATGAGCCATAAATTCCAGCATGTTTTTGACGCTGAAATCTTCAAAAAATCATGCATGAAAGTTGAGTTTGTGTCGGTTGACTTTTTGGTCAACAGATCGCCTCGATTTGCGTGCCATGAGTCTCGAGTTGATAAAATTCAGTTTTTTTTGGACAAAATTTAGGAATTAACATAAAAATCAGAATAATAAGATTAAAATAGAATTTTAGAGTAATTATTTCAGAATTAAATAAATTAAAATAAATTATCTTTTGACGTGATAAATTTGTAATACATAGGCTATTTGGACTGTGACTTGGACTCTGATTCATACCAGCAGCAGGACCCCAGGCAAGATACCTTACCAAATTGTTTATAGTACTTTGTATGCTATTTATATTTCTGTTTATTTATTGTATTCTGTATATTTTTTGCATGTGTAGTTTTCTTTCAGTCATTACTATGTATTAGATATGTTGACACACACATGGCACTTAGTATCATAGAGGACAATTATTAGGCGTATGGGCTTTTAACCACTCTGGTAACACCGTAGTCACTAGCACGCACTATGGTGGGTCGTGTCCGACGGTCGCTACCCCCGCGGTATGTCGGCTGATGATGTCCACTGACGAGCGTGAGGTTGTGAGGATTAGATCGAGTAGCCTACCCTTGTCCATACGTCAAAAAGTTATCCTCATTTGCATTCATATAGATGGTCTTGTACAGCGTACTTATTTATTTTTAAATTATATGCATGTTTACTATATTCAAATTGGCTCGTATTTTCTGTATCTTGTTACGTCCCTCTGAGGACCTGGTCCGCTGCCAGGTGTATCTTTTTTTGAGTATTTGCAGGAGCGCAGATTTGGATGGTTACATGTGATCCGAGGATGTCTTCTCTTCGAGCTGTGATGGATAGCTCGTATTCTTATATTGTGTTGTGGTGTTGTACTTATATTGTATTTACCTCTCCATTCGAGTTGGTAGTGGATTTGTCTCCATCCAACTATCATCCTTAGATACTCCTTATTGAGATCTAGTTTCATAGATACTGGTCATTTATTTCTATATGATTTTGGTGGATGAGATTTAGATTATATCCTGTGACTTGTGACATATGTTTTATACCACTTGTGGATTTGATATTCATATTACAGCGTACGTGTGGATTTGGTTTCCATACATTAGAGTTGTCATATCCATGCGGCTGGCATGCTTACGTGTCCTAGTCCTACGTATTTTTGGGACTGGGGCGTGACATATTTTTGTGGTGGCCCATGCAAGTCGAGAGCATATTGTCTCGGTTACGTTACTATACCGAACAAGCCTGCCCTTAGGACTAGAGTATAGGATCATCCACAATTGACTGTGATTCATCTCCTCCTATTTGTTCTATTTTGAACAATTGTACCCTGCTTGATTCATGTGCTTCCCTAATAGTTCCTTGAGTATAGTCTTCTGCTAGAATATAGGAACCCCTGTTATTAGGATGATAATTAGAGTAGCACACCTATTAAGAATACAACGAGAATATAGACACACCACTAAGTTTAGAATATCTAGTGAACCTAGAATTCCTTATCTTTAGATTGTTATACCATTACCCCTTAATGTATTAAGAAGACTTGAGAGTAGTATAGACACTACTAGAGTTAGTTAGAAGTTTTACCATAATATTTGACACCTAGTATCACATAGTCTTTTGACCTATTAATTGAAGTGTAACCGGATGATATTTATCGCATGCTAGCAAAAGACGACAGTGTTTATTCAGACCATAGAATTTAGAGGTCCTTGCCCTATTTGGTTGACTATCGACTTAGATAAGGAGGTTGTATGATAACTGTAGAGATTGTAGAGTCTTTTATTATTATTGCTTATGTTATTTTTGCTTTTGTAAACTTGAATTATTTTGTAACTTCTCACATCATAATTCAGCGTTATATTTTCTGTGCTACCTTGAATTATGCTGCTATTATAGCCTAGTTTTTGCAAACTTAATCTTATATCGAGCTTGTTAACGACATATGTGTTATTGGGGCCTGATCAACCACACTAATACAAATTGTCTAATCAGAATCAGTGTATTATGATCTAGCTAGCCATAATGTGCTTGATTCGCCCTTCGCAATAATACTTTACGTGGATTGAGATATATAGTTGACTAGTAGACACCTGTACTTGCCCTCTAGATATGTCTAAGCATATCGTATCCGTTACATAACTCTACCGATGCGAGTATGTGGATAGGCATTACCAAAATAGGACTTCAATCCACAACTGCTTTGACAATTTCTATTTGAATTCTTTAAACGCCTTGATCCCGATACTTCTATTCTATTACCTCGCCCTTGAACTCTTTATTATCGATCTCCGTCTTCCCTTATTTCGGAAAGATGAAACCTCGTGCTTGGTATAAGTTTAATACACAGAGAGTACTAGATATACCCCGTAGGCCGATCACATACTTGAGGATTATTCTTTTGTAATTAAGGACATATCATATATGATATAATCGGCGTTGAAGTTTTGAGGATTGAATGACATGAGTAAATAAATTAAGGAATATTTTTCTTAAAGTATATAGCCTTCTGTGATAGATGGATAAATTCTAAGTTGGGTAGAAGTGCATTGTCAACTTGAGAGAAATTTTTTTTAGATTGTGATCAAGTAAGATTAGATTGGGAGATTCAAGTCATTTTAATTTTGAAAAATTTTAAAAGAAGGATTAAGATAATGAGGATTTAATGAAATTTTAAAAATCTTGATATTGAGGACCCAATATTTATACTTTGAGCACATGATTTAAATTTTGAATATTGAAGGATGAATCATCGATTTAAATTTTTAGGATAAATATAGAATTTTAGACTTGAACAACTGGTGAATTAGATTTAAATTTTACAATTTGATGATTTGAATTAAAAGTTTAATTTTGATTGTTGGGTCACCTATTTGAAATATTGAGGATGTAAATTGAGTTTAAATATTTGAAGAGTACAAAATTCTTAATTTCAGAATAGGAATAAGATTTGATTAGAATTGTTTATTGTTCAAAGTCTAGAGGAGATTATGATAGTTAGAAATTATGATATAAATTTTGATGTGGGATATCATATAGACATGAGTTAGATTTGGATGTTGATTATTTAAAAATCGAGAAGAGATTACGACAGGTTGAATTTTGATTTAAACAGTGGTTATATTAATTTTGAAGTGATCGCAATAGATTCGAATAGATTTTGTTATTTAAATTTTTGGAAGAGATTGCGATTGACATACCTTGTGTACGAAT
The DNA here is from genome assembly GCA_036927795.1 of Iris macrosiphon. Taxonomy (NCBI): domain Eukaryota; kingdom Viridiplantae; phylum Streptophyta; class Magnoliopsida; order Asparagales; family Iridaceae; genus Iris; species Iris macrosiphon. The sequence goes on from JAYESA010000004.1 coordinate 338,783,316, forward strand.
GTGAAGGATTTAACAAATTATGTCTTACTTTAATTTCGAGGACGAAATTATTTTAAGTTGGGTAGATTGTAAACTCCCTCACCCAAAATAGGTATTTGTGTATATTTTATATTATTATATTTATTATAAATATTAAATTTATTTAGAGTATTCTCTTAGTTAATTAGAAAATAATTTTTTTTAGTATATTTACTTATATAAATATTCATTTAGAATTATTTTAGGTTATTTTAGATTTTTGGAGATTTTTCTAGAATTTTTGGTAATTAAAACTTAGAAAACATAAATTTCTAGGACTTCTATGATTTACTATACGACCATACTCGCATGTCGTTCCTACCAAATATTTATTATAGTTTAAAATATTTAATTATATTTTTTTGTAATTTATTTAGAATTTTAAGAAATTTATTTAGATTTTTTAAATTATTTAGGATTTATTTGGATATATATAGTCTTAATATTAGATAGATGCTAATTTAGTGTTAATAGATATTAATAAGATTTTATAAATTATTTGTATTATCTTTAATTATATTTAAGATTATAAATTATTGAGATAAATTCAAACTCTATTTTAAATTAATTCAAATCCTGAACCTACTAGGAAATCAACTTCATGCATATCCTATCCTTATTTAAATTCATCATAATCCTATCCAAATTAATCAATCCTAGTCGTATTTAATTAAGTAGTGTCCACCATTATAAATACCTCATCCTTCATATTTTTCTTTCCCAAATTCCTCTCTCTTTTCGTCCAAAAATAGTCAAAATTCGTCATAAATTCAGCCTCATTTTCTACTAGTTATGACGAATTAAAAAGACGATATCTCCTAGCTCCGGACTCCAAACGTGCTCCAGTTTTTTTTGTTAGAACGATATATATAAAAATTTCAAAATTATTAGTATTAAATTCTGAAAAATTCGTAGAGCACAGCATGTCCGAAAATAGACGTGTTTCGATATATTCATGATTTCGGGAGAACCAGGAATCAGAATCATGAACCGTTTAAAGTTTCAGAAAGATAATCTCGAGATAATCGACATATATTTTTCCTAGAATTTATTTCGAAGTGTTTACATACTGTTAATTCTGTAGAACTTCTAGGTTAGAATTTAACCATCGGTGCACAATACAAAATTTGTATGTGCCATAATTCCCAAACGAATTTGAATTCGGACGAGCCGTAAATTCTAGCATGTTTTTGACGCTGAAATCTACAGCAAATCATGCATGAAAGTTGAGTTTGTGTTGGTTGACTTTTTGGTCAACAGATCGCCTCGATTTGCGTGCCATGAGTCTCGAGTTGATAAAATTCAATTTTTTTTTGGACAAAATTTAGGAATTAACATAAAAATCAGAATAATAAGATTAAAATAGGATTTAGAGTAATTATTTTAGAATTAAATAAATTAAAATAAATTATCTTTTGACGTGATAAATTTGTAATACATAGGCTATTTGGACTGTGACTTGGACTCTGATTCATACCAGCAGCAGGATCCCAGGCAAGATACCTTGCCAAATTATTTACAGTACTTTGCATGCTATTTATATTTCTGTTTATTTATTACATTCTGTATATTTCTTGCATGTGTAGTTTTCTTTCAGTCATTACTATGTATTAGATATGTTGACACACACATGGCACTTAGTATCGTAGAGGACAATTATTAGGCGTATGGGCTTTTAACCACTCTGGTAATATCGTAGTCACTAGCACGCACTATGGTGGGTCGTGTCCGACGGTCGCTACCCCCGCGGTATGTCGATTGATGGAGTCCGAGGGTCGCTACCCCCGCGGTATGTCGGCTGATGATATCCACTGACGAGCGTGAGGTTGTGAGGATTAGATCGAGTAGCCTACCCTTGCCCATACGTCAAAAAGTTGTCCTCATTTGCATTCATATAGATGGTCTTGTACAGCGTACTTATTTATTTTTAAATTATATGCATGTTTACTGTATTCAAATTGGCTCGTATTTTCTGTATCTTGTTACGTCCCTCTGAGGACCTGGTCCGCTGCCAGGTGTATCTTTTCTTGAGTATTTACAGGAGCGCAGATTTGGATGATTATATGTGATCCGAGGATGTCTTCTCTTCGAGCTGTGATAGATAGCTGGTATTCTTATATTGTGTTGTGGTGTTGTACTTATATTGTATTTACCTCTCCATTCGAGTTGGTAGTGGATTTGTCTCCATCCAACTATCATCCATAGATACTCCTTATTGAGATCTAGTTTCATAGATACTGGTCATTTATTTCTATATGATTTTGGTGGATGAGATTTAGATTATACCCTGTGACTTGTGACATATGTTTTATACCACTTGTGGATTTGATATTCATATTACAGCGTACGTGTGGATTTGGTTTCCATACATTGGAGTTGCCATATCCATGCGGCTGGCATGCTTACGTGTCCTAGTCCTACGTATTTTTGGGACTGGGGCGTGACACAATCCAAAACCGGAGATAAATCCGGTACCAAAGACTAATAAAAATAACAACTGAGGTCTTAGTGATCCTGACTACCAACCCGAAAATTACTCCTAAACTAGATGGTCCTTGTCTGCACCATCGACAGGCTGAGGTCTATAAAACGTTGGACACCAATTCTTCGGATACTCTGAAAAAAATGTCCAGTCAGGACTGGAGCAAGTACACCTCTAACAGCAGTTCCAGTTAAATGATAAAAACTATAAAACAGTTGTAGCAAGTAGCAAGGTGAAGAAAATAAAGTATGAAACAAGAAATATATACATATCCCTGGTGCATAAAGGTAAAGATGCATGAATATCAGAATCAAGATAGTAATGACTGCAAGATACAAGAAATCTAAACTAAGATCAAGTATGTGCACAAGAACGTGTAGTGAGTCAAGCAAGAAATACATATAATTGTTTGATAATAAACGAAAGAAATAAGACGAGGTTTATACGAAACCCGCTCTTTGGTTTACAAACAAGAAGTATAATTAATCCTATACGAGGATGTCAAGTACAATTTTTAATCTGGGTAAAAATTGCTATAGGAGTCTGATCTGCAGTCGATCACTTTGTCCCTTGGTCCACACGATGATGAAGAAGTGCCGTAGAAGACAGAAAGCAGCTTCGAAGGTTGCAAAAGAGAGTGGATGCTCGATGCCAAAGTCGTTGATCACTACTCTTTGCCTGAGCTCTGGATTCTTATCTCTCAAAGACTCTTCGACTCTTAGTTCCTTGACCTTCTCTCTTGATCTTGGAATCTTTGACCTTGGTTCTGACCTTCAGTTTTTCGACCTTGGACCTCTGTTGATAGAGGTCTTTATTTATAGGATTTTAGTGACAGTGACCATCCAGTCGGCGTAGAAGCCGGGTAGTAGAAAGTATAGCACCTTTTAAGCGACGGTAACAATAACCGTTACCCACATATAAATGATCTCCTGAATGAGCGTGTGACACGTGTCCCATTAAGAGATAACGCGTATAACTGCTGCGAAGATCACGACATAAAAGCCACGTAGGTAGTTATCCCTCGTGTAGAAAAGGTTGGCGTAGAAGCCAATGACTGTCACCATGGCGTAGAAGCCAAAGAGTTATCAAACCGGCGTAGAGGCCAGGTAGGCGTATAAGCCGAGCAGGCATAGAAGCCGAGTAGGCATAGAAGATAGCTGATCCTCCTTCCTTGACTGAGGCTTTGAGCAAATTCTGGACCGAATAGCTTTAATACGCACCAATGCAAATATGGCCTGAGTTGGCGTATTCCAAGGAGATAGCGTACAACGTGCTCCCATAGCTGAGAATAGCCTGATGGCGTAATACGCAAAAGCGATGATGTGGACGTTTTAGCCGAAATTGCGGCTTTTGGAGATATAATCAAATCTCTTGCATTAAATGCAGAGATCTGCCCCCATCCTGCGCATTAAATGCAGAGACATACCTCGAAGATCTGCCACCATTTCGCGCATTAAATGCAGAGGCGTGTCTCGAAGATTTGCCATCATTCTGCGCATTAAATGCAGAGACGTGCCTCGAGCCCTGTACGAAGAGCAGCTTTTAACGTGGCAGCCTGTTTGTCTTCTGTGGAGCATAAACATCTCATATTTGCCTGTATAAAACTAGGCAGTGTATTCCCTTATATGCGTAAAAGCGGTTTACGCCAAGGAAATGTCACTAAACGACAGTCTGGGTCGCTGTGCCGCGCCATCATTATAGCCGTCGTCTGGGTAGTCGTGCAGTACTCTTTGTCAGGAGTCAGACGTCAGGTTCACTGCATGATTTGACAGGTTCATTTCGAGGAATACTAAGCGTTCCTCGTACACTTCAATGCTGCATTAAAGGGATGAGTTTTACGACATAAATGCGATGTAGCACCCCCTTTTTTTACGCTGAAGCAGCCTGGACATACTGTATTACGCGGATAGTCCTTGAGCTTATATTGTACGCTGTACTTAGCGGAAAAGCTCTATTGTACGCCGATGGCTTCGAAGTCATATTTTATGCTGCCCAGCACTAAAATGTTGCGTATAGCTATTCGGTATATTTTTCATGCTTCTACAGTAATCAGTCAAGTCCAGAAACGATAAGTGAGACCAGCAAGAGATGCAAGAGAGTCCAGACTATAAAGAATGAACTCGTGTCTTTGAAATGCCTGTTTCGACATATAAACGGCTAGGGGGAAAGTACGGCTCACCGTACACTGGGTGTGCGGCTGCTATCATTCCAGATTAGACCAGAGGGGGTGATTCCAGTAATTCTAGTTGGGAATGTTTACATGTCTACTCGAGTATTTCCCCGTCCCGACTAGTACAAGTGAATCCAAGACCCGACACGTACATCAAGTATGAGTCCAGCCAGAAACATGGGTGATGCCTGTAGTGATGCATGTAGGTGATTCCAGAATAGAGGCCAGAAACATGAAATATACGTGTCGTAAGTAAATGAATTCAGAAATACCAGTCCGTGTCCTATGTTGTGCCAAAAAAATCAGATGATATTATATTAGAAGCTGAATCATAATAATCTTCAGATAATAAAAACTATCAGAGAATGTACTCGTATGACGTCCTGAGCAACTGGCGATCCGAACTGGTATCGCAATAGCCTATTGCGAAAAACAAGGTTAAACAGGTTTATAATGAGTTAAACAGATATAAAATAACTAAAAATAGGCTTATAGGGTCATTTTAGGTCAAACGGGTCAAACCGATGAAATTTGGGTCAAAAAGTCAACTCCGGGTGAAAAAGTCAACTCTGGATCAAATCTAGGTCAAAAGTTGAAACCACACACTCCGGGTCAAAAAGTAAAAAGTCACTCATACATATATATATCTAACACACACACAACTACACACACACAACATATATATATATATATATATATATATATATATATATATATATATATATATATATATATATATATATATAACCACACACTCACACACACGCTCACAAACACACACTCACTCTCACACACACTCTCACACACACTAACACACACACAACTACACACACACAACATATATATACACATACACACATATATATATATATATACATATATAAAAACACATACACACACAAACACACACACACACACACACACACACACACACACACATACACACACATATATATACACACACACACACACACTAGCACACTAACACAACACACACAACCACACACAAACACCAACACACGCCCGACGACCCCTACACACACAAATACATATATATATATAAAATACAACCCAAGAACTCTAGAACACACTCTCTGAAGCTAACCCAATGTGCGCACAAGCCCAAAACTAAGAAACCAAGTCAAAATGGCTGTTCGATCATTTCGATGAACACGTGGTGTGCGGTTCACAAAATCTTCTGAAACGCACACCAAACCAACTCGAAATTGGCCCAAAATTTATCCACGGGTTCTAAACGATGTCTAGATCCTAGGAAAAAAATGCTAACTCATCGATTCTAGGTCCGTGACAAAAACACGCATGCACATAGAACCGACGACGACGAAAACTCCAAAATTGCTCAGCCTTTATATAGGCAAAAGAGAACACACTGAATCCCAACAAATCCCTAATAATCCGCCAAAAAGTCAGCCTTGAAGAACGAGTCAGACTTGATCATTTTATGCTTCATTCAAAGTGTTTCAAATTACGAGAAATTTGAAAACTTTGAAGGGGGTCTTGTAGAAGCATAAAAAATACGCTGAATAGTTAGGGGACTCGTGAGAATCTTCTTGTACAATCGGTCGATTCCGCACTCGACCAAAGATTATTTGATGCTGATCGTCGTGAGCAGGTAGAACAATAAAGACAGATTCGTCATATGGCCCATATGTCATGGCGACATTAGTTGTTGACGCCACTTCCCACATGATCTCCCCACGCTTGGTAGTTAGGGGTACTAAATCTTGATTTTGGCCCCTGTCTTTGCGTTTCTGGATCAAGAAATCACACAAATCAGGGGGATTGCAAGAAAAAGAAGAAAGCTTATTCTGCCTTTTTACATCAGTAGGCTTGTGGAGATTATGAACCATAGCTCTTTCTCTGCCATAGGAATATAGCAGTCCACACATGTGAGTGGCATATGATCCATCATCTGTCTGAGGAGCGTGCCTTCCCATAAAAATTGTCTTCTTTATGCGGACGGGCTTATCCTGGATTAATCCGAAGTTTTGTACAGGTTTGCGTAAAACGGGGACAGTCCTCAGACGGCCTCCAGTGTCACGCGTAATCTGAAGAGTGGGCAACTTTTTCTCTTTGTGGTATACAAGCCTAGAGGTTGGGAGACTCGTCACTTATTTTCCCTTGATGTGATCAAAGGGACCATCTACCTCATCATAGATGGGAGATATTTTTTACGCGCAGGGCGCATTTGAAATTTTTGAATTGGCACTGAGGTCGTGCCAGAAATTTTGTCTGCCACGTCACAGATGAGAGACAAAGTTTTACACGCAGGACGCGTTCTAGACTTATGGATTGGCACTGGGGCATTGCCAGAAGGTTTGTCTGCCATGTCACAGATGGGAGATGAAGTTTTACGCGCAGGGCGCATTCTAGACTTCTGGATTGGCACTGAGGCATTGCCTAAAGTTTTGTCTGCCATGTCACAGATGGGAGACATAGTTTTACGCGCAGAGCGCGTAGGCTGAGTTGTCACAACCTTGTTGATCAGAGAGAGAGAGAGCTTGCAGGAAGGGTAGAGGATGTCTTAGGCATCCATACTTTATGCAGCTTCCTGTTGTTCTGGACAGAGGAGGAATGAGAGCTACCCCCTGCATGAAGCATGTCTTCATAAGCAGATTGGTCGAACTGGATGACCAAAGTCTTCTTTGTCAATCCTATGGATACAGCATCATATTGAGCAATTGCTTTCTCGTCAGATAAGAAAGTAATCCCCAGCAGATTCGCCATCTTATGTTTGATGATAAACAAAGGAATAAAACTAGGTTTATACGAAACCCTTTCTTTGTTTACAAACAAGAAAAAAAAGTACAATTAATCCTATACGAGGATGTTAAGTACAATAAAAATGATTCTGGAGAAAAATTGCTATAGGAGTCTGATCTGCGGTCGATCACTTTGTCCCTTGGACCATACGATGATGAAGAAGTGCTGTAGAAGAAGAAGAAGCTTCAAAGATTGCAGGAGGGATTGAATTCTCGTTGCCAAAGTTGTCAATCAATACTCTCTGTCTGTGCTCTCTCTCTCTATAATCTCTTGATCTTTGATCTTGATCCTCTCCTCGACCTTGATCTCCTGTGACCAGAGGTCTCTATTTATAGAGATCAGTCACAATAATTGTCCAGTCGACGTAAAAGCCAAACTGTAAAGAGAGTTGCACCTTTTACGCGACGGTTATAATAACTGCTACCCACGTTCGAATGATCCTCTGAATCTGCGTATGACACATGTCCCATTATGAGGTAACGTGCATAACTGCCTCTCGAAGATTACGGCATGCAAGCCACGTAGGTAACTGCCTCTCGCATAGAGATAGTTGGCATAAAAGCCAAATAACTGTCTCGTTGACATAAAATCCAAATAGCTGTCTTGTTGGCGTAAAATCCGAATAGCTGTCTTGTTGGCATAAAAGCCAAATTCCGCGTAAAACTTGATGCTGCATGAATAGTAGATAATCAGCATAAAAATAGCCAATTATCCTTCCTGACTGAGGTCTTAAGCATATTCTGTGCCAAATAACCTTATCACGTACCTGTACAAATATAGCCTGAGTTGGCGTATTTCGAGGAGATAACATACGGCCTGCTCCTATAGTTGAAAATAGCCTGGTTGGCGTAAAATACAAGGATGGTGATGTAATTGTATTAGCCCTAGTTTTAGCTCTCCCAGTCATGACAAAATTATAAAGGATAGAACCAAATCTCGTGCATTTAATGCAGAGATATGCCTCAATCTTGTGCATTTAATGCAGAGATATGCCTCGAGCTCTGTACGAGAAACAGCTTTTGACGTGGCGTTTGATTTCGTCTCATCTTGAGCGTAAAAACTCATCTTTGCCTGTGTAGAATTGGCAGTGTATTCCTTGAATGAGTAAAAATGACTTGTATCAAGGATATGTCACTAAATAACGGTCTGGATCTCTGTGCAAAATTATCATCACAGTCGTCCTCTCGATCGTCGTGCAGTACTTTTCGTCAGGAGTCAGGTTCACTATTTTGTCGGACAGGTTCATTTGAGAAATACGAAGAGTTCCTCGTATGACTTTACGTTGCATTAAAGACAAACGTATTTTACGCCATAGGGAGGTGTAGCAACCTTTTACGCCAAAACGGCCTTGAAGCACTGCTTTACGAGGGCAGCTATGAAGCTCTTCTTTACGACAAACGGCTCTGAAGCTCTGCTTTACGCGAGCAGTTCTGAAGCCATATTTTATGCAACGCAGCCTTGAAGCTCTGTTTTATGCAGACAACTTTGAAGCTCTATTTTACGCGTACAGCTCTGAAGCTCTGTTTTACACGTACAGCTCTGAAGCTCTGTTTTACACGTACAGCTCTGAAGCCCTTTTTTACGCCAAACAACCTTGACGCTCTATTTTACGCAGGAAGGGACTTCATGTATGTTGGGGTTTTGACTGTAAAATATGCGGACAATTCCCCAATATTTTTTATGCTTCTACAGTCTCACTTATACTTTCTGGACTGGACTCATTATATTTATTCTTGTTGGACTCACTTCACGTCATTGTGCACACACTTGATCTTAGTTTAGATTTCTTATATCCTGCAGCTATTATTATCTTGCTTCTGATTTTCATGCATCTTTACCTTTATGCACCAGTTGATATATTTGTATATTTTCTTGTTCATACTTCTTTTCCTTCACCTTGTGCTACTTGCTACAACTGCTTTATAGTTTTTATCATTTAACTGGAACTGTTGTTAGAGGTGTACTTGCTCCAATCTTGACTGGATATATTTTTTAGAGGATCCGAAAGATTGGTGTCCGACGTTTTATGGACCTCAGCCTGTCGATGGTGCAGACAGGGACCCCCTAGTTTAGGAGTGATTTCCGGGTTGGTAGTCGGGATCACTAGGACCCCAGTTGTATTTATTAGCTTTTGGTACCGGATTTGTCCCCGGCTTTTGGTTTAAGACTTGTATTGTATTTGATTCAGGATATTGTTGTATTATTATTATTATTATTGTTGATGTCTTTAGTAGTAGTTATTGTTTAGACTTTGTAGTTGTTAGACTTCTTTGTTATCTTATCGTGCTTAGATTCGTGATTGAGTACTTGTTTTATCTTTATCATATTGCTCCTCCATTTGGAGTTGAGATCTTGACATGTACTTATATTGTTGTGTGAGATTGTTAGCTAGATAGTAGACCTAGACAGCATTCTACCGCCGATGCTGCGGCGTAGCCTGGACGTACCCACGACTCATGCTCGATTTTTTGGGTGCGGATCGTGACACATTTTTGGTGGCGACCCACGCAGGTCTCGAGCTTCGCAATTAGTGCGATGTCATGGTAGTATAACGATTTAGTTATACTGCTGCGAGCCTACTCTAGGATATAGGATCTAGGATGAGAGTGTACTCAATCACGACTAGGAACAATTCCAATCTAATTATTCTGAAATTATTTTCTTTTGAAATATTACTGTCCTTCTTTGATGATATCGTATCTTACGCCATATTTACTTCTTTTGATCTGTGTTTAGGATACCTCCGAAGATACGATCATATCGTACCGTCCCTGTAATTACCACCGAGAGGTCGGTTACCTCTCGTCCTGCTCGACATCAGGAAGCTTCTACCGCTCCACTCACCACTCCTGTGGTTGAGGGAGCATCTGCTTCACTCGGGGATCATCCTCCACCTGTCGATCAGAGGACTACCCCAGTCATTCCGGTGGTACCTCCTCCACCACCTCCTGCACCAGTAGACGCCGCGCAGTTGTTTACATTCTTCAAGGAGATGATGGACGTGCAGCACCACCAGGTGGATGTGATGAGACTGGGCATTGAGAATGCCCACCAGGTGGCCATGGTGGTAGTGGACAGAGTGGCTCAGATCCAGCCACAGGCAGATCAGACTCAGCACCCGAGGTCGGGCAGCATCATTAACTTTCAGAGGATGTGGCCCAAGGAGTTCCGGGGTACAGAGGGGATCATATACGCGGATGACTGGATAGAGCAGATTGAGGGGATTTTTTGGCTGGCACAGATTCCAGACAGCATGCAGATAGAGGCAGCGGATAGTCATATGTTCGACCTCGCTTTGACGTGGTATCACACTGATACGAGGATCGTGGCACCAGGGCTTACTTGGGAGGCTTTCAAGAGGCTTTTTAAGGAGAAGTTTTTCTCAGATATGGCTCTCAGTGCCTTGGAGAGCCAGTTTGAGGCACTCGTCCAGGGGAGCATGCTAGTGGACGGGTATGCAGTAGAGTTCTGCCATCTGGGCAGATTTATGGAGGGCTTGAGTGAGGAAGCAAAGGCGAGGAAATTTCGTAAGGGCTTGGTCATGGCGGTCAAGTCTTTGACTAGGAGTGACCGCGAGGCAACTTTCGAACAGATTGTAGGGGACGCTCGGAGGGCAGAGAATGACTTGGAGCTCAAGTCCAAGAGAGGCAGGGATGATTCAGGTAGTGCGGGTGGTAGCGCAGGACCGGCTAAGCGTCCCTATGTGCAGAAGACAGCGCAGAAGGGTCAGGATCAGAGAGTGCCCACTTGTGCCTACTACAGGAAGGCAGGACACACTTGGGATATTTGTATGAGGAGGCTGAAGGTGTGTTTGTTCTGTGGATCCGCTGCTCACCAGATGCGAGATTGCCCCACTGCACCTTCATCTGGTGGAGCATAGGATCGGAGAGATGGAGCTAGGCTATCTGTGGCACAACATCATGCCCCGCACCAACAGAGGGAGATACCCCAGCAGGGCAGGCTTATGCATTGACGGTCGAGGAGGCCGATGCTACAGGTTTTGGGTTAGCATGTTTGTCTCTTTTTGTTATTCTTCCTGTCCTTTTCTATTTCTTGTGGTGTACTTCATTAGTACCTGTTAGACTTTTCTTTTGTGCTGTGGTATATTGTCACGACTCGCACCTTGATATTCCGGCATGAGTACGTGGTTACGCCCAGCCTACGCCGCATAATCGGCGGTAGATCGTTGTCTGGGTCATTTCTAACTATCTAACATCTCAAGAATATAATATGGTATATGTCAATCATCTCAACTCCAATCGGAGGAGCAATATGGTATCTCACAAATATATCAATCTCAATCACAAAACAAACTAAGGAGGAAATAATGCACGAATGGAAATAGCGAAGGAAAGAAAGATACAATCCACAATATAAAATAATAGTACATCGGTGAATCTCCTGAAATATAAATGCCTAATACAAAAATACTAAACAAAACTATACCTCCTCGGTCACTGGTACTATGTCCTCTGGCTCTAGGGGAGTGTCCTCTAAAGTCTCACCCTCCTGAGGTCCGTAATGTGTGGGACACAGCTCCTCTAGCCAATCATCTGGAAAAAATATATCCAGTCAGGATTGGAGCGAAGTACATACCTCTGAAAACAGTTTCAATAACATAATCGAGCATATATAACAAGCAATAGAAAAATGATACAAGATGCACAAGTAGAAAGAATATAGAATACAAGTGAACAGGCAATAGGGACAATAAATCTGGAAGTAAATATAAGAATAACTGCAAGTAGAGAACAAGAAATACTATCTATGTGTTTTAGAGTGCGAGTTCGTTATGTGATCGGCTTAGGTTGCACATGAGGTATAAAGGTAACTCCAATATACGTGAGGTGCATAATCAACATGCACATAAGATCAAGAGGACTTTGATCACATAACCAACTCCTACTCCCCCTCCCCAACCAATACTCATGGATCCAATAATGATATGTTACGTACATGATCACGATAGTCACACTAGCACACAAAATAGTGGATGCACAAGAAGCACATGAAAGTCAATACCCGATGCACATGATAAAATACATGTCATTAGGTACCCGTTGTACACGGTAGGGGATAACACCTCCTGACGGGATCCATATTGCACCAGTCCGTAAAATTACTGTGTCGGGAATCCATGTATACTAATCTAGAATATGCATATATACAATATTATGAATTAAAAATAAACAGAGAAATGTACTCGCCTGAAGTCCTAAGCAAAGTGTGTCTCTCGATGCCCAAGCTGGTGTCTCACAACCTATATATGGTATGTTGCATCAATACAAGGTTCAATGATGAAAATAATTGAAGTTGATAAAATTCTAGGTCGATACGCCGTTTCTAAGTTAAACCAATGAATTCTATGTTGCAAGAGTCTAATGCTAAGTCGATATACTATGAAAATATGCTAAGCTAGCTAAGCTAACACACCAAAGTGCATTCAAGAAGCCGTATCCTAAGATACTCAAGTTTTCTAATATGAAAAATAGTTTTATATATATAGATAAGTCATATATAATAATAATATCTTAAAACAATATAATTATGATACCTTGGCCTTGCACCAATGTGTATCGCAACTACCTCGATACCCAATCCCAATACCTTGGGTATCGACCCAAAACCTTGGTGATACCTTGGTATCCCAAGGCAACCCGAACTCTAAATTAACTAATACATATATATCCAAACTAATACTAGCTACACAATATACTATACTATATCTAACTATTATAGGATAATCATTAATACAATATATACTTACACCTGTAGCTTAACTAACTAATAGTTAAGAACTCAACTAATATACATACATAATACATATATCCATATTACTAATCTACTAAGTAATTACATACATATCTAACTATTTAGACTTAACTAGCACCTGAGTACATAGCTCACTAATTGATATTACCAAAGTATAAAAACTATCTAGCTAATTACCCCATACTTAAAATAACTAATACTACTTATAATCCATCTACTAACTACACCTTGATAACTATTTAACTGATAAAAAACTGAAACCAAAATTTGACTAAATAGTAACTATACTGTGCATGCCTACACAGGGGAGAAACTGAACTGATACTATAAAGAACATCGACTGATACCAAGCTTGATACTGTGCAGTATAAAACTGCACAGTAGATTGATTACCATATTGTCTCTGCTGCTCTATCCCTCGGTTGACTGTTCAGTGGTTGGTGAAAATCTTGTACCCCAAAATAGTGTACAGAACTGCACAGTCACTTACCCGCGTGTACTGCATAGTGACTGTGCAGTGTCGGACTGCACAGGGGCTTACCCACACTGCTGAATGCCTCTGGCTCTTCACTGCAGTGGCACCACTGCAGGCTATTCCCTTCACCTTCACTGCAGGATATATCCCCCAATGTAGTTGCTGCCTTCAGGTAAATCCTCGGTCCAGGTGCTGTTCAGTTGGGTCTTCATCTATGTGCAGTTTATCTTCAGGTGACAGGTGCTGTTCAGTTGGGTCTTCATCTATGTGCAGTTCATCTTCAGGTGACAGGTGCAGTTCATCTTCAGTGAGTCTTCATCCATGTGCAGTTCAGTCCAGGTATCTATACAGTGAAGGTAAGTCTTCAGGTATTCTTCTGCTCCAGGAACTGCTGCAGTTGGTTCCTACTGATTTAAGCGCACTGTACCTAGCTGCAGTATGTAGATACTTTGTTGCAGAACCAACTCAGTCTTCATTCGCAGTAAAATAGTTTGTTGTGGCTGCTATCTTTACTATGCTGCTAGTTCTTCATTGGCAATGATCTCCACTGCTAGATAGAGATGCTCAACCCTCCAAGTCACACAGACACACATACACAAATATACTAAAAATCTCTAAGTATATATCTATATATATATATATACACACACATAGATATCTAACTATCTATGTACATAGATGCATGTACTACCCCTCATACCTATCAATCTATAAGCATAACACTAATATATAGATACCAAAACATATAGATATACACATACGTATAAATAAGTATATAGATATAAATTAACACATGCATATATACACACCAACATATATATATATATATATATATATATATATATATATATATATATATATATAAACATGTAAACATAGCTCTATATATCTAGATACTCCTATAGTATGCACAAATAGACACCCACCAATACGTAAACCCAAATCACCCTAATAAATAAACTATATAACATATAAAGGGCTTACATATACATAATTACACATGCACATATAGGGAAATGGGCCAAACAACAAATACATGGGGTGCACCGCACTCGTATCACACTTTTCTATGATACGCTTGCGATACGGCCCCCAACTCACAACCAAACGTATCCCGGACGACACATACAAGCCCAATACATATACTATGAACAATACGTATATAAATTAGAGTGTCTACATATTCGTGTTATCATATGATATACACATAGCCCCGTGTCGGAGGAAAACTTCCAAAATTGACCGTTTTGTCAAATTGACGAGATTCGGCCCACACGTATCCAATTGTGGACATGACACAAGCTACAAACAAATAATCAAGGGTCAATTAGATCTATTAGATCTATTGACAAGCACTACATGTGCCAATCTCGAAATTCCTCCAAAATTGGCACCAATTTGGTCATAACTTCCACCGTAGGTCTCCAAATGATTCCAAATCAAAACTTATGGGTAACCTATGCACGTGGAGTGGTTTCTAATGGTAAAAACTCAGATCTATAGTCTATAGAAAGGGGGAAAACTGATTTGTACCTATTGGGAGATGGATTTCCAATAAAAAGGTCCCAAATGGCAAGTAGCTCCTCTCCTTGTAGATCTTGGCCTCCTCCTCATTGTTCCTTGCTCCTTGCTTGTAGATCCTTGATGTAGAGAATTCAGTGATGAATTTAGAAAGAGATTTAAAAATAATTGATAGAGAATTGATGGGGGAATAGAGAAAAAATGGAAGGAAAAAATATAGATCTAGAATTTTGGGGAAGAATTAAAATGAGAGCACTCTCTCTCCTCTCAATTATGGATGGTCATAAACCCATCTCTAAGCAATGTACAAAGTCACAAATACCCCTTGGGGCCTCTCATAAAGAAATAATTAGGGAGGAAAGGTTCTAGTCTAATGGTTTCACTAATTAACCATGTTTCTTAATCCATGGGCCTAATTCATGGGCTCAACTTAGACTAGTCCAAAAGTTTGTTTCATGTTCTCTAATTAAATGGTTAGGTCCACTACACAAGTCCAAAATAAGTCTACACTAGCAATAATTATTAATACAATAAAATAAATCAATCAATCATGCACAAATATTAATTATAATAATCCTAAAATAATCAATACCCATGATAATTACCAAACTACCCTTGGATGGAAATATGAGGGTGACAAACCTACCCACCTTAGAAAAATTTCATCCTCGAAATTAAGGAAGAAACTATCTACCAAAGCAAACAATATAATACAAGAAGTAATTATACCTCACGGCTCGAAAAGATACGGATATCGCTCGCGCATCTCGGCCTCTCGCTCCCAGATACTCTTTCCTGGCGAGTGATGCCTCCACGCGATGCGCACCAAAGGAATCATCTGGTTCCTCAGCAACTTCTCTCTCCGATCCAGAATCTCCACTGGCTGCTCTGGATAACTGAGAGTAGGGCCCACCTCTATCTCCGAATGATCCAACACATGACTAGGATCTTCCACATACCGTCTCAACTGTGACACATGAAATACGTTGTGCACTCCCTCCAGTACAGGTGGTAAGTCTAGTCTGTAAGCGACTGCACCAACCCTCTCAAGAATGCTGAAAGGACCGATGAATCGCGGACTAAGCTTGCCGCCTCCACCGAAACGAATCGTGCCACGTGTCGGAGAAATCCTCAAGAAAACCAGACCGCCAACCTAGCACAAAATACAAACTTAGCACTCTAACAAGCAACAATCAAACAAAAATAAGACAAAACTAAAGCTATACCTCAAACTCCAAAGGTCTCCGGTGGCTATCGGCCCAATGTCGTTGCCTGTCCTGCGCCACTCGAAGTCTGTCTCTGATAAGTTTCAACTTCTCTGCTGCATCCACTACCATCTCTGGTCCCAATAAAGCCCTGTCACCAACGTCATCCCAGGACAACGGAGTACGGCACCTCCGTCCATACAACGCCTCGAATGGTGACATCTCAATACTGGCTTGGTAGATGTTATTGTATGAAAACTCTACCAAGTGAAGGTGATCCTCCCAAGAACCTCCAAGATCTAAAACATAGGTGCGTAGCATGTCCTAAAGAGTCTGAATAGTCCTCTCCGACTGTCTGTCCGTCTGAGGGTGATAAGCGGTACTGAACTTGAGCTGAGTGCCCAAGCTAGCCTGCAAACTCCTCCAGAAATGGGACATGAAGCGGCTATCCCGATCCGAGACAATGCTCACTGGAATATCGTACAATCTGACAATCTGGTGCACATACATCTCCGCAAGTCTCTCCGTAGATGTACCCACTTTAAATGGCAGAAAGTGGGCTGATTTGGTCAACCTGTCCACGATGACCCAAATTGCATCATTGTCTCCTGGAGAACGCGGAAGCCCCGATACAAAATCCATAGTAACATGCTCCCATTTCTACTCCAGAATGGGCAAAGGTTGAAGCAATCCTCCTGGTCTCTGTCTCTCTGCCTTGACCTACTGGCAAACTAAGCATCTGGACACGAAGCTAGCTACCTCTCGCTTTATGCCATACCACCATACATGCTCCCTCATGTCTCTATACATCTTGTTGGCACCGGGATGCATAGAGTATTGGGAACGATGTGTCTCCTGCATAATCTCCTCACGTAATGCTTCCTTCGGTATGCACAACCTGGTACCGTGTCACAATGATCCATCATCTGCGACGGTAAAGTTCTCTGCCAGCCCGACCTGAACCTATGCTCTGATGCTCCTCATAGACTCATCCTCATAATGTTCGGCTCTGACTCGGTCTATCAGCTCCAACTGAACCTGAAGTCCCCACACCTGCGCTACGACTCCCGGAATCAATACCTCAATGCCCAAACTATCGAGGTCTGCCAATAGATGTATGTCCCTAGTCAAGCACATAGCCACGGGATACCTGCTCAAAGCATCCACGACTACGTTGGCCTTCCCTGCATGGTACTGCAAAGATATGTCGAAGTCCTTTATCAGCTCCAACCATCGTCGCTGCCTCATGTTGAGCTCCTTCTGTGTAAACACATACTTTAAGCTCTTTTGGTCTGTGGAGATCTTTACTTTCTCTCCATATAGATAGTGTTTCCATAATTTGAGAGCGAAGATAACCGCTGCAAGCTCCAAATCATGGGTATGGTAGTTCTTCTCATGCGGGCATAATTGCCTGGAAGCATAGGCAATTATCTTTCCGTGTTGCTGTAGTACATAACCTAAACCCTTTCCTGATGCATCACTGTAAATAGAAAATTCTCCTGCTCCTGATGGTAGTGTCAAGATAGGAGCTGTAGTCAATCTCCTCTTCAGCTCCTCAAATGATGACTGGCAATCCTCAGTCCAAACGAATTCTACGTCCTTCCTGGTCAGCCTAGTCATCGGCTTTGCTAGTCTGGAGAAGTCCTGAACAAACCTCCGGTAGTAGCCTGCTTATCCAAAGAAGCTTCTGATCTCTGCTACTGAACTCGGGGTAGACCACGATTCAACTGCTGAGATCTTCTTCGGGTCCACCGAGATCCCATCTTCTGTAATAACATGTCCAAGGAAATCAACCTTATCAAGGAAGAATTCGTACTTCGACAACTTGCTATACAACTTCTCCTTCCTGAGGGTCTCCAAAACAATCCTCAAGTGCTGCTCATGCTCCTCAGGGGTCTTCGAATATATCAGAATATCATCTATAAAGACTAAAATAAACTAATCCAGGTACTGATGAAATACCTTGTTCATCAGGTTCATGAACACTTCTGGGGCATTGGTCAACCCAAACGGCATCACCAAGAACTCGAACTGTCCATAACGAGTCCTGAAAGCCGTATTCGGGATGTCTTCCCACTTTACCTTCACCTGGTGGTACCGTGACCTCAAGTCTATCTTTGAGAATACCTTCGCTCCGCTCAGCTTGTCGAACGAGTCATCAATCTGCGATAACGGATATTTATTCTTGATAGTAAGGTTATTAAGTGCCCTGTAGTCGATACACATATGTACCGACCCATCCTTCTTGGGTACAAATAGTACCGGAGCACCCCATGGTGACGAACTGGAACAGATAAAGCCTTTGTCTTGCAACTCATCCACCTGCTTCTTCAACTCCGCCAGTTCACTGTTGTTTATTCTATAGACGTGGTGAGAGATTGGCTTTGTGCCTGCAACTAAGTCTATATAGAACTCCACATCTCTGTCCGACGATAATCCCGACAAATCCTCTGGAAAGACATCCAAGAACTCTGTAATCAACGGATGTGGCAGCTCCCGCTCTTCTACCAAAGTCCCACAGAAATTGCCATCGCTCTGCTCTGCTCCTCGGACGAACTCGAACTCCGGCTCTCCTAGCGTCTGAAATAAAACTCTGCCTCCACGACAATCGATACTAGCGTGATGTCTACTCAACCAATCCATCCCGAGTACTATATCGTAACTCGGAAGTGGCATTACAAGTAAACATACGCTCAGCTCACGGCCTCCCACATAAACCCTCTGGTTCTTGTAAACATCACTGACCAGGATGATGCCACCCCCGGTCGTGATCTTGCAAGTCCGCGCGAACGATTCAGATTCAAGACAATGTCTCAAAGCAAAAGATACAGATACAAAGCTATGAGATGCACCAGAATCAAATAAGGCATGAGCTGAAAAAGAATCGAGTAAGACTGGACTTGATATCACATCTCCGACTGGCTCTGACTCCTCCACGGTCAGGGCAAAAGCTCGCCCCTGATGTGCACCCCTCTGCTGCTGCTGGTGCTGCACGAACTTCTGCTGCTGGGGCTGTAAAGGAGGTCCTCTCGGCTGTCCCGTCGGTTGTCTCGCAGGTATCCTCTGGATAGGGGCTACATCCTGAACTGTACGAGCTAAGGTCTTAGGATAATCCCTCAGCTGGTGATCTGATGATCCGCAAAACAAACATTGCCCCAGTCTTTTCCTACAAACATCCCATCCATGCCCTGTCTTCTTACAGAAGGGGCAAGCATGAGCTGGCTGGGCTAGTCTCTGCATCTGGTACGTCTGTTGTACAGGTGCTCGGTTAGGCGCATTGGACTGCTGCCTCTGCTGCTGGAAATATGGGTTCTTAGCTGGACCTGTGCTGCTACTGCCACCATAAACATCTCGGTCCCTCTTGTACCTCCCACTCAGGTCTCTCTCGACCTTGCGAGCCTCCCTCAAGATGTCTGTATATGTCTCGTGGCTCGAAGAAATGAGAGCCTTCAGTTCCCAGTTCAGACCCTCTCTGAATCTACTAGCCCGGTTCTCTAGGTCTCTCACCATATAGTCGGCATACCTGCTCAACCTACCAAACTCGGTGGCATACTCCTCCACCGACATGTTTCCCTGGTAGAGGTTCTGGAACTGTCGCTCCAGATCAAGTCTCTCAGTAGGCGGGAAGAACTTCCTTCTGAACAAGTCCCTGAACTCTCCCCATGTCAATCCTGGATCGACGATCTGTGGCTCATTCCAGAACCACGTGCTGGCAATATCCATCATCTACAATCCTGCTACCTCCACCATCAGGTCCTCCGCAAGACGGGATAAGCGCATGACGCGCTCCATGCTCTCCAACCAATCATCCGCATAGATGATGCCCTTTGTCCCCTTGAAAGGCTGGGGATCCAACTTCTTGAAGTCCTAAATAGTGTCGGGCCTGGGCTGTACCTCTCGTGGATGTGGTGGTGCGGTCCTCTCTACGGTGGTGATGGCCACCTGGTGAGCACTCTCGATGCCCTGTCTCATCACCTCGATCTGTCGGTGTTGCGCCTCGGCCTGGGCCCTCTGGGCCTCCACCATCATCTGGAAAAGTGCAAACAGCTGTGTAGCATCAGCTGGTACTGGCGGTGGTGACGGAAGATCCTCGAGAATAACTGGAGAAACCCTCTGTACCGGGGGAGGAGCACCCCCAAAAGCGGCTGCTGAGACTCCCACCTAGACCGGTGAGGCAATCCTCTCGACTGGAGATAAAATAATAGCAGCTGCTACTATATTCGTAGCAGGCTGGGAAGTAGCTGAGGAAGCTGCTGCTGCTCCTGAGTGATAAAATCTGACCTTCGGAGGCATCCTGAAGTCAGATTGAAAATACGGAATCAATATTGAATATAATGCGATATCCTCAAAGAAGAACAGAACTTAATTCAAAATGAAAGACAATATCAAATAGATAAAGATTTGTAGAACAGATATTGGAGTTTTTCCTAGTTGTGATTGAGTAACTCTCAGCCTAAATCCTGTATCCTAAAGCAGGCTCGTAGCAATACTCTAGTCGAGCACAACTACGATGTCTATCTAGACCTGCATGGGCTACCACAAAAAATGTGTTACGACCCGCACCCTGATATTCGGGCACGAGTACGTGGTTACGTCCAGCCTACGCCGCAGAATCGGCGGTAGATCACTGTCTGGATCATTTCTAACTATCTAACATCTCAAGAATATAATATGGTACATGCCAATCATCTCAACTCCAATCGGAGGAGCAATATGGTATCTCACAAATATATCAATCTCAATCACAAAACAAACTAAGGAGGAAATAATGCACGAATAGAAATAGCGAAGGGAAGAAAGATACAATCCACAATATAAAATAATAGTACATCTGTGAATCTCCTCAAATATAAATGCCTAATACAAAAACACTAAACAAAACTAGACCTCCTCGGTCACTGGTACTATCTGGCTCTAGGGGAGTTTCCTCTAAAGTCTCACCCTCCTGAGGTCCGTAATGTGTGGGACACAGCTCCTCTAGCCAATCATCTGGAAAAAATATATCCAGTCAGGATTGGAGCGAAGTACATACCTCTGAAAGCAATTTCAATAACATAATCGAGCATATATAACAAGCAATAGAAAAATGATACAAGATGCACAAGTAGAAAGAATATACAATACAAATGAACATGCAATAGGCACAATAAAGCTGGAAGTAAATATAAGAATAAATGCAAGTAGAGAACAAAAAATACTATCTATGTGTTTTATAGTGCGAGTTCGTTATGTGATCGGCTTAGGTTGCACATGAGATATAAAGGTAACTCCATTATACGTGAGGTATATAATCGACATGCACCTGAGATCAAGAGGGCTTTGATCACATAACCAACTCTTACTCCCCCTCCCCAACCAATACTTATGGATCTAATCACGACACGTTAAGTACATGATCACGATAGTCACACTAGCACACAAAATAGTGGATACACAAGAAGCACATGAAAGTCAATACCCGATGCACACGATGAAATACATGTCATTAGGTACCCGTTGCACACAGTAGGGGATAACACCTCCTGATAGGATCCATATAGCACCAGTCCGTAAAATTACTGTGTCGGGAATCCATGTATACTAATATAGAACATGCATATATACAATATTATGAATTAAAAACAAACAGAGAAATGTACTCGCCTGAAGTCCTGAGCAAAGTGTGTCTCTCGATGCCCAAGCTGGTGTCTCACAACCTATATATGGTATGTTGTATCAATACAAGGTTCAATGATGAAAATAAATGAAGTTGATGAAATTCTAGGTCGATACGCCGTTTCTAAGTCAAACCAATGCATTCTAGGTTGCAAGAGTCTAATGCTAAGTCACTAAGTTGATATACTATGAAAATATGCTAAGCTAGCTAAGCTAACACACCACAGTGCATTCAAGAAGCCGTATCCTAAGATACGCAAGTTTTCTAATATGAAAGATAGTTTTATATATATAGATAAGTCATATATAATAATAATATCTTAAAACAATATAATTATGATACCTTGGTCTTGCACCAATGTGTATCGCAACTACCTCGATACCCAATCTCAATACCTTGGGTATCGATCCAAAACCTTGGTGATACCTTGGTATCCCAAGGCAACCCAAACTCCAAATTAACTAATACATATATATCCAAACTAATACTAGCTACACAATATACTATACTATATCTAACTATTATAGGATAATCATTAATACAATATATACTTACACCTGTAGCTTAACTAACTAATAGTTAAGAACTCAACTAATATACATACATAATACATATATCCATATTACTAATCTACTAAGTAATTATATACATATCTAACTATTTAGACTTAACTAGCACCTGAGTACATAGCTCACTAATTGATATTACCAAAGTATAAAAACTATCTAGCTAATTACCCCATACTTAAAATAACTAATACTACTTATAATCCATCTACTAACTATACCTTAATAACTATTTAACTAATAAAAAACTGAAACCAAAACCCGACTAAATAGTAACTAGACTGTGCATGCCTAATCAGGGGAGAAACTGAACTGATACTATAGAGAACATCGACTGATACAAAGCTCTATATTATGCAGTGTAAAACTGCACAGTAGATTGATTACCACACTGTCTCTGCTGCTCTATCCCTCTGTTGACTGTTCAGTGGTTGGTGAAAATCTTGCACCCCAAAACAGTGTACAGAACTGCACAGTCACTTACCCGTGTGCACTGCACAGTGACTGTACAGTATCGGACTGCACAGGGGTTTACACACACTGCTGAATGCCTCTGGCTCTTCACTGCAGTGGTACCACTGCAGGCTATTCCCTTCACCTTCACTGCAGGCTATATCCCCTACTG
>JAYESA010000004.1:338812532-339167690 GCA_036927795.1 Iris macrosiphon
TGTGCACACACTTGATCTTAGTTTAGATTTCTTGTATCCTGCAGCTATTATTATCTTACTTATGATTTTCATGCATCTTTACCTTCATACACCAGTTGATATATTTGTATATTTCTTTGTTCATACTTTATTTCCTTCACCTTGTGTTACTTGCTACAACTGCTTATAGTTTTTATCATTTAACTGGAACTGCTGTTGGAGGTGTACTTGCTCCACTCCTGACTGGATATATTTTTTTAGAGGATCCGAAATATTGGTGTCTGACGTTTTATGGACCTCAGTCTGTCGATGGTGCAGACAGGGATCCCCTAGTTCAGGAGTAATTTTTGGGTTGGTAGTCGGGATCACTAGGACCTTAGTTGTATTTATTAGCTTTTGGTACCGGATTTGTCCCCGGCTTTTGGTTTGAGACTTGTATTGTATTTGATTCAGGATATTGTTGTATTATTATTATAATTGTTAATGTCTTTAGCAGTAGTTATTGTTTAGACTTTGTAGTTGTTAGACTTCTTTGTTATCTTATCGTGCATAGATTCGTGATTGAGTACTTGTGTTATCTTCATCATATTGCTCCTCCGTTTGGAGTTGAGATCTTGACAGGTACTTTATATTGTTGTGTGAGATTGTTAACTAGATAGTAGACCTAGACAGCGTTTCTACCGCCGATGCTGCGGCGCTGGCTGGACGTACCCATGACTCATGCCCAATTTTTTGGGTGTGGGTCATGACACAGATCTACCAAAAAAAGGTTGAAAACATAAATCAACTAAATCTAATGAGTCTGGAAAATAACATTTCGCTTGATAAACCTAGCAAGTAGGCTCTGGTGCAAGCAATGACCTGAACAGATGATAAAGAAAATGATATGCGTTAAATTAAGTTAAAAATATATTACTAAATAATAACATAAATTGTGAAAAAAGTCATACTTACCCGATCATCATCCACTGAGATAACTTGATCACCAATACGATCTAGGTGCAAAAAGTTATGACGGACCCACGTAAATGTCACAAGATTTTTACTGGGTTTATTATGCGGCACCTCCACACCTAGGTTGTCATACCCCAGTCCCAAAATACGTAGGACTAGGAATACATGACACGTCAGCTACGTATTCGACCAGACTCTGGTCTAACTCGAAATACATATAAGCTATATAATATAAACGACACTATCTAGATATCCCATAAATGTAAACGTCTATGTCTCAATCCATAATATATAGCAGTATACAAGAAAGAGCTATATGTGCTAAAGTCGGCCGCCAATAACACACACAAAATCGAATAGACTCAAGAAGAGATGAGTCTACAAAAACTAGGCTTGCAACAGCAGATGAATAATCAATAAAAATAATGTAACCATAATGCCGGTGGAAATGATATGAGTACATGGTACAATGCCCGCAAGACGTGCAACTCCATCAGCAACTCCAATGCTCCATAATCGTCTATGCTGCAAAAACTGGCAGAGGACCAGGTCCTCAGAGGGATGTAACAAGGTACAAAAAATACAGTATGCCAAGTATAATAGAAAGTACAAGTGCAACAACGGGGTAATCTATCATAACCAAACAAGTATGACACAGTTTAAAGACAATATTCGACGCGTGGGTTGTCTAAAATAAAATCGTAGCTCCGAACACAGAGACACACGGGACGTACCGTAGCTCAGAGCACAGAGTTACACGAGTGATACAACTACTCTAGAATACAGGATCACTATATATACATATATAAGCGCGTGCAGAGGAGCCCAAATGTCTAGTAACTGTCTTTCCCTTCCCAAGCGGTCAACGATGGTGCACTAAACCTGAAACTCTATCTAACAGTCTCGACACACAGAAATAACTCAACAGACGCGACCCTAAGGTCGTCCTAGTCTCTGGTCATGATATCAGTATCAGGATACATGAATCTGGCATGATCACAGTGTATGAGTGTGTCCTGGGGTGTCGATATACTCAGGTACATACATCTAGGTATTACGAACATCTAATATTTATTCCAAGACGTTACGATGAACGTCTGTACCCGGTTGTGATCCGGATGTGAAGTATCGATCGTAAACAAAATACGCGCACAATGTATATACTGAAATAATAAAATATCTATAACTGAAATACAGGATGGCAAGGTACACTTGCCTGCGTTCGGCTGCTGATGACGAGAATCCGGTATAACGTCCAAGTCTACGGGTCCTATAGTACCTAGAGACGAGATACAAACTCAATCAATAAACTATCATGTGGCAAACAAGTATGTGACACACGTCTAAATATATGCTCAGACTCAGCTACACTCACAGTGACACGACACTAGAGGGTTGACCAAGGTTGACTCGGAGCACGATACATCTAATAAAATTAAATATCTGTACAATATCATCAATCCAAACCTTAATCTTACTATGTTCATCACGATATTTCGTGGTCCAACACATGATCCAATCCTCAGTTTTACCTCAGTGTTCACAGATATTATCATGCACATTGACGTCTCAAGCTCAAATAAATAATTATTATTCTCAATCCTCAATCACGGTCTCATGATTTGATATTATGTCTATTTCACGATTGAACACCTGCTTCTAATGCCCATCAATATTTTAATATCATATTAATACTCGACAATAGTTTATAACAGCTAAAAAAACAATGACCAATATGCGTATATATATAATTTACTTCTTTAAACAACTTTATCATCAACTCCCAATATTTACCCAAACATCGATATCCCTCTACCATTTATAAATTAAATCTGCTCCTTGGTATTAATCAATGTGTTAATATCACCATCATTTCTCAGCGTTTAAATACGTGTACAACAACTAATGCATATATTAATTGAAAAACCCTAACACATCAACCTAGCATTTATGAACCTTTAGTTATTAGCCAAGTAATTTATCCTCAAAATTCCAAATACGAATATAACCCCTAACAAAGATCCAATTATCCTCAAATCCTAACATAATATATTTCCATAAATTCCATTTTAAAAGCTTATGTAAATAAACCCTAAACATTTGTCATGCCCCAGTCCCAAAATACGTAGGACCAGGAATACGTGACACGCCAGCTACGCATTCGACCAGACTCTGGTCTGACTCGAATACGTATAAGCTGTAATATAAAAGGGCACTATCTAGATATCCCATAAATATAAACCTCGATGTCTCAATCCACAATGTACAACAGTATACAAAAAAGAGCTATATGTGCTAGAGTCGGCCGCCCAATAACGCACTAACTCGAATAGACTCGAGAATAAGTATGAGTCTATAAAAACTAAGCTACAACAACAGATAAAATAAACAATGTAAAATAACTACAATGCCGGTAGATATAATGTGAGTACCTGGTACCATGCCCGCAAGACATGCAACTCCAACAGCAACTCCAAATGCTCCGTAATCATCTATGCTGCAAAACTGGCAGGGAACCAGGTCCTCAGAGGGACGTAACAAGGTACAAAAATATAACATGCCAAGTAAACAGAAAGTACAAGTGCACGACAGGGTACTCTATCATAACCAACTAGTGTGACACAGTTTAAAGACAATGTTCGATGCGTGGGCTTTCTAATATAAAACCGTAGCTCCGAACACAGAGACACACGGGTCGGACCGTAGCTCCGAGCACAGAGACACACGGGTGAAACAGCTACAATAGATATAGGTATCACTACAAAATACTACATATATAAGCACGTGCAGAGTAGCCAAAACGTCTAGTAACTGTCTTCCCCTTCCCAAGCGGTCAACGATTGTGCGCTGAACCTGAACCTCTAACTACAGTCTTGACACACAGAAATAACTCAACAGACGTGACCCTAAGGTCATCCCACTCTCTGGTCATGATGTCAATATCATGAAACAGGAATCTGGCACGATCACAGTGTATGAGTGTGTCCTGGGGTATCGATGTACTCAGGTACGTGTATCGAGGTGCTGTGAAGCATCTAGCAATTAACCTAAGTCGTTACGTCGAATGTCAACACCCGATTGTGAACCGGACACGGAGTATCGAACGTCAACATAAATACGCGTACGAGTACATAAAGAACAATAATATCTGTAAATTGAAATACAGGGTGGCAAGGTACACTTGCCTGCGTGCGGCTGCTGATGACGGGGATCTGGTACCGCGTCCAAGTCCTCAGGTCCCACAGTACCTAGAGATGAATTACAAACCAGAATCAATAATCTATTTACGACAGACAGGAAACGATACGCATCTACAACAAACTAAAACCCAACTCAAATAGTTATATAATAAGTTTACAGTCCTCCATCTCTGATCCTTGATCCGAATAATACCTATCTTAAAATCAATCTCCTGTATAATATCATCAGGCCCAATCCTCAATTATGATATTTGGTTAATCATAACCTTATCCTATCCTTAATTTCCACAGGTGTTTACATGTGTGTTGACGTCACAAACTCAAGCAATAATTAATATTCATTGTTTCTCCTCAGTGTTTAATTGCAAGCACAACAACCATAGTCAAAAGTGTATGTATTAATTCATAATCCCAACATCACACCCTAGCATCTCTACTTAGTGTATATCCCTAATTTCATGATGCATTCAAACCTCTAACTCAATAAAGCATATTTTAGTTCCTAAACTAAATTTAAAAGTATTTACTTTCATTTCCATAGTAAAAAGAAATCCTAAGATTTATCATTAACTCATGCTCATTACACCACACTACACTTAAGCCCTAACTAATAACCAAGTCCTTATATATCAACATTATGAAACACAACCCTAGATAACATTTCCCATATATAAACATCAACATAATAATTAATATCGTCAATACTAAACCCTAATCACATATTAAGTACTAACCATATATGACCACACTATATAATAACAACCCTAACTAGCATTCACACATCCTTGTATAATTAAATCATTTCTAACAATTGTTATTAATTTCTGGAATTAAAACACAAGAGGGAGGAGAGTCGACCTTAACGACGCATCGTCGGGGTATGGCCGGAGAAGGTGGCCGAGGGTGGTAGTGTATTGGTGGTGATGATGGTGGTAGTGTATTGGTGGTGATGATGGCGGTAGACAGGGAGGTTGGCCGGACGGAGAAGTCGCATGGCCGGGCCGGAGTCGCTGCGGGGTGGTCCGGAGTCGCTGCGGGTCAGGCACGGGGTCGGCCACAGGGGAACTTGAGAGATGGGGGGGATGCAATAGGTCCGGGGTGATGTTGCACTGCCGGAGCGGTCAGCGATTGCCGGCGGGGGAAACGCTGCACAGTGCTGCGGGACGACTGGACCGGATTGCACTGCAGGGCGGTCGGGGAAGTTTCGGCAGGCGGTCGGGAAAGTTTCGGCAGGCGGTCGGGAAGCTGCTCAGTCTGGCGGGGCTGGAGTTTACAGCAGCTATCGGTGGGAGCTGCGCCGGAGCTGCCTCGGTCGGGCTGATGCACAGCGGCGGTCGGCCACTGCGGAGGGCGGCTGCTGCACCGCGGCCGGAGTAGGGCGGCGCGCCGGGCCAGAGCCGAGTCGGTCGGCCGGACGGTCTTCAGGAGGAAGTAGAAACAAAGGAAGAAGAAGAAGAAGAAGAATGGAGGGAGGAGAAGCTTTGTTTGGGGAATAAATGAAGGAGTGAGGAGAGAGAGAGAGGAGTTTTTCCCTTGGGATTAGGGCCGGTTGGTTTTTGTGTTGAGGGTGGGGTGAGGAGGTACTTTATAGGGGTGTGTGTGAAGGAGATGGAGGGGTGTGATCAACCCATTCAAAATGAATGGTTGAGATTAATCATGAAGAGAAGAGGGTTTTCTTCATGAGGGGTGAATGCATGGGTGTGAATGGGACCCTATTTTGGGACCCTCTCATTTGTTCATGGCCAATAGGATGGTGCCACATAATTCAATAATTGCAACTTAACCCCGTAAATTCGAGAAATTACATAGACACATAAAATGACACAAAAATTGCGGAAAAAAATATGTTTAGCAATTTTCATGGTGAGAGGGTGTTGTGCGTTAGGCACGAATTTAATTTGGAAGGCATTGGGATTAATTTAGGATTAAATTTGGATTTACAAAGTTGGTATCCCCGATTTAAATAGAAATAAAGTGTCCCATAAATTTAATTTAATTGGGGCACTTGGGGTCAAAATCCGGAAATGACGCAAAGGCCAAAAATGGTGGGGGCTTGGAGTCAGTCTTGGACCCTTTAGTTGGTCCGGCTCAACGGGTTAAGTTGGTATCCCAAAATTTTAGGGTAACGACACAGGTGTCCGACACGAAATTAAATATGTGTTATAATTTCGGAATATTGTGCAATTAATTTAGGACACACAAAAATTGATATTAAAAGACGGAAAAGTCCAATGCCTAATTTGGCGGGTCAGGTCAGAAGTACAATAATTGAACAGAATTTATGGGCTGATATTGGGCTCCGAAAAATCAAAAAATGATAGGGCGCGCCAAGGGTTTTAATTAATTGAATTAAATACCAGATAAATTATCTCTACTCTAAACCTCGACATCTGCTATCAAAATTTTTCCAAATCCACTCTAACCATCTACAGAATAAATCGAGGGGGTTTACATTCTTCCAACTTAGAAAATTTTCGTCCCCGAAATTAAAAGTAAAGCACAATAATATCTAAAAGAATTTTAAAATAACTAGTAATCAAATTCCATACGTAAATTCGTACCTTGCTCCTCAAATAAGTACGGAAACCGCTGCCGAATAGAATCCTCGCGCTCCCAAGTAGACTTGCCTGGTGAATGGTGTTTTCATGCCACTCTGACCAGTCGAATAGTCTGCCCTCTCAAAGTCTTCTCGCTGTGATCGAGAATCTCAACCGGCTGTTCTACGTAAGACAGACTGGGCCCGACTGTAATCTCCGAATGATCAAGCACGTGGCTAGGGTCTGCGACATATCTTCTCAGCTGCGATACGTGAAATACGTCATGCACTCCTTCTAATGGTGGAGGCAATGCAAGACGGTAAGCCACTTCGCCAACTCGTTCCAAGATGTCAAAAGGTCCGATGTACCTCGGACTCAGCTTGTCTCTGCCTCCGAATCTGGTAGTACCACGAGTAGGCGATATCCTCAAAAATACGTGGTCACCCTTCTTGAATTCCAATGGTCTGCGGTGCGCATCTGCCAAGTGTTTCTGTCTGCCCTGTGCTGCCCGCAGGTGGCTCTGAATCTGCTTGACCTTCTCCGGTGTCTATGTCATCAACTCTGGACCAAGTATCTGACGCTCTCCAACGTCACTCCAACAAACTGGCGACCTACCTTTCCTGCCGTACAGTGCCTCATAAGGTGCCTTTTGTATGCTGGTCTGGTAACTGTTATTGTAGAAGAATTCCAACAAGTGTAGGTGGTTCTCCCAAGATCCTCCAAAATCAATCATGCACGCTCTCAACATATCCTCTAATATCTGTATTGTGCGCTCTGACTGACCATCAGTCTGTGGATGATATGCAGTGCTGAACTTGAGACAAGTTCCTAGGCTCTCCTGCATACTCCGCCAAAAATGTGACGTGAATCTGGAATCACGATCCGATTTGATGCTGACAGGCACTCCATGTAATCGTACTATCTGCCTCATATACATGTCAGTTAGTATCTCTGTGGATTGCCCAACTCTGAAGGGCAAGAAATGTGCAGACTTGGTGAGTCTATCTATGACAATCCAAACTGTATCCTTTCCACTAGGACTTCACGGGAATCCCGTGACGAAGTCCATGGTAATGTGTTCCCACTTCCACTCGGGAATGGAGAGTGGCTGCAATAATCCTGCAGTCCTCTGATGTTCAGCCTTGACTTGCTGATAAACTAAACACTTCGTCACAAATCTTGCAATTTCCCTCTTCATCCCATGCCACCAGAAATGATGTCTCAAGTCTCGGTACATCTTCGTACCCCGGGATGAATGGAATAGATCGAGCTATGTGCCTCGGTCATTAACTCTTGGCGTAGCTTGCCACTCGAAACATATAGGCGATCTCTACACCTCAATGTTCCGTCTTCATGAATCCTGAGTCATGTCTGCATGTCGGCCTCTGTCCTTTCTCGTAATCGTCTAAAACTCGTATCTGTAGGCAAGACTGCCTTGATCCTCTCAATAAATGTGGACTGATCCTCGAGACTGGCCGTCTATCCACCCATGACTGGCAATATAATCTCAATCCTGAGTTTCTGAAAATCCCCTAACAACTGACGATGAGTCGTAAACTACATTCGCCTTGCCAGAGTGGTACTACAACTCGATATTATAATCTGTCATAAATTCTAGCCAATGCCTTTGTCTCACGTTGAGTTCCTTCTACGCGTAGGCATTCTTCAGACTTTCTGTGTTTTGTATAAATCTAAACATGCTCTTCATAAAGGTAGTATCGCCATCGCTTTAGTGCAAATATTACTGTAGCTAGTTCTAGATCGTGTGTCTGATAGTTCTTCTCATGAACCCTTTGTCATCCTGATGCGTATATTGTCTATTCTATCTAATCATAACTCATATTTGCTGAGCTTGGCATACAGTCTCTCCTGTCTCAGCGTCTCCAATACGATCCTGAGATGTCCCTCGTGCTCCTCTTGGCTTTTGAAATAAACCAATATGTCGTTGATAATTACCACCACGAACTTATCCAAGTACTGGTGGAAAATATTGTTCCTCAAACTCATAAATACTGTTGGCATGTTGGTTAAGCCAAACGGCATGAATAGAAACTCATAGTATCCATACTTCGTCCAAAACGCCGTCTTCGGAATGTCTTCTCTCCGTACCTTGATTTGATGATAGCTTGATCTGAGATCGATCTTGGAGAATGCATGCGCCACTTAGCTGATTCAATTGTATCGTCTCGTCTCTCTTCGGCACATTTAAGATGGGTATTTCCCCATGGAGAAATACTAGCCCGACTGAAACTCTTGTCTAAGTGATCCTCTACTATGGACCTTCAACTCAACCAACTCTTCCGGTGCTAGTCTGAAGACGGGAAAATAATTGGCTCCGCTCTTAGAGTAAACTCTATAGCAAATTCTATCTCTCTGTCAGGTGGAAGGCCGGAAATATTCTCTAGAATCACATCCTCAAACTCTAGTATAATGCGGGGTACACTGGTTCCCCTTCTGCAATGTGTGCCTCAAAGGTAGGAGGGCACCATGCTTCCAGGCTCTCTAAAAACTCAAACTCAGGGTAATCCGGTGGTCTAAAGGTGGCACAACCACGACGGCAATCAAGCGTTGCGTGGTATTGGCTCAACCAATCCATGTCTAGGATAATGTCATAGTCTGGACTAATTCTCATACTAATTTCTCCCGTTCTGTTTTCAATATCTATCCTCAAAAGAAAAGAAAATTTTTCTTGCCATATATATAATCTCTCTTCTCCTCAAGGTTTTCCTTAAAAACTTATTCCTCGAATTTCTTCCTTTCGCTATTCATCTCTCCAAGTCACAAGTACAATGATGGTATCACTTAAGCACATACTAGAATTTCTGGAATTCGATCATTATCTTTCAAGTGAGATCCTAAAATTTCATCTCCTCTAGCTCATAATCATCGTTCCTAGCATTGTTGTCGTATACAACCACTAGTTTCCATCATCAGGCTATACATTTCATAAATTATTCTAGTTCATGATCAATAATCCTTCTAGCTCTTAATACTTCCAAGATCACTGCTACCTCAAGCACGGGTAGGGTACTACTGGGTCCAACTCTCTTGTCAACCTTCCACACTAGTTCTAGAATCCAAAGAACCCATCAATCTATCCTGATAAGGTAACAATCTTCTCCGAGAAAGGTATACGAATTCTGTCTCCTGTCATCTGGTCTTCGATCTTCTTCTAGAGGGAAGTCATCAGTCACAAGCATTCGTCTCCCCGAACAATAGGGGACGAGAAACAAGGATAGCGATATTGACGAAGATTGAACGAATGCAAAGTGGAAGTCCAAGGGCGATAATCACATACAAAGAGTTTTAAAATCGATTATGGATTGAGATCCTATTCAACAACCATAATATCTTTTCCTAATTTGCAGGCTCGCTTGGCACAGTCAGGTGACCAAGACGATTTAAATCGGACATGCATGGGCCACCACAAAAACATGTCATGTCCCAGTCCCAAAATACGTAGGACCAGGAATACGTGACACGCCAGCTACGCATTCGACCAGACTCTGGTCTAACTCGAATACGTATAAGCTATAATATAAAAGGGCACTATCTAGATATCCCATAAATGTAAACATCTATGTCTCAATCCACAATGTACAACAGTATACAAGAAAGAGCTATATGTGCTAGAGTCGGCCGCCCAATAACACACTAACTCAAATAGACTCGAGAATAAGTATGAGTCTATAAAAACTAGGCAACAACAGCAGATGAAATAAATAATGTAAAATAACTACAATGCCGGTAGATATAATGTGAGTACCTGGTACCATGCCCGCAAGACATGCAACTCCAACAGCAAATCCAAATGCTCCGTAATCATCTATGTTGCAAAACTGGCAGGGAACCAGGTCCTCAGAGAGACGTAACAAGGTACAGAAATATAACATGCCAAGTAAACAGAAAGTACAAGTGCACGACAGGGTACTCTATCATAACCAACTAGTATGACACAGTTTAAAGACAATGTTCGATGCGTGGGCTTTCTAATATAAAATCGTAGCTCCGAACACAGAGACACACGGGTCGGACCGTAGCTCCGAGCACAGAGACACACGGGTGAAACAGCTACACTAGATACAGGTATCACTACAAAATACTATATATATAAGCGCGTGCAGAGTAGCCCAAACGTCTAGTAACTGTCTTCCCCTTCCCAAGCGGTCAACGATTGTGCGCTAAACCTGAACCTCTAACTACAGTCTCGACACACAGAAATAACTCAACAGACGCGACCCTAAGGTCGTCCCAGTCTCTGGTCATGATGCCAATATCAGGAAACAGGAATCTGGCACGATCACAGTGTATGAGTGTGTCCTGGGGTATCGATGTACTCAGGTACGTGCATCGAGGTGCTGTGAAGCATCTAGCAATTAACCTAAGTCATTACGTCGAATGTCAACACCCGGTTGTGAACCGGACACGGAGTATCGAACGTCAACATAAATACGCGTACGAGTACATAAAGAACAACAATATCTGTAAACTGAAATACAGGGTGGCAAGGTACACTTGCCTGCGTGCGGCTGCTGATGACGGGGATCTGGTACTGCGTCCAAGTCCTCAGGTCCCGCAGTACCTAGAGATGAATTACAAACCAGAATCAATAATCTATTTACGACAGACAGGGAAACGACACGCATCTACAACAAACTAAAACCCAACTCAAATAGTTATATAATAAGTTTTACAGTCCTCCATCTCTGATCCTTGATCCGAATAATACCTATATCAAAATCAATCTCCTGTATAATATCATCAGGCCCAATCCTCAATTATGATATTTGGTTAATCACAACCTTATCCTATCCTCAATTTCCATAGGTGTTTACATGTGCGTTGACGTCACAAACTCAAGCAATAATTAATATTTATCGTTTCTCCTCAGTGTTTAATTGCAAGCACAACAACCATAGTCAAAAGTGTATGTATTAATTTATAATCCCAATATCACACCCTAGCATCTCTACTTAGTGTATATCCCTAATTTCATGATGCATTCAAACCTCTAACTCAATAAAGCATATTTTAGTTCCTAAACTAAATTTAAAAGTATTTACTTCCATTTCCATAGTAAAAAGAAATCCTAAGATTTATCATTAACTCATGCTCATTACACCACACTAAACTTAAGCCCTAACTAATAACCAAGTCCTTATATATCAACATTATGAAACACAACCCTAGATAACATTTCCCATATATAAACATCAACACAACAATTAATATCGTCAATACTAAACCCTAATCACATATTAAGTACTTCCTACACTAACCATATATGACCACACTATATAATAACAACCCTAACTAGCATTCACACATCCTTGTATAATTAAATCATTTCTAACAATTGTTATTAATTTCTGGAATTAAAACACAAGAGGGAGGAGAGTCGACCTTAACGACGCATCGCCGGGGTATGGCCGGAGAAGGTGGCCGAGGGTGGTAGTGTATTGGTGGTGATGATGGTGGTAGTGTATTGGTGGTGATGATGGTGGTAGACAGGGAGGTTGGCCGGACGGAGAAGTCGCACGGCCGGGCCGGAGTCGCTACGGGGTGGTCCGAAGCCGCTGCGGGTCAGGCACGGGGTCGGCCACAGGGGAACTTGAGAGATGGGGGGATGCAATAGGTCCGGGGTGATGCTGCACTGCCGGAGCGGTCAGCGATTGCCGGTGGGGGAAACGCTGCACAGTGCTGCGGGACGGCTGGACCGGATTGTACTGTAGGGCGGTCGGGGAAGTTCCGGCAGGCGGTCGGGAAAGTTCTGGCAGGCGGTCGGGAAGCACGTCGGTGGGGAAGCTGCTCAGTTTGGCGGGGCTGGAGTTTACAGCAGCTATCGGTGGGAGCTGCAACTGGAGCTGCCTCGGTCGGGCTGATGCACATCGGCGGTCGGCCACTGCGGAGGGCGGCTGCTGCACCACGGTCGGAGTAGGGCGGCGCGCCGGGCCGAAGCCGAGTCGGTCGGCCGGACGGTCTTCAGGAGGAAGTAGAAACAAAGGAAGAAGAAGAAGAAGAAGAATGGAGGGAGGAGAAGCTTTGAATGGGGAATAAATGAAGGAGTGGGGAGAGAGAGAGGAGTTTTTCCCTTGGGATTAGGGCCGGTTGGTTTTGTGTTGAGGGTGGGGTGAGAGGTACTTTTTAGGGGTGATTGTGAAGGAGATGGAGGGGTGTGATCAACCCATTCAAAATGAATGGTTGAGATTGATCATGAAGAGAAGAGGGTTTTCTTCATAAGGGGTAAATGCATGGGTGTGAATGGGACCACATTTTGGGACCCTCTCATTTGTTCATGGCCAATAGGATGGTGCCACACAATTCAATTGCAACTTAACCCCGTAAATTTGGGAAATTGTATGGACACATAAAATGACACAAAAATTGCAGAGAAAAATATGTTTAGCAATTTTCATGGTGAGAGGGTGTTGTGCGTTAGGCACGGATTTAATTTGGAAGGCATTGGAATTAATTTAGGATTAAATTTGGATTTACAAAGTTGGTATCCCGATTTAAATAGAAATAAAGTGTCCCACAAATTTAATTTAATTGGGGCACTTGGGGTCAAAATCCGGAAATGACGCAAAGGCCAAAAATGGTGGGGGCTTGGAGTCAGTCTTGGACCCTTTAGTTGGTCCGGCTCAACGGGTTAAGTTGGTATCCCAAAACTTTAGGGTAACGACACAGGTGTCCGACACAGAATTAAATATGTGTTACGATTTCGGAATGTTGCGCAATTAATTTAGGGCACACAAAAATTGATGTTAAAAGACGAAAAAGTCCAATGCCTAATTTGGCAGGTCAGGTCAGAAGTACAATAATTGAACAGAATTTATGGGCTGTTATTGGGCTCCGAAAAATCAGAAAATGATAGATCGCGCCAAGGATTTTAATTAATTGAATTAAATACCAGATAAATTATCTCTACTCTAAACCTCGATATCTGCTATCAAAATTTTTCCAAATCCACTCTAACCATCTACAGAATAAATCGAGGGAGTTTACAACATTAGCTAAGTAATCCATAATACTTTAACATAAACCCTAAATAAAGATCCATTTCTCAATCCCTAACTTATTTGATCTTCACACGTTAACCTTAATAATGCAATACCAAACCCTAAATACTAGCTAAGTTATATAAAAGCAAGTAATCAACAACCCTTAAACATTAACCCTAAAATAAAATAAGTAAAACAATATATATACAAAATCTGAGAGAGGGGGGAACGAGTGTCTCACCTCGGCGAGGTGGTTGAGGCTGGCCGAAGGAGTGCTTGTGGCAGCATCGGCCGAGGTGGTGGCAGTGGTGATGGTGGTCGACAATAGGTGGCCGGAGAATGGCCTGGCCGAGGTGGTGGCAGTGGTGTAGACACGGTGGTGGAGGTTCAGGGTTGTCGTGGGGGTGCTGACAGCCGCTGGAGAGGGTGGTGGTGATGTGCGGTGGTGGCAGAACGGGGATGGCGTTGGTGTGTGATGGTGGTGATGGTGGCATGGATAGATGCAGGGACGAGTGGTCGTGTGGCAGTGGGCTCATGGTGGTTGAGGGGGACATGGCGGTGGTGGCCGAAGCTCGGCGGCAGTCGAGGGGGTGTACCCGGAGTGTGGAGCAGTTCGACAGCGGCTCGGGGGTGGCCGTGGCAATGCTGGAGGGAGGCTGAGGTGCTGTCGGTAAGCATCAGTCGGTGGCCGAAAAATGGAGGGGTGAGGCGGTGGGAGAAGGAGGAGGAGTCGGAGTGTGGCAGTAGCAGCCGGGTTTTGAAGGCTGCGGCTCGTGGAGAGACAGCTCGCCGGTGCAGAGCTTGCTGGCCGGAGGGGGATCCGGCCAGGCAGTGGCAGCGGTGCATACTCGTGCAAGATGGCTCGAGGGAACGTCGGGGTCGTCAGCCCGTAGGGTG
This sequence comes from Iris macrosiphon, assembly GCA_036927795.1. Classification (NCBI taxonomy): domain Eukaryota; kingdom Viridiplantae; phylum Streptophyta; class Magnoliopsida; order Asparagales; family Iridaceae; genus Iris; species Iris macrosiphon. The sequence continues at coordinate 338,827,101 of JAYESA010000004.1, forward strand.
GAGGAGCGGGAATCTCGGCCGGAGGGTGGGTGGCCGGTCGGGAACCGAAGTGAAGAAGAAGAAGGAGATGGTGAAGGGAAGAAGAAGAAGAAGAAGAAGAAGAAGAAAGGAAGGAAGAGGTTCGACTGGGGTTTAGGAAGAGGGAGGAGAGAGAGAGGGGGTAGGATTTTCCATGTTTTGGGATTAGGGCTGGTTAGGAAGTGTGTAGTGAAGAGATACTTTATAGGGAGTTGTGATGGGGAGTGTGTGGTGGAGATGCTCCCTATTTAAATGAATGGCCAGGATTCCTTATGAAGAAAATTTATTCATTCCAAGGGGAGAGTGGGGTTGTGTTGAACCGGTCAAGGGTTGAGGGGGTTTCTTCATTTGGGTTTAAACCAATGAGGGGATGACACCTAATACAACATTTGTAATTTAACCCCTTAAGTTTGGGTAATTGCACAAACACATAAAATGATAGAAAAATTGTGGGGGAATTGGTGTTTGGTGTTTTGTAGGGTGAGGGGGTGTTGTGTGTTTTACATGGGCTTAATTAAATGGGCATTGGAATTAAATTAGGATTAAAATAGGATTAGTCAAGTTGGTATCCTCAATTTAATTTGAATAAAATATGTCCCGCGCTTTTAAATTAAATGGGGGCACCTGGGGTCTCAATTTGGGAGTGATGTCAAAAATGGTGTAGGCTTGGTGTCAGTCTTGGACCCTTTAGTTGGTCTGACTCAACGGGTTAAGTTGGTGTCTCAAAATTGATGGTAACGACACAGGTGTCCGATACGGGATTAAATATGAGATTTTGGATACGGGAAGTTGTGCAATTAATTTAGGGCACAAGGGATTTGATTTTGAGAGACGGGAAAGTCCAGCGCCTAAATTGGCGTGTCAAGTCAAAAGTACAACAATCTGTTAAAATTTATGGGCTAATGTTGGGATCTGAATAATTCAACAACGGTAGGGCGCGCTAAGAGTTTAAATTATAATAATCAGACATCTGCACCCTTACTCTAAACCTCAATTATCTGCTGCTAAAAACAAATTTTCCAATCCATACCAAACTATCTATAGAAATATTTGAGGGGGTTTACATAGGTACTTCATAATTATAGTGTCGACAAAAATTAATTTATCAAATATTATAGGTTCACCCGTAATAGATAAACCTAAAATATTTGCCACATCTGCTAGAATAATACTTATCTCTCTGAATGGTAGCTGTAAGGTATTTTCTTCTGGCCACCAACGCTCAACTTAACTGAAGATTAAGTCTCTATCGTGTTATAAAAAATGTATCTTGTCAATATAATAAAAGCCAAATAATTTTAACAGCGCCACTTGGTGGTCGCTCAACCTCCAATACCCAAGTCTGTTATCGTGACGCCACGAGACATGCTCTCGGCACCATTCATCATTAGTATAATCGTATTGCTATATATGAAAAATATAGACAATGTTATTAGTAGACATGTACAAAATATTATTTATATTGATTTATATAATTAAATTTTATTGTACCTTCCCAAAAAATACCAAAGTAGACGTTGCTGAATTATTAAATCCGTAGTAGGCCCTCTCGAAATACGTTCGTCGTTTTGGCTGCCCATCTGTACAATTATGGTTGTCAAAACACATATTTTGGTTGTCCGTCGTTTTGCACATTACATAACTTAAATTCTGTAAATCTCCTCACCCAAAATTAGGTTTACTTGGCATGAATAGAGAAACTAGAGCTAGTTTGAATCCAAATAGAAATAGGACACAGTGTTTATTTAATTTTGTATTGTTTATGACATGTAGCGCACCTTACCGTTGCTTCGTTAATTGGAGCACTACACTAGCCATTGCCTTCCAACGAATTTTACAACCATGTCCTAGACATGACCACCATTTATTCTGATCTTTGTATAATTTATAATCATGCTTTTTGGTGCGATATTTTAGTCGCACAATAAATGTTGCGGACGTTATTTCCTAATTCTAAATAAATTCCAACTTTGTAATCTTGTGCGTTCCAATCGAAATTGGAGACACAATCTTGACCATTTTGTACAACCCAAAATTTATTAATATTTTACATTGAATCCTCTACGTCCCTGACACTTCTGTCCCATCTAATTTTATTCTCATATTCTTCTAATTAATTCCAGAACACCATGCACGATTATTTTAATCAATTAAATCTAATTTTTGTCTTTGTGCAATTTTCTAATTGTTGGGCGCTTCTATGCAAAAATGTATTGAGGTGTCCCCACCATTGGACAATACATGAAGAAATCCAACTTTCTCCACAGGAATTTTCCCATAATTTTTCGGAATGTGCAACTCGCACATCGTCCCCCATTTAAATTATAGCCTTGTATTTAATTAATGCAAATTATGGCTCTCCAAATATCATCATTGAGCCCAAGGCCCAACGCAGGAGGATGTTGACCAAAGTCAAACTTATCTAGGTCAAAATTCCACATGTATAAATAATCCCTTCCTATATTTTTCCCCATATCAAAACTCCAAACCCTATTTCTAGCCGACCACCCCAAAATCCATTACTATTCATTCCCTTCCCTCTTCCTGTGTATTCCCCCTCAACGGTGATCTTCTCCGGCCAACCGACCGGAGACCCGCCATTCTCCACCCTGTACCCTCGCTATTGATAATAGCCAGACGAGCCCATCATCACCCCGACCTCTCCCTCTCTTCTCTGACTACCCTTCTTCCTCGCCTGAGCAGCAGCTCGGAGCCGCCGGACTGATCCCCCAACCCGCTGGCCTTCCCTAGCCACTGCTCTTCACTGAATCGCCTTGCCGGAGCCGCCTGCATCCCGACCTCGACCTCCCCGGTCATCCCCGCAGAGCCCCGACAGCATCTTCCTCTCTCCCTGAACTCCTCCCTGCACCTCCGACCATCCGCCATTGTCGTCACCACCACCACCATTAACACCCAGGCCAACACCATCACACCACCAGCCCTTCATCACCCTACTCCCTGCCTCTTCTCCTCCTCGACCATAACCCCGGCCACCTCCTCCCCTTCCGGAGCTCCTCCTCCCTGACTTCCTCCTTCCCCTTCGCCGGAGCCGCCGGGCTCCGGTCAGCAGCCATCAACCCCATCATCATTCTCAACATGAATATCTCATCATTATTACCAACACCAACCCTAATCACTATTCATTGTACACATTATCGTCCTCATCACCACCATCATACACACCATCACCATTACTATCATCCTCATCAACGTCGTCGCCAACAACATCGTCATCACCCTCGTCGACCTTGTCATCATCATCCTAGTCACCATCTTCATTATCATTGCTGTTATCATTATCGTCTCACCTTAACCATCGTCGTACTATCATTAAACACCGTTACCATTATCAATATCTCGTCCTAGTCATCCTCCCATCAATCACCACATCATCACCCCCTTAACTATTATCATCCTAATCATCGCCATCGTCCCAGTCAGCATCTATATCACCACCAATATCATAATCATCACCCGGGTAATCATCAACAATCCCTTTACGATCATCATCATTAACCTAATCACCCTCGTCCTTGTATTCATCAGGGACCCGTCACCGTTGCCAGACAACCCGCAGCAGTCACCCCCGATTTTTGTACCTATGCGCGCTGACCCCGAAGACCTGTTGGATTATCTGCGCGACCTAAGGAGCAAGTTATTGGTGCTATACAGCCTTCTCGCCAGGCAAGTATACCTTGCCTTGTTGTACTGTTTAAATTTAGTTGTATGTTTAGTTGCATATTTATTATTTTATATTATATAATTGTGTGCGTCCGAGAGAGACTTGGGTGCAGTCAATGAATGCGTTAACATTAGGACTTGTGTCTGACTTAGAGTCTAGTAGACCCACCTAAAATTATGGAGTTGTCGGTATGACTCCCCAGGCCTTGACACGTATTATTATACGTCGCGGAGTGAGTTCATGTAGGGACGCGTGTCTCATACTCTACTGGCCATCGGTGTGAGCAACACGTGTGACGGTATTTAGCTTAGTGTTTGTTTCTATGGAGACTTGCATTTTAGTACGAGATATTCACGTCGTGTTCATGACTTATACATTTGCATTGGGCGAGGAGGACAACTAGTAGGCGTATGGGATACCACTTCCTTTATTCAGATTCCCTGTTCGACGGAACAGTATGGACGTTATACTATGCAGATTCCCCATTCTTCAGAGCGGTATGGACATTATACTATGCAGATTCCCCGTTCTTTGGAGCGGTATGGACGTTATATTATGCAGATTCCCCGTTCTTTGGAGCGGTATGGAAGTTACTATATTACAGTGCCCTGGTAAGGGGGCATATGTGGCATATACTATCCAGTTGGCACGATTGGTGAATTACGTTAGCATATGTCCAGCCTACACATTCCCATACACTTAAGTTGTCCTCAAGTTGTATTTCACTAGATGGTTAGGTCACCCTGGAGTTTTTACAGTATTTACTTTATGGCATGCTTTTATGTATCTTGTTACGTCCCTCTGAGGACCTGGCCCTTTTCAGGTGTATTGTTCATGAGTATTCGCAGGAGCACAGATCCGAACTTGCTACGTGTATTGCGATAAGATCTTCTCTTCGAGCTCATGATTGGTAGTTGATATTCATATATTGTATTTATCTTGTCTATTCTATATTCTAGTCCGGTAGTGGATTTGTTTCCATCTGACGACCATCATTAGATACTTTATATTGAGATCTAGATACATAGCTATTGGTTATTTATCTAATTATGATTCATGTGGATGAGATCTAGATTATGCCTGTGACTTGAGATGTTTATACCACTTATGAATTATTGTTCATGATATAGCGTACGCATGTGTTATGGTTTCCATATATTGGAGTTGCCATATACATACGGCTGGCATGCTTACGTTTCCTAGTCTTACGTATTTTGGGACTGGGGCGTGACATATTTTTGTGGTGGCCCATGCAAGTCAAGAGCATATTGTCTCGGTTACGTTACTGTACCGAGCAAGCCTGCACCTAGGATTAGAGTATAGAATCTCATCCATAATTGACTTTGATTCATCTACCTTCCAATCTGTTCTATTTGAACAGCTACATCATGCTTGATTTATGTGCTTCCCTAATAGTTCCTAGAGTATAGCCTTCTCCTAGAATATAGAAGTCCCTGTTGTTAGATAATAAGTAGGGTAACCTTCCTATTAAGAGTAACTTGAACCCTGACACGTCACTAAGTTTAGAATAATTAAGTAAACTCTAGCATCCTTGATCCAAAGAATGGCTTACCATCATTCCTTGATATAACTATGAATGACTTAAGAGTGGTATAGGCACTACTAGGGCTAGCTATAAATCTGACCATATTGCTTGACCCTAGCCTCGAGGAACCCAAAGAAATCCAAGGTTGAATAATAGGACCAAACTTAACTTTTATAGTGAGATATTATTATAGAACCATACATTAGATTCATTGTCTTAATATTAGCAGACCGTACCCTAGGAAGCCAAGAGTAATGAAAGTAATATTCCCTCGATCATTTCTCAAACACAGAGATTAGCATACCACATTTCCCGTATAAACCATGATCTTATCTAGAGTCCTCCTATTTCTAATTTTACATCTTGTTCTCTGCAACCTCAGTGCTCGCTATATTTACGCGACGACTAATTATGTTCTTCTATTCTTCATCTTTCAAATCGTGCCACATAACTCTTATGATTGAAGACCAAGTGATCTTATTCCATGTTAAGGATATATAGTGCCAAGGTTATAGTTATAATCTTGAACTTGAAATTAGGTGCTTAGTAGCTAGAGCTTGATGGTTCGAGTTGTTCCTTTAAATTGTGATATGATTATTCTTAGTTTTAAATCACGTAACATGTACCCCACCTCAATATAGATTATATCATCCTTCCCCTTGAATACCAGTAACTTTCCCATTCGTACTATTGACACTTGTTCTAAAGCAATATGATTAAGACTTAAGGTGACCATTGCCTATATAATGCAACAGGAGACCCTAATGAGTACCAAGTTCTTTTACGAATATACCCCAATAAGAGTTATACCTTATTATTTTACAGGATCCCCTTAAGACTATCATAATACTAGTTAAAATTTTAAGTTGGGTAGTATGCCCCACAACCTAGTAACACATAGTCCTCTTGCCTCATTAATGTAGTGTAACTGAATGACATAAACTGTAGACTTGCATGAGAAGATAATGTTTCTTCAGGCTATAGAACTTAGAGGCCCATACCCCTAATTGGTCGACTAGCTACTTAGACAAGGAGTTAGTATGACGACTGTAGAGATTGTAGAGTCTTACTTGTTGTTTGTTTTATTTTGTTTTTGTGAACTTGAATTGTTTTTGTACCTCCTTTCATCAAAATCCAGCTTATTTATATTTTCTAAACTACCGTGACTTATGCTGCTATTTTATAGCCTAGTTTTACAAGCTTATTCTTTTAGCAAGCTTGTTCATGACATATGTGTTATTGGGGACGCCTACTAATACATTGTCGAAATCAGAATCAGCGTATTAGGGTCTGGACAACCTTAGTGCGCTTGATTCGCTCTTCGCATGACTACTTTACGTGGATTGAGATATATAGTTGACTAGTAGACGAATATACCTACTTCTAGACATGTCAAAGTATATCGTATCGGGTACATAACTGTTCTAATATGAACGTGCGAATAAGAATTTACCAAAATAGGATTTCAATCCACAACTGCCCTGACAACTCTCCTATTCTTGAATTCTTTAATCTCCTTAAACCTCGTACTTGTATTATATTACCATCCCCTTGAACTCTTTATTATTGTTCTCCGTCTTCCCTTATTTCGGAAAAACGAAATCTCGTGCCTAGTATAAGTTGATATACGGAGAGTACTAGATATACACCATAGGCCAATCATATTACTAGATGACTACCTTTTATAGCAGATTTAGGGTATATCATAGGTGATATATTTGGTGTTTAAATTTTTTAGGATTTAGTAACATGATTAAGCAAATTTGAGGAATAAGATTTCCTAAATGTAAGAGCCTTATGTGATAGATGGATAAATTCTAAGTTGGATAGCAGTTGCATTGACAACTTGAGAGAAAATTTATTTTAGATTGTGATTAAGCCAGATTGGATTAGAGATGCGAGTCATTTTAATTTTTGAGAAAATTTTAAAAGAAGGATTAAGATGATGATGATCTAAAGGAATTTTAAAAAACATTGATATGGCGAACCAAACCCTTCTACTTGGGCATATGATTTAAATTTTTTTAATATTAAAGGTTGAATCATCAATTTAAGCTTTGAGGGTAAAAAGAGAAATCCAGATTCGGACAATGGGTGAATTAGAATTCAAATTTCATAAATTGAGGCTTTAAGGTAAAGGTTAAATATTGATTGTGGGATTACCTATTTGAAAATATTGAGGATATAAATTAAATTTAAAAATTGAAGAGTACGAAATTCACAAGTTGAGGATAGAAATAACAATTGATTATAATTATTTTCTAGAAAAAATTTTAACAGTTGAAGATTGCGATGTAAATTCTGATGTGGGATGTCATAGAGATTTGAATTAAGTTGGATGTGGATTATTAAATTAAGAATGGAGAAGGCAGCGCGATGTGTTGACGTTCGATTTAAACAATGGTTAAATTTGAAAATAATTTCGATGGATTTGAATAAATTTTGGAAGAGATTGCGATTTAACTTGCCTTACGTACGCAAGTGAATGAGTTAAACCAATTATGCCTTATTTTAATTTCGATGACGAAATTATTTTTTAAGTTGGGTAAATTGTAAATCTCCTCATCCAAAATTAGGTTTACTTGGCATGAATAAAGAAACTAGAGCTAGTTTGAATCCAAATAGAAATAGGACACAGTGTTTATTTAATTTTGTATTGTTTATGACACGTAGTACACCTTACCGTTGCTCCGTTAATTGGAGCACTATACTAGCCATTACCTTCCAACGAATTTTACAACCCTGTCCTAGACATGACCACCATCTATTCTGACCTTTGTATAATTTATAATCATGCTTTCTGGTGCAACATTTTAGTCGCACAATAAACGTCACGGACGTTATTTCTTAATTCTAAATAAATTCCAACTTTATAACCATGTACGTTCCAATCGAAATTGGGGACACAATCTTGATCGTTTTGTACGACTCAAATTTTATTAATATTCTATATTGAATCCTCTACGTCCCTGACACTTGTGTCCCATCTAATTTTATTCCTATATGCTTCTAATTAATTCCAGAACACCATGCACGGTTATTTTAATCAATTAAATCCAATTTTCGTCTTTGTGCAATTTTCTAATTGTTGGGCGCTTCTATGCAAAAACGTATTGAGGTGTCCCCACCATTGGACAATACATGAAGAAATCCAACTTTCTCCTTCACAAAAATTTTTCCATAATTTTTCGGAATGTGCAACGCGCACATCGTCCCCCATTTAAATTCTAGCCTTGTATTTAATTAATGCAAATTATGGCTCTCCAAACATCCTCATTAAGCCCAAGGCCCAACCCAGGAGGATGTTGACCAAAGTCAAACTTGTCTAGGTTAAAATTCTACATGTATAAATAATCCCTTTCTATATTTTTCCCCACAACAAAACTCCAAACCCTATTTCTAGCCGACCACCCCCAAAATCCATTACTATTCATTCACTTCCCTCTTCCTGTGTATTCCCCCCCCCAACGGTGATCTTCTCCGGCCAACCGATCGGAGACCCGCCATTCTCCACCCTGCACCCTCGCTATTGACAGCAGCCAGACGAGCCCATCATCACTCCGACCTCTCCCTCTCTTCTCCGACTGCCCTTCTTCATCGCCTGAGCAGCAGCTCGGAGCTGTCGAACTGATCCCCCGACCCGCTGACCTTCCCAAGACGCTGCTCTCCATTGAACCGCCTCGCCGGAGCCGCCTGCATCCCGACCTCGACCTCCCCGATCATCCCCACAGAGCCCCGACAGCATCTCCCCCTCTCCCTGAACTCCTCCCTGCGCCTCCGGCCATCCACCATTGTCGTCACCACCATTAACACCCAGGCCAACACCATCACACCACCAGCCCTTCATCACCCCGCTCCCTGCCTCTCCTCCTCCTCGACCATAACCCCGGCCACCTCCTCCCCTTTCGGAGCTCCTTCTCCCTGACTTCCTCCTTCCCCTTCGCCGGAGCCGTCGGGCTCCGGTCAGCGGCCATCAACCGCATCATCATTCTCAACATGAACATCTCATCATCATTACCAACACCAACCCTAATCACTATTCATTGTACACATCATCATCCTTGTCACCACCATCATACACACCATCACCATTATTATCATCCTCGTCAACGTCGTCGCCAACAACGTCATCATCGCCCTCGTCGTCCTCGTCATCATCATCCTAGTCACCATCGTCATTGTCGTCATTATCATCGTCGTTATCATCATCGTCTCACCTTAACCATCGCCATACTATCATTAAATACCATTACCATTATCAACATCTCGTCCTAGTCATCCTCCCATCAATCACCACATCATCACCCCCTTAACTATTATCATCCACATCATCGCCATTGTCCCAGTCAGCATCCTTATCACCACCAATATCATAATCATCACCCTGGTAATCATCAACAATCCCTTTACGATCATCATCATTGACCTAATTACCCTCGTCCTCGTATTCATCAGGGACCCGTCACCCTTGCCAGACAACCCGCAACAGTCACTCCCAATTTTCGTACCTATGTGCGCTGACCCCGAAGACCTGTTGGATTATCTGCGCGACCTCAGGAGCAAGTTATTGGTGCTACGCAGCCTTCTCATCAGGCAAGTATACCTTGCCTTGTTGCACTGTTTAAATTCAGTTGTATGTTTAGTTGCATATTTATTATTTTATATTATATAACTGTGTACGTTCCAGAGAGACTCGGATGCAGTCAACGAATGCGTTGACATTAGGACTTGTGTCTGACCTAGAGTCCAGTAGACCCATCTAAAATTGTGGAGTAATCGGTATGACTCCCCAGGCCTTTACACGTATCATTATACGTCGCAGAGTGAGTTTATGTAGGGACGCGTGTCTCATACTCGACTGGCCATCGGTGTAAGCAACACGTGTGACGGTATTTAGCTTAGTGTTTGTTTCTATGGAGACTTGTATTTTAGTACGAGATGTTCACGTCGTGTTCGCGACTTGTACATTTGCATTGGGTGGGGAGGACAACTAGTAGGCGTATGGGACACCACTTCCTTTATTCAGATTTTTCGTTCGACGGAATGGTATGGACATTATACTATGCAGATTTCCCGTTCTCCATAGCGGTATGGACGTTATACTATGCAGATTCCTCGTTCTTCAGAGCGGTATGGATGTTATACTATGCAGATTTTCCGTTCTTCGAAGCGGTATGGACGTTATATTATGCAGATTCTCCATTCTTCGGAGCGGTATGGACGTTACTATATTACAGTGCCCTGGTAAAGGGGCATATGTGGCATATACTAGCCAGTTGGCACAATTGGTGAATTACGTCAGCATATGTCTAGCCTACACATTCCCATACACTCTAGTTGTCCTCAAGTTGCATTTCACTAGATGGTTAGGTCACCTTGGAGTTTTTACAGTATTTACTTTATGGCATGCTTTTATGTATCTTGTTACGTCCCTCTGAGGACCTGGCCCTTTCCAGGTGTATTGTTCATAAGTATTCGCATGAGCGCAGATCCGGACTTGCTACGTGTATTGCGATGAGGTCTTCTCTTCGAGCTCGTGATTGGTAGTTGATATTCATATATTGTATTTATCTTGTCTATTCTATATTCTAGTCCGGTAGTGAATTTGTTTCCATCCGACTACCATCGTTAGATACTTTATATTGAGATCTAGATACGTAGCTATTGGTTATTTATCTAATTATGATTCATATGGATGAGATCTAGATTATGCCTGTGACTTGAGATGTTTATACCACTTATGAATTATTGTTCATGATACAGCATACGCATGTGTTATGGTTTTCATATATTGGAGTTGCCATATACATACGGCTGGCATGCTTACGTGTCCTAGTCCTACGTATTTTGGGACTGGGGCGTGACAAATTCACTAAATAAACACTAGTATCCTAACATTTAAAAAATAAAAACTAACATAAAATTATTACATATACAAATGAAAGTATAAATGAAGGAGAATAGAATAGAGACCTTCAACAATAAGGATTGTGTGTGCTCACAAGGACTGTTGTGTCCACTTGTAAATGAGAGAAAATGAAGGCTGCTCGAAATGCTGTTATGTGCTCACAAGAACTGTTGTGTCTTACTTCTTATTGCACTATGTTGTTCTTCTTCCTCCTCTTCTTATAACTCACTCATCTCACCAACTTCTACTCTTTATTTCATTACTCCTCTCATTTACTTCCTCCCTCCTCTTCAATACTTCTCTACTTTACGCTACGTCTCTGACTTCTTATCTTTACTCTCTCATGTCTCTTTTTTTTTCTTGTCAAGTCTCTTCTTCTTCTTTTTTGTCAAGTCTCTTCTTCTCTCTCATTATTTTTGTTGTATAGTCTTTCTTGTCTCTTCTCCTTTATACTTTAGTTACTTTATTAAGTAACATTAGCTCAATCCCCATTAAACCAAACCAAAAACCCCTCCCTCATTGCCTCCTTCCACAGATATAAACCAACTCCTGAACCAACACCAATCCATCGATCCAGACCAAATTTCAAACCCAAATAAAAACCAAACTATTCCCTAACATATTATGTCTTATTAAGTAAAAAATAAACTTTAATATGAAAAAGAAAAAGAAAAAAACTAAGTAAAAGAAAAAAAAAACTAAGTAAAAAATAAATATTAATTTTTTTTCTTATTAAGCAAAAAAAAAACTTTAATATAAATATAATGTTTCTAAAAAAACAAACCGTTTCTTTTTTTAGTAATTATTCCAAATTATTTCGTTACAATTAATTTATTTTGTTAAAGTAAATTTTCTGAAACCAAAATCCAAAACAAAACTAAATCAAAAAAATCAAAATCCAAAACAAATTTAATTAAAAATAACTAAATAAAAATAAACCAAAACATAACTAAATAAAAAATAACTCATAAAACAAATCAAACCAAACCACCCCACCCAACCGCCCCACCCAACCGCCGCGGGCACCACTGTCCAATTTCCGCCAACTGAGTTGGCCGAAATTGTCCTCGGCCGGCCTACTGCTTATCTTTTGCTTTACACGTGTTTAGCGAGTCTGTTTTCCGCCAACTTAGTTGACGGAGTGTTTCTTTATTTTTAATTTGGATAAACTTGTTACGTTTACATTAATTTAATATAAATTAATTTTGCTACGGTAAATTTTCTCTTTTGTTTTTCAAGATTCTATTATTAACAGACTAGTAACGTGTCTGTGCATTGCACGTGCGTAAAAAATTATTAAAAAATTATTATAAAATTATTATAAATATTATCGTTCTTGAAAATCGAACTCAAGCAATTAAGAAAAATATATCCCACCTTAACCACTTGAATTAGAATTATTTTTGTAAATAAATAATATTATGTAGTTAAATAATTAGTTATTTTAAAAAAAATTAGTTAGTAGAATATTTACATACGACTTAGATGGTTCAATTTTGAATCATTTTTAAGCCTTATTATAATAGTAGAAATAGTTGTAAAATAATATCTAATAACCATCGATCTGATCTGACGGACTAATCAACGGTCTAATCAACGGTCTGTCTTTCGGCCAATTCTAAAGATGCTACATTTGTTGTTAACGGATGTCAATTTTTTTGCGCTCATGTGCACAGTCATAATTTAGAAATTTTAGCAGTCTTTATTGTGTCTAGGACTGCCAAAATTTTAATAATCTTGATCTACCAAAAAAAAAATTCTAGATATGTACACGATAATTAAAATTTTGGCAATTCAGAATTGCAGAAAGTATGAAATCTCTTAAATAAATTTTGTTGTCCTCTTAGCATAGTCTCGTCTTCTTGATTGGTTATAGATAGTGTTTTTTTTTTTCCATCAGAATTTCTCATGGTATTAAGAATCAGGCAAGGACAACAAAACATTTTTAAAGAATAAATTCACACCAACAACATTTTAATATAAAGAATCATAACCTATTTCTAAACGACAAAAGACCACTTGCAGAGCTGAGCAACACTTCTAGAAATCCGAGCTTTGAAATATTTCTTTGCTTTGTTTATTTGTGTGATCTAAGCATTTTAATGTTTTTCTTACACTAATCTGATCTGATCTGATCAGAGTCGTTTCTGATATTTTAAAGGTCTAAAAATATTTAAATGTTTTTTAATCACTCTAAAAATGACTTTTTTTTGACATTCTATTTTTTTTTCCTCTGGTTTCTAAAAAGTAGGTATTTCTAAAGTTAAAAATAAAAAATTCACATTAATAATATATATAAAAGTTTAAAAAAATTAAACCTTCTGAATTTTATAACTCTGTACGATTGTACAACTTGCACATGTTTTGAAACAGTCATGAATCTCACATTGAACATGTTGTCTTAATAAGAAAAAATTATGAAAAAAATTCTGCTTTAACTGAACTGAAAATCGAATCACTGCCACATGTCCGATTATGATTGGACGAATTTTTTTAATCTACATATGCGGAAATTGATGTCATTATTTTTTTGTTCGATCAATCAGAATCAAACATGTGACGGTACAATTTTGATTTTGGATTCAGTCTTCGGACTGTAGATCATTTTTGTTATGAAAACTATTGGCGATCATTAGAATATAGTGATGAAATGTGGCCAGCTGATGTGTAGCTGTACACCATAAATACAAACAAATTCATGCACTTTACCTATTCAACCAAACCGTGTTCTTTTCTGCCTTGCCAAAAGAAGTTTATGTTCATTCAACATATAATATTGTAAAAGAAGTAAAAAAAAAAAAAAAAAATAGAACAAGTCCAACAAATCATAACCTTCTCCATGCCAATTGGGTAGATTTCTTCTTTTATTAATTTATTAATTATATTTTTTATTTGATTGATATTGAGTGGTAAACTAATAATTAGGATGAAAGACGTATCACGTACAGAATGCGTTAACTATTAAAAATTTAGAAAATTTGTTATACATAAAATATTTTTTTATAAATTAATTAACTAAAACGTACTATTTTAAAAAAAATTGAAGTCACGAAAGCTTTTGCCAACTTGGATGGCAAAAATTTTTTTTTTTTTTTTTATATATTTGTCAAATTTTTGCCAACTGGACTGACGAAAATCTGACAGTAATTTTTTTTGGGTTTTTTTTTTTGGTTTTGTTTTTTCGTTTTAATGTTTTTTTTGTTGATTTTTTTGGATAGTTTTATTTGGTTTTTTTCCTGGTTTGAATTTTTTTTTTTTGGAAAAAAAGTGCTTTTATTTAGGTTTAGTTCTTTTTAAAAAGAATTATTGTAGCAATAAATTTTTTAAATAAATCAGAAAAAATTGAAACTTATGATCCAAAATAAATATATGCTATCATTGAACATCAAAATATTTTAAAAAAAATATGCCGAAGAAAATTACGTCTGTCTTCGAACAACCATAACTATTTGTTTGGATATCGTTTTTCGTCAAACAATAAGTTGATTTGTATATTTTCGACGAGAGTAACACAATTCGTGTAGAAAAAATATTTTCATACGAAGCAAGAATCACATGTTATAGGCAAAAGTATAAAATTTAAAATTTAAAAGTATCATAACTTTTGTATGAGAGATCGAAACAAGGTACAGCTTGTGCAAAATGACCGTAATAAAAAGTAGTATGGGATAAACCGTTTCATCGTTTGACGGACTTCGAAAAATTTTAGAATAAAAAATAATCGATGTTTTGACTTCCAAATTTTTCTTCCGGTCATTTTAGAATCGTAAAATATATTTTATTTTTTTAACGATAAAATTATCTATTTATAAATAATTTACTAATCATAATAAGATCGATTTAACTTTCGATTGCGGTAGAAGCTTAAGGGTCTGCTTGGTAATTGTGGGAGTAACGGTTATGAGGTATTTTTAGAGTACCGATTATGAGGGTCCATTAATGTTTCAAAAATAAACAATCGGTTCAAAAATATTCAAAAACTGGTGAAAACACTGTTACGAAAAAAAATTTAGAATTTCGCCAACTCAGTTGGCGGTTTCATTACTATTTCAAACTTTTTTCATTTTTCCTAATTTATTTAAAAAATTATAGGTATAGGAATTTTTCTGCAAAAATATATCAAATTAAAATAAATAAATAAACCAAATAAAACTAAAACCAAACCTACACAAGAAAATCCAAAAAAACAAATAAAACCCATAACAAAAAAAACCAAATAAAAAATTTGTTTTATGTACAATAAATTTCTCAAGAAAAAATTTATTTTCTGTACAACAAAATAACCAAAAAAAAAAATCAAACCCAACTATCCCAAAAAATAACACAAAAAAAACCAAAACAAAAAAACCAAAACCAAAAAAACCAACAGAAAACCACCCGCACCCATGGCTTAAACGTGTTAAATCGAAGTTGCTAAATTTTCACCAACCCAGTTGACGAATTCGCCAACTCAGTTGGCAAAAATATGACATGATGTATTAAAATATGATTTGCTGAGTTAATGAGGATATTAAAATATGATATGTTGACTTTTCGTCATTCCAGATGGTGAAAGCTTTTGTGATTTTAAATTCGGATTTTTCATTAAAAGTAATAAAAAATTATATATTTATAAAAAACGGAAAAAGTTTCGTGTATTTGCGGATGGGGGGACCACTCGCCAACTCAGTTGGCGAGGTGCTGAGTTGGCGAGCATCTCGCCAACTGAGTTTGCGGGGCACTCTCCTCGAGAGGCCCGCTCGCCAACTCAGTTGGCGGGCCAGTGAACGTTGGTTTTTCACCCTTTAGGCAACGGCTCCCTCCAACGGCTCCCTCCAACTCCTATAAACACCCCCCCACCCCCCCCCCCCAAACACTCCTCACACAACACATTCTCCTCCTCCTCCTCAAATTTTTACAGCTTCCTCCTCCTATTTTCACAGTTTCCTCCTCCTGTTTTCTGTAGCAAAAGTTCTCAACCGTTATGGATCGTAGCGTAAGAATTGTATGCTCGCACGGCGGTACAGTAAATGGGTTAAATTACGAAGGAGGAGAAAGTATTATTTTTTCAACTTATCCGAATATTAGTTTTGAAAATATACGTAATCATATTATTGAACGTTGTTCTATTCATTATGATTTTATTCTGAAGTCTATTTTTGGTTCTAATTGTTTTTTGATAGATAGTGAAGATGCATGGAATTATATTCTTGAGATCAATTCACAATCACGGTATATAAAAATATATGTTATTAAAGTAGCAGCAACCTTAGATAGTAGAAATAATGAATATTTTTCTGAATATCAGCATGTTAGTTCGGGTGCTAGTTCTTCTCAACAAATAGTTTCATTTATCCAAGAAGGTCATTCATCAGATGAATCTAACCATGATGATGATAGTGACAACGACGATGGAAATAGTGATGATTTAGTTAAAAATGTAGATTATACGGTAGATGATGATGTTGTAAAAGCTATCACTGATGAATTATTTAAGGGACAATCATTTCCTAGTCGTTCTCACTTTAGAAGCTTTATAAGTAATTTAGCAATTAAATATAATAGTTATTGTCCGAAGATGTTAAAAAATATGGCTTCTATTATCAAAGAGAAGAACCACCTAGAAATATTAGCTATTGATAGTTATAAGTTTGAAATAATAGACCGGGCATCAGGTAGAACCTATATTGTTCATATAACTGACAGAACTTGTACATGTTTTAGATGGTACCATACTTATATACCATGTATACATGCATGTTTTGTTTGTAGATATTGTAATATTAGTATTGATACTTTTTATCCTGCAGTATTTTCGACGCAAAACTTGAAAGCTGTATACGCGCATAAAATGGAGCCAATTCCAGTTCCCTACGAAATCCAAGGTCCTTTGGTAAGAGGACAAATTGGGGTGCCAGATGTAAGACGCAAAGCCGGAAGACCAAAGAAGAACCGCATCAGACCCCGGGATTCATCGACCAGAGATCTACGTTGCAGTAATTGTGGTGCTATGGGACACAACCGAAGAAGATGTACTAGTCAACCGAGAGAATAAAATAGAATTGTTCAATACCCAAATATTGTAATAAAAAACCATTACAAATCATACAAAATTTTTAATGATACAATGTTTCAAATTTTCTACTAATCCTCGTCCTCGTCTTGTTGAGTTTGGGTAGCCAGCGGTGCTGATGGAGTCGAAAAAAATTATGTGAATATCTGGTAGCTTTCATCTCCAGCAGTTTGGTAACTCGGATCCGCTCCTGCAGACTGGTAACTAGGGCCCGCTTCAGCATACTGCTCACTAGGGCCCACTCCAGCATACTGGTCACTAGGGCCCGCTTCAGCAGTATCCCGACGCCGACGACGATGAGAGTGTCTCTGTCGTACTAAGCCGGTCTGATAGTCCGGTGGAAGACGGGATTGTAATGGAGGCATTTTCGGTTCCCGTCCAATACCCAGATGCTCAACACGAGTCACAAGTTCCTCCATAAGAAGTCGACCTTGTGGGGGAAGGTTTATCTCAGGTTGTTGCAAATATTGTTGGTATGCAACACTCTGAAATTTGAAGAACACGTAAATTAATATATTTATCATATCTATGTATATGTATTTTTGAAAGTTTAATGAAGTCATACCAAATCATGTATTCCAACGGCAAAATCACGCAGAGTAGAATCGTCTACAGATCTAGTCTTGAACCTGGGCTCCTCGTAGTGGTATACTCGGTTGCTCATAAGAGGACATCCCCACCATCGCCTGTAGTCGAGGCTACCTATGTCTGCAAAATGTAAACAAAATTTTAGCAAACTATTTACACTAAATCAATACGAATAATGAGTAACTTAATCAATACGAATAATGAGTAACTTATAACTTACATTCCTCAGCAGAATTTAGTATGGGAGACATGTCCCTGACACTATAATTCTCGAACCGATTATTCCAGTCAGCAACGAGACCAATGATTCGTTGTAATGCATTT
Organism: Iris macrosiphon; assembly: GCA_036927795.1. NCBI lineage: Eukaryota > Viridiplantae > Streptophyta > Magnoliopsida > Asparagales > Iridaceae > Iris > Iris macrosiphon. Next base: position 338,845,219 of record JAYESA010000004.1, read on the forward strand.
GATGTCTGATAACCGACTGTCGGTGGATCATCGGGAATTATTGGGGCCATTGCGAATTACCGAAGAACACGGTCTGCCGGATGGTACATGGTGAACCGATCATATATAATATGACATCTGTGTAAACTAAATGCATAGGATGTCATCTTGATTTCTGGAGCATCAGGTTCATATGAGTACGGTAACCAGGTTACCTATTTAAAGAGATTGTATCAATATGATGTGATGTTTATCTACGATCAAAACTTAAATAATTTAAAGATATTTATTGCATATTTAAAAATTACCTGATTATACCGCACTATATCAAATTGGCTACGATATAGTGATACAGTCCTGTATTGGTAGTGTTGATAATCCACTACGTCTGTAGGCCAGCGCATAGCAACTGGAAATACTCCAACATTACTGAGAATGCTGGTAACAGGTCTACCAATATAAAAGTGCTCGTAGGACCAAAACTATAAAACAAAAAAATGACATTAGTACAAACATAATTTGCGTATAAAATTACTCTTAGTTTTTAAGGTCTTTAATTCATACATGTATCAGTGAAATACATCTACAAATACTCTTGCGATTGGATCTGACAAATTCTGTCAGATTGGCGTACAAAAATGCAAGAGTAGCAGCTCCCCACGCATGCTCAGTAGGTTTGGTCAGATCATCCAAGAATGGTAAAAGCTGCACATTTACCATATTTCCCGATGCATCGGGAAATAGAATTGCACCACATAAACAGAGCAGATACGCTCTAGTGCAACGAATGACCTGCATTTATTAAGTGTTATATAGAATTGCACCACTAAATTAAGTAATAAACAAATTTACTAAAAAAAATACATACCCGATTTTCATCTACATCAACCACCCCATCAATAGTTTGATGTAGGTCTATAAAGTTGCCACGGAGCCATAAAAATTTCACATAATTGCCGTCTTTTAGACCTGATGGAGGGCTAACACCAAGATAACTCCGGATCAGATCAGATCCCTTTAAGTGCGGATCAAAATATATAGCGTTACCTTTAATAGGTAACCCTAGTATATTCGCCACATCAAAAAGGGTGATCGTCATCTCGCCGAATAGGAGTTGAAAAGTATTGCGTTCTGGCCACCAACGCTCCGCAAGGCTTACAACTAAATGAAGATCGTGAATTAAATATCTAACACGATCTATATAGTGGAATCCAAAGGATTCCACCAAAGCCTTTTGAGCTGGATTAAGCTCCCACGTACGATAATTCCTTTCAGACCGCCAATGTACGTGGATCCGGGTTCGTAAATCATTATCATGGTCGAATAACTATAAAAATTCTATGCATTAATAAAGTAAACATAGGCATTATAAAAAACATATACATTAATAAAGTTGGCAACTTGTAATTTTAAAAATTACCTCGCCAGTAAAAATCTAAGTAGAAATGTGCTCTTCACGTTGCTTCATAATAAGCGCGGTTGTCGGTCCGCCAGGAATACGACCATCATTGTGGGTAGCCATCGCCAGTAAATATCAAGAGGAGGAGAATGGGGAGTGAGGAGTGTTTGGGGTAGGAGGAGAATGTAGTGTGAGGAGTGTTGGGTGGGGGGGTTTTATAGAAATTTTGGAGTAGGAGAACGTTGGAATATAGCCGTTGGCCAACGGCTACCAACGTTGCATGGCTCGCCAACTGAGTTGGCGAGCGGCCTCTCGATGAGAGCGCCCCGCCAACTCAGTTGGCGAGATGCTCGCCAACTCAGCACCTCGCCAACTGAGTTGGCGAGTGGTCCCCCCATCCGCAAATTTCCAAAACATTTCCCGTTTTATATAAATATATAATTTTTTATTACTTAAAATGAAAAAATCCGTTTTAAATTTTTACAAAATAATTTTTTTATGTAATTAATATGAAAATATTATCTGTACAACAAATTTTCTGTTAAAAAATCACATAGTTGTCTACAATTATACGTGTTCGAATATTTTGCAAGTATCATTTGGAAGCGTTAGGAATTATATAAGTTTTTTTTTTATTCAAATTTGTTTTTGGAGAAGAAAAATAAGTTAAAACAAAAGAAGTGGTTTATTGATATAGTTATTGGAAGAAGAAAAAAAAAATGATCTACTTGTATATATGAAAACTAAATGTATTTTAATCATACAACAATTGCATAGATTTATATCGATTTATTTTGCTGCCAAAAATTTATGTTAAATCTATAAAATTTCCCTTTGCCAAACAGATTTATATATAATTATCTATATATATTTGTCAGAAAAGTAAAATTATAAAATCTATTTTTTTATTTTTTTATTATTATTATCTATATGCAAAATTAGTTATATTTAAATAACATAGATAATTGTATATATTTAAATTTTATAGATTCAAAATAAAATATCCAAATAATTTTGAGAGAAACTAATAGATAACACTAAGGATATTTTAGCAAATGATCCCAAATAAAATGTTAAAACTAGCTAATTAATGTCCCTATTATTTGTTCGAATCAAGTAAAATTTTAAGATATGTCCCCACTTTTTTAACCAATTTTTTTTTTGGGGTATTTGCTTTTTTTTTTACTGGGGGTATATAATACTTTTGACATTTTTGTAGGGACATTTGCTAAAATATCCCATAACACTATTTAGTTGATTTTTTTTTTTTTTTGGTATTATTGAAATTTAAAATTTAAAATTTTCAATAAATATTTTTCTTTTGGTATTATTATTGTAAAAAATTTGTGATATCATATAGATAATTTATTATTATCCATTTAGAAAATTTAATTGATTTAGAAAAAAAATTTATATATATATACAACTCCCACTCCTGTTCTGGTTACTTCGCGAACTGAGTTGGCGGTCTCAACTCCCACCCACCAACTAACTTGGCCGTCCCTCTCTCTCCCATCCTTAACCGGCCAACTTATTTGGCGAGATATTTCTTTGTATATAATTTCTTTAAAAAAAAAAATTTGATGGGCAAATTCTAGGAATTGCATTTCGTTGGACGAAAATTTCACTAAATATTATCCTGATTTCTGACACTTTTTAATGCCACTTTTCCCAATCTCAATAATTGGAAAACCGAGACAAATGTTAAAAATGCTTGGGATTTTTGTTGCTTTCAAAAAGTTGGAATTGAAGTACTTCTGATATGAAGTTATGCTGTTAACTGTTCCCCCAACCTTCCATCCTACTTTTAATTATTTTAGTGTTATAGGAGATAAATACAAATAACACTTACAAAATACATGAAATAGAAAATTGTATCAATTAATTTAAAAATGTGAATAGTTATGAATAGTAAACGGTGGACAAATAACTCAGAAAATTCTTATACACATCCTTGTGACCAAGCCAAGAACATATTATAATACAGAATAACTCGCTATGACAGCACACAAAAACTCATTAAAATAATTTCTTGGAATTTTGTAATTTAAGGGATTTTATTTCTTCCTCAATTCCTATACTCTACGATCGACACAAGACCTTCAATTCTTCAATCAATATTCTCTACCGACTCTTAGACTCATTTTATAATCATGCAAATTTTTTTAGGATTTTTCAAAGATCTTACTCCGACCGATGTGCTATCTATCATCTCTAAGTGGTTCAATTGCTATTTTTTTTTAAAATTCCTCAATTGTTAAATAAATTTATTTTCTACAATAATGATCTAATGTGATGTGATAATTTGAGCTTTGATTATTTTGTTTAGTAACTATCTATGGACTCAATTATAATATACAATCAAGAATATCTTCAAATTTTTTGATAAAGATACAGAATAATACATTTTAAAAAAAATATAAATAAACAAATTTAGGATCATATTTGAAGATTCGTTCAGAACCTTCAATTATTCATGACCGACCTACTCAAAATTGAACTATTAATTGGTTGGATAAAAAGGATGTTACCCAACAGCTCCTGGGTGTATTCTCTGAGAAGAAGAAGAAGAAGAAGAAGAAGGAGGAGGAGGAGGAGAAGAAAACTTAGCAACCCAAAGTCAGACCTTACTGTTCTTCATTCAAATACTGTTGTTTTCGAAAATTAAAACCCATTAGAACCAGAGACTGGTTTGGAACAAGTCAATCTTAATGTGCTGCATGCACAGACGGAGCATAAGCTGAACTGGCTAAAAAAATAATTTTTACCAAGTAAAATAAATTAATTTTGCTTTAGTGGTTAAGATTATATGATGTGGATGAAGTAGTCAGGACTCGAATCCTGACAACCTCTCTCATCATGATCTAATTACTGAAAAATATATTTTTATACAAATATTTTTTTACTAGTTAATATAGAATAATTGCGGTAACATAAATTAAAAAAATAAAAAGTTGGATGGACATTTTTCTATTTTAGCTCTTTCGCATGCATTTATAGAGGAGGAGGAGGAGGAGAGTCCGAATGTCCGCAACCATAGGACTGTGTGGCAACAATCTCCATCAAAGTAAGAAACATACCATTGTGCAGAGAAGTATCCTAATAGCATCTCCAATCCTATTGTGAATTTGGAAAATAAAAAAGAAAATGTTGGCATCTTGGAATATGACATTTTTATTTAAAAATGCTTGTCCAGTGTAATTGTTAAATAAATTGTAAAATTTAAGTGGCAAAAGTTACATAAGATATTGCCTAAGTTTGTTGTTAACACTTTACAATATCTTTATCATCAAATATGAATAAAATTTATTAAAATGAAAGAATGAGAAGTTATTTGCATTGGAACACTTTACAATATCTTTATCCTTATGTCTCGTGGCAAACAGGAATCACAAGATACTCTGGAATGTGATCTGTTGTCAGAAATATTTTGTTCCTATTTATGTCTCCTCTAACATACAAGCGTGGATCCACTCTCACATACATGTAATGAGACCAGCACTCGTATGTGAGAGGAGATAGAAATAGAAACATAATATTTGGGACAACAGATTCCAACCTCTCTAAGGGTCTGTTTGCCAATTTTAGGGATAGTGGTTATGAGAGGTCCGAATTTGAATGATTTTAACTATCGACTTTTAAACCAGTCCAACACTTGCTTGGTAATTCATTAACGATCGGTTCTAAAAGTTTTTTTACACGAATACAATTACCTTTATGTCCATATAAAAATAAAATAATAGAAACACATGAAATAATAAAACCAGCACATGAAGCGCTAAAAACAAAAAAAAATTAATAGAAACGTCTAGATAAAAGTACGAGAGAAAGATTTTAAGAACTTATCGAAAAAATAGCGGTAATTTGAAAGAAATAGAAGTCCACATTTGACCAAAATAATAGAAACACATGAAATAATAGAAATGACCGGATGAAATTAGAAGAGAAAGATTTTAAGAACTTATTGGAGAAAGTAGAAGGAAAACACAGATAAAAAAGAAAAATATATATATATGGTAGAATATTAGTAGTTATAATTATATATATTTTGTGAGGACATAAATGTAGTAGAATAATAAAATTCCTCAAAATCCGTAGATTTGAAATGTTTATAGAGACACCCAAAATTATATTATTCCGATGTTGAAAAAAAATTTAGCCGGCTAAAATTAGTAACTCAAAAAAATTTCACTTTTAGAACACTTTAAAGACGATGAACGGTTCAAAAATATCCCAAAACTAAAGAAAAGCAGACCACTAAGAAACCATTTAACCTCAGTTTTTCAGACAGACTGTTCTAAGCTGGTTAAAGCTATAGCAAGCTGGATTGGGATTGGGTCAGGAAGCAACGAGGAAGAAACACGTTTTTAATTTGTCATGTGTCGTTGTCGATACATTTAGGACCTCGCCAACGCGCCCTTTCCTCCTACTATTTCAACCCCCACTCCCCCTCCAAACCTCTATAGGCATACATAGTGTAGTGTGCTTCCTTCCTTCCTAATCAAACGTACGTGCAAGCACGTACTGATCACTGCGCGGAACCATGATGGCCGACCGTGTCCACCCGGTGAGTTCCCACGCAGACGACACGGACTCCTCCGTGTCCGGGACGGAGGAGTCCTGCCTCCTCAAGCAGCAGCAGCAGCAAAGACTGGCGGCACCGGCCTCCTACGTCATCCAGATCCCCAAAGACCAGATCTACCGCCTCCCCCCTCCCGAAAACGCCCACCTCTTCGACGCCTACACCCGCCGGGGCAAGCGCAGAAGCAGAAGCAGAAGCAGCAGCAGCGCTCGCTGCTGCTTGTCCCGGCGCTGCCTCGTCTGGACCATGGGCGTTTTCGCGATACTCCTCCTCGCACTCGCCACGGCTACGGGCGTATTGTTGTACTTGGTGGCCCGGCCCAAACTGCCCAGCTACACCGTCGACAGCATCAGCGTGAGGGGACTCGATCTCACCGGCGGCAACCCCGTCCTCTCCCCGGACCTGGATCTCTCGGTCCGCGCCGACAACCGGAGGAACGAGAAGATCGGGATCGAGTACCGCGGCGGCGGAAGCGCCGCCAGCGTCGCGTGCTCGAACGTCGCTCTGGCGGGGGGCGCGTGGCCGGCGTTCTACCAGGGGAGCGGGAACGTGACCGTGGTCGGGGTGGCGCTGAAGGGATCGGGCGTCCGACTGCCGAACGAATCGCTGCGGGGGCTGCGGGAGCAGCTGGCGCGGGGGCAGGTGCCGCTGGAGATCGCCGTCAGAGTGCCCGTCAGAGTCAAGTTGGGGTCCATCTCAAGCTGGCAGTTCAAGGTCAAGGTGAGGTGCCACGTGGTGGTCGATAAGCTGGGATCGGATGCCAAGGTTGTTTCCGAGAGCTGCAGAGCAAATGCAGCTTGGTGATGGATGGCCGTGCCGTGTCGTGTCGTGTCGTGTCGTGTCGTGTCGTCGCTCCTGAACAAATGGAATATCAAAATTCAATGAAGGTGAAAAGGGGTGCGAATCATTCTGAAATTCGTACAAGTGGATTTTTTTTTTTTTTTTCTTTACTCTGTGTAAGTAGAAATTGACTATTAACCAACTATAAACAAGAAAAGAAAGATTTTTGTTATCATTGATATCGCTAGCCTGGTTTTGAAATCGGCATAAGATGTCTACGTTTCGACGTGAACTATGTTGTGTATGCGTCAGGGTTTAATAGGACACGTATCAGACACGGTGAAACGGATTTGGGTATGCTTTGATCCAGTAGCTAGGTTAGGCTGAAAAGGAGTGTAGAGTTTCATGCGCATTGAATTGCTCGTGTTTGTTTCACTGATGCAAATTTTTCTTTGATTGTCATCTGTTGTCGCAAACATTTGCAATGAGCTAAGATTACACATATAAGAAGCTTCTTAACCAAGGGTCTCTTTGGAACCAACACTGTGTCCGTGTCGGTGTCGGTGTCGAATCATAAACACTCAACACAACAATATCATCGTTTTTCAGTTCTCTTTGTCGCCGACTTTGTGCAGTCAAGGTGTCTATCGGATTGGACCGACCGGCCCGGGTTCAAAGTTGACATGGGGATTTTGGGCCGGACCGAGCCGAGGAAACCATAATCCAAACCCAGTCCGCCCTACCTGTGAATGAGAAGGCAGGATTTTACTGGGCTGAGCTCGGACCTATTATGGGTTGCCTCGTAGGAAATGGCCAAAATAAAGAGCCATTGGGCCTTAAAAAGGGGCTTTAGAAATTAGTCCTATGAAAAAACTAATGTAAATAAATAAACATTGTTAATTTTATAAAATTCAAATTGTAATTAACATTTTCTTTTGTAAGTTTGTAATCACCTGAAATTTTAAGATTTTTAAAAAATTTAATTTTCTGGAATTAATTGGTATTTTCTGTAAATTTTAAAACAATAAATTAAAGCAGTGTAATTTAAAATGAATTTTTAAAATAAAATTAAATAATATTAAAATGTGATAAAAATTATATTTTATAGTGTAAAATTAAAAACCGGGCTTGGGGTATTTTTTCGGGAATTTATTGGACCCCGGATGAATTTTTAAAGCATTAAAAACTATTGTTAAATTTATTTGATTATTTAAACCAATATATATTAAAACAAACCAAACCATTTTTTAAACCGAACCCTGAACCGGACCGGACCGACCGGTCTAACTAGACCGAACCGTTTGCCTAGCGGGTCGGATCCGGGTCAGACCCGACCCGCCAGGATCCGGACCCGACCCATTACCAAAAAAAAAAAAAAAAAACCTAACGCCCGAATCCCTACAGCCCCGACCCCTCGCCTGGCCGGCGGCCGTTTCCGCCGCCGTGGCCGCCGGCCGACCCCGCGGTTCAGCTCCCCCTCACCCGGCGACCCTTCCCCTTCCTATTCCGGCTAAACTTCCGGCGATCCCCCTCCCCGAAGCTCTATTTAAACCCCAGAAATTCGACTCCGGCCGCCCAATTGATCCGTCGATCACCCGCCGCCAGGCCGCCTGATCTCCCACTACTTGACCGGACTCGCCACCGTGTCCAGCACCACCCGGCGCCACCGCAACCCTCGACCTCGTCCCGACTCATCCAGAGCCCAACTCCAGTAGCTCCGCCCAGCCGGACCCGTTGGCACTCTCCGGCCGCACCTCCAAAGCTCTCCGACGCCGCTTCTTCAGCCAAGTTCCCGCCGCCCACCAGCGACCGGCCTCGCCGCCAGACCCCAGACCTGTCCGCCCGTGTCCAGCACCAGTATCCGGCCGCTCATCTCCTCGAAACTTCGATCAAGCTCCGGCCGAGTCGAATCCCCTCCGGCAGACTCAGCGGAGCGCCGTTCAACCTCCCCGAGGCGTCCCAGAGCCTAGCCGACCTCCGCCCAGTACCGTGCAGCGTCGACGCACCTCTGACCTAGCCCGGACACGGCTGACCCAGACACAGCGGCTTTCCAGAACCCGGACACGGCTTGGACACGGATCCAGGACACGGGGATTCGAGTTTGACACGTGCTAAACGGACTTTTTGAACCCTGTTCAGGTACTCGCAACTTCCTTCTCGCATATCCGTTTTCTTTTCCGTAAATTGCATCGCGAAGCCTGCATAACCCTCTCGGTGCCTGGGCAAACCGCTCGGGGCATCGCGTCCTGTGGTGATCGCACACCGCGATCCAAAAACAGGAGAAACTAAGCCCTGTTTCACCCCGGAATCGAGTACGCCCCGCCAAACGGGACGACTTGGTCACGTGCGGTCTTCACCGACACGTGAGCATCGTAGATACGGACGTGCGGGCTTTCGCAGAAGCTGATTCGGATGTGCGTGCACACGGATGTGCGTGCACACCGGAATCAGTGCGTATCCGCGGACACCGCCCCGTATCTGAGTTTTCTGAATCTCGCTGTAACTTAGTGTAAACACGTCGGATCAAGACGAAACTTGAGCCATCGGACTCGTAGCAATACGCTGGTCCTGTGGGTCAAGTTTGGCTCGATTCTGAGAACATTGGAAAATCACGTGTCGTGGGCCCCACAGGATCCACCGGACAGGCGATTTTGAGAACGGCTCATCGGAATCCAATTCTGGAAGTTCCGTTGGGTTCGTATCAACGTTTCTGACTCGTTGACACTAAGTTGGACTGATTTGGAGATTTTTGACCCTGACCCGGTTTTCGGTACAAAACGACCTACACATGGACCCGCTTTGGCCCAGAAATGTCATTTATGCCCTTGTGTCCAAACTGGACTTAAGGACAGCCGTTTCTAATTATTTCCTATGTTCTGAGACTGTTGGTAATATTCATTTCAGCTTTTGGAGGAGTTATTGCTGAACCCACTGTTAGTAGGACCGCTGCTGGTATTCCAATCCCAGGCAAGTGTACCTTGCCATAAATTGCAGTTTAATAGTTTATTTTGTTCTCTTACTCTATTTTCTGTGACTAGTGTACCTGATATAACCTAGGACCGTATGACATACTTAGCGTCCGATCACAGTCGGGTGCCAACCCCGTACGCGGAGTTGTGTATGTCATTAGTGATGGACATTCGAGACCCTTTATATTCTCGTGCTTGTTTATCAAGTACACTATAACCTAGGACACTTGACACCATACATTGACAAAATCCTCCTGAGACATTCAAGGTGATTCTGTGTAGGATACAGGATGGACATAGTTATTATACTCTTAGATTATGACTGTTGCATTAGCATTGATCTCACGTGACATGGACATGCGACGTGTGGTTACATTGGGAGGGGAGAGACACACAGGCTACAGGCTGTTCTATATTTATATACTACTATTGTGAGGTTGTAGACTCTCGAGCAGAGCTAGACCACTACTAGATATTACTGCTACCGGCTCCCCGACACAGAGCTTGTAGCAGTATCAGCCTGGGTACTAGTGTTGCTCTCAGTTGCATTTACACTTAGATGGTTATATAGTCACCCTGCTTATTTCATTTACATTCTCACTGCATTTATTTTTGGCTTGTATTATTTGTACCTTGCTATGTCCCCTGAGGACCTGGAATGGATGATGTCCCCAGGTTTAGCAGAAGAGCATTATCCCGAGGTTTACGGGACAGGAGCTGAAGTTGTACCAGGAGCTATTGCTGAAGGAGAACCTAACATAGAAGCAGAGGTGATGGCAGAGGATTTTACTTGAGATTATGATATTTGTACTCTTCAGATACTCTATTTTTGGACTCTTTTGTTCTGGTCGGATGAACCAGTGTTTTAGACTCTTATCGGGTTGTTCCTGACATACTCTGTTGAGACTGGACTTTGATGTACTTTCTTTATTTGCTGATGTTCTTATTATTCTGTGTGTGGATGAGATTAGATTTTGACTTATTGTTGTAGACCTATATTACAGCTTAAGTATGCCGATGGATCCATTAAATTGGGTTTGTCCATCGTTGCATGCTGCTGGCCATTGCCACGTGTCCAGTTCCTCGGTATTTTTGGGACTGGGGCGTGACAAAGTTGAAAAAATAAAATACAGATTTTTAATTATAATTTGATTTTGAAAACTTCGTTCTTCTGGCCAATTCATTGATCAGCTCCTCCTCCTCTAGTAGGACAGTCCACAATAAGAGACTGAAAGTCCAGTTCATTAATGTCGGCACATTCATATCTTAAGTATTAAGTTCGTTTTTTTGTACAAACCCAATCTTGAAAGCAAAATCGTTATTTTCAAAATATCTGGTAGCATTATGCTTCTATTCTTACTTAGAATATTGAACATGGACTAAAATAATATTTTGATGCTACAATGGACACCGATGTCATTAGAATATCACGTGTTACAGAAGAAAGTATATGATAAGTTTTTTTTTTCCACCATTCTAAAATAAATAAATAAAAAAATATGATCCAGAATCACCGTCTTCAACATAAGAATTTAAATACAAGGACAATTCTTGAGTTGGGAGGGAAGATTATTTTTGTTTCTCATTTATAGTATACTCTTAGTATGAGATATCTTAGAAATTAAATTTGAGCTACTACTACCTTGAACGGTTATACCAGGTCATCTCGATAAAACTTTCTCCATATAAATTAATTAGAGTATCTAAATCTTTTTTATTCTAGTTTTAAACTACTTGCCTCGACGTTTATATTGTCATAAAAAGTGTCTAAGAATATCAATACACCATCAAATTTTATTTTAGGATCTAAAATCTCAGTAAAACAATATAAAAAGGTATTTCACGCCAACATTTTAGAAATTTTGTTTCCATTTTAGAAACGACATAATCAAAACCATGAACTTTTCTATATTTTTCAAATAAATAAAAAAATATTAATAATTTTTGGCAAAACTAAAAAAAAAGTTGGATAATAAACTCTGGATAAAATACAAGTAACATTGTAAAACAATTATAAAAATTTATAAATTGAAGTAGCAACTACCCAATCATTCTCGGTTATTTGGTAATCAAAATTTCGATTAACATTAATATTGTGTGTGTAATAACATATCTTTATTTAATACAAGATTTCAACATCAAATAGGTTGAATTCTATCTATGCGGTATTTCCTTAACAAATCTCTCAAATGTCAAATCATATTGTGCATATAATATTATAATACAAGAAATGATGATTATTCGAATTTAGAGAATTTAATAGGACAATATTAATTGAATTAATGAAACAATAATTTATTTGGAAATTCGAATTAGAGAGTTTACAATGCCTATGAAATGAGTTCTTCATATAATTATTGATTTAAACTATAAAGATAACACCAAATAATCCATATAATGGCGGAAATATCTCGACATAATCCGAGACCTCCGCTATTTAAACCAAGGATATAAAAGGAATAACTTATCTACGAAGTAAGACAACTTCATCAACAAGGGCATATGATAAATAAGAAATTAATTGATGATTATCTCTTCATAAAGGCCTATGTATATAGTGTCTCATTCTTTTCCAAAGGTACCCTTACTTTTATACATTAAAATTTTGTCAAATTATTTATTCTTCGTGTCTCAATCTTACTTGAGCGTCAGAGTGACATCTGAGAATATTCCTTCGGACTGGAAAAACTCTTAGCCATTAAGAAGAATTTTATGGATTGATTCAACACTATGCAACTGGTGGTAAAACAAGTCCTTGGGGACTACTTCCACCATTCTTCATGGGTCCAAACTATTCTTCATGTCTCAACCATTTTATTTTGTCATGTCTCAACCATAGTTTAGTGTTACTACTATGAAGAAAAAAAGGATTAAAAGAACTATAATAACAAAGGGACTATAATATTAAATTGGGTATGAATGTGTTAAATGTTAATAGGCTCAAGAATCTCAAAGGCCATTATGGTTGTCAAATAATAGATTCAAACCCGATCCAACTTAGCCCAAGACGTCGGTGTAATTTTTAATCTTTTTTATTTTATTTGTTGGCATCCCGCATCCTTTTTCTAGAAGACTTGTCTATGAGAACATTCATAAATTTATTCCACAAATAATTCAATTTTGTGTAGTTAATAGAATAAGTATCAAATTTTTTTGACATCAAAGAAACACTCTATTCATTAGAAACAGTAACATTAAAGTTATTAACAGACATGTATCTTGCATCAGCATTAATAAATTGCGAGATACAAGAAGGAATAGAGTAAAAACAAGAACATAGTTTTTGAGACAAAGCTTCTCTAGCAAGAGTATGGGCCACCACATTAGACCATATTCTAATGAATGATACAGATAAAAGATTGTTATCTCTCACTTCATTAACAATAGGAATGGTATTATCTGTGAGTTGCAAAGGTATTAGTGAAAATTCACCATTGAATATCTTGACTGCCATTAAGGAATCACTTTCAACATAGTACTCTTACACAGCCAGTTCTTCTGATAGACCGAAACCAAGTTGCACAGCCAGAAGTTCTGCTTGCAGGCTTTGATCAGAATACATTTGAATGTTCAAACATTGCGTTGTCACTCCGATAAAGTTTCCCTTATCGTCTCTGGCCACCGTCGCTGCAACAATCTCTGAAGACGATGTTGCACCATCAACATTGATTTTGATGTAGTGCCCCGCTCTATGTACAAGAGATATCGGTTTGTTGACTCAAAAAGAAAACCTTCTTGGAGAGCTCCTTGTTGAACCAGAAGATGATTGATCTAGGTGAGTGGGCAGAACTTCATTCTCTGATTCTTGCACGCCTTAATAATGAATATGAGTTTTTGTAATGCTTGTTTGCTTAATAAGATAACGTTTGCATGAATGATAGAACGAGAACATGCTTGCCTAAAAAGAGATAGAACCATTTTCATGCTAAGTATAGAAATGAATGTTGCATGCTAGTTACACTAAGTCCGCTATCGAACGAACCTTGCCATGCTAAAGAAAGAGTAGAACTGCATGCTTAATTTGAAGAGATAAATTGATCCGTGCCATGTTTGCTTGTCGTCGTGTTTATAATTTTTTGTCTTTGATGCAAAAGCTAGATTGAATGTATGCTTGTTTTGTTATAAAGAGTAAATATATTGTCTTGTTAGAGAAGAGACTACTAGCCCGCCTTGATGTTCCGGTCGTACGGGATCTAGGGGGATACATCTATTAGATAAGAGATAGATATATTGAAAGCTTGTATTGTCACGTTGTGTTATACTTGTGATATGCTTGTTATCAAGGAGCTTGCGGTGGATGGAGGCTAAACGACAAGTTTGGAGACTAGTAGTGCGTCCTGATGTTCCGGTCCTACGGGATCTAAGGTCCTACGGGATCTAGGGAACGTGGCTATTAGAATGGTGGATAGAGATTGATGGGGTGAGACTAATAGTGCATCATGATGTTCCGGTCCTACGAGATCTAGGGGACGTGGCTATTAGATGGGAGGCGGTGCTTCAGTTGGGAAGAGTTTGTGCATCATAGAGTTTATGTGATAGTGATTCATGTATTTGCATCAGTCGGACAACGACTATTAGTGCATAGCTAAACCTTGGTTCCGGCTGCTATTTTGAGCGTATTTTAGTGAAAAGCAACCATGAGTCACAACCGCTAATAGCATCAGATAAAAGAGTCATTAGTTAGCTGGATTGCCGCTACTGATCACGAGTTTCTCGGGGACCGACATCTTATAGATAGTTTATCGTGTTTGCTTGATAGAATGATAGTCCACTAGATGCTGCATTGTCCCTAGAGTCTTTGAGTATAGCTCATGAGACACGTTGCGCGCACCCTGATTGATATATCATACTTGAACTGTTTGCCTTGTATGCTTGGTTGTATTAAACTGAATTTTGTTTTCAAATATGTTTCTAAAAGAAGTAATATGACTCCGTTCATGTACCGCATGTAACGAACCTAGGTAAAACTAGAAAGACCCTAGTAATATAATATTTTATAACATAATTACTTAGTGTTAATTTTAGTGAATGTTGCTTCTGTTCGTTGATTTTATACTCATCAGTACTTTCTCCAAAGTGCTAACCCACCAATAGTTTGCTTATTCGCAAGTATTGGATCGTCCGAGAAATCGATAGCCGTGCCTCATACCCAGGACCCAAAAATATGGTGTCGATGCCTTGGGTCGTATCGAGATATTTTGAGCTGCTTTTGTATAGAGGGTGTAAAACCCCTAATCCTAAAAATCGTATTTACCTTTTATTTAATTAATAATTGAATTATAATAATTATGAGAAAATTAGGAGAAATAGAATTTTTTTATTTTTTTTTTATTTTAGGTGTTTGTGCATTTAGGGGATTTATGGAGCCATTATAAATTTTTCCTAACTTATTTCATGTATGAGACCCTTTGGACAATTGCTAGCTTAATGGTATGCATTAATACAAATTCTAGATTTTTCTATGTGTATATATATATATATATATATATATATATATATATATATATATATATATATATATATATATATAGAAAGAAAAATAAAAAAATTAGAAAAGAAAAAGGAAAAGAATTAAATTCTTAATGGGTTCTCTACTCAAACTCTTTTAGCAACACCCGCACCCGCCCCCTTTAGGAATGAATAGGAAGCAGCAGCAAAGCCATATTCGGCCTCCGCGATCAAAACAACCCGCTCATCTCCATCTTCTATATATATATTACATCCTCTTTACAAAACCCTAACCCTAACCTAAATCCCCCCGACACCAGAGCACCCAGACCGCCGTGCCGAGCCCTGACCACCGCCGAAGAACCACCCAGTCCAGCCGCCCGACCGACCCCGACGACCGCGACCCCGCGCGCTGCTGAATTGATCTACAGCGTACCTGTGTTCCCGTGTAATTTTTTGTCACCTCGCTCAACCAAACTCGACCCCGTCTTCACCGGTACGTTCACCACTTAACCCTCTCCAATATCTGTATAATAGTTAACCTCGAACAACGCATAAACCTAGGCGAAAATCGACGCCAAGTCGATAAAAACCACGACTTTTTAAATTCTAGAAATTTCGTTGCGATGACCCATGTTCTCGGGTTCGTATCTCCGAATCCAATTTTTCTTTTTGGTATGCGGAGACCACTTGACCTAGTTTAATTTCTGTTAATTATATTTATTTGTTAACAGCTGTATGTAGAATTAAATTCGTTGGAAAACCCCGAAACCCCATTTTTTTCTAAAATTCCAAAAAATGTGAAACGGACCGCGCCTCGCCAAACGGGACCGCCCCGCCGTGTACCAAGTGTACCAAAAGGTGCGCGCAGTATACTCGGACGTGTGAGAGTTCGCAGAATCAGATTCGGACGCGTGTGCGCGTCAGAATCAGCCCGTATCCGCGGACAATCCCCGTGTCGTAACTTTTGCGGAAGCCCTGCGCATTTGTGCACGCTCGTCAGATTACGACGAAACTTGTGCCACTGGACCCGTGGTATCGCGCTGGTCCTGTGACACATTTTTCAAGCAATTCTGAGACAGTTGACCAAGTCGCCAATTGGCGGGCCCCACGGTTGACTTTTTGGGCAAAATTGTATTCGGCTCATCGGATTCCATATTTGGACATATCGTTGAGTTCGTATTGATATTTAGAGTTTGTTTGACCTATAATTTGTCCTATTTAGCGACTGTTACTCTTTGTACGCTTTTCGGTGCAAAGTGGGCCATACGTGGATCCCACTTTGACCCAAAATTACCATTTTACCTCTGTGTCCAAATTGGACGAAAGGGAAGTGCTTTCTATCTATTTTTCCTATTCTGGGAACGTTGGTGATATCTATTTCAGCATCCGAAGATATTTTTTCTGAGGTCATAGCTTCTGATCCTGTGCGCGTGACATCTGGACGTTACACTTTGCAGCTTTCTTGCCAGGCAAGATACCTTGCCAAATTGCTTACAATATTTTGCATGCTTATTTTATTTCTATATATTCATTTCATTTCTATATATTTCTTGCATGTGTAGTTTTCTTTTAGTCATTACTATATATTAGATACGTTGACACACACATGGCACTTAGTATCATGAGAGGACAATCAGTAGGCGTATGGGCTTTAACCACTCTGGTAAACCATAGTAACTAGCACGCACTATGGTGGTCGTGTCCGATGGTCGCTACCCCCGAGGTATATCGATTGATGGAGTCACGAGGGTCGCTACCCCCGAGGTATGTCGGCTGATGATGTTCTAGACGTGTGTGTGAGTGTGAGATTTAGATAGATTAGTCTACCCTTGCCCATACGTCGAAAAGTTATCCTCATTTGCATTCATATATATTGTCTTATATACGTACTTATATATTTTCAAATATTATGCATGTTTACTGTATTCAAATTGGCTTGCTTCTATGTATCTTGTTACGTCCCTCTGAGGACCTGGTCCATTTTCAGGTGTAGATGTTCATGAGTATTCACAGAAGCGCAGATCCGGACTTGCTACTGATCGTTGCGGAGGTTTACTCTTCGGGCCTAGTGTTTATTTGGTGTTGTACCTATTTTGTGTTATTTTTTTATATTCGAGTTGGTAGTGGATTTGTTTCCATCCCACTGTCATCTTTAGATACTTCTTATTGAGATCTAGTTATATAGATGTTGGTTATTTATTTATATTGATTTTCTGTGGATGAGATTCAGATTGTACCCTGTGACTAGTGATACATTTTATACCACTTGTGGATTTGATATTCATATTACAGCGTACGTATGGGTTATGGTTTCCATATATTGGAGTTGCCATATCCATGCGGCTGGCATGCTTACGTGTCCTAGTCCTATGTATTTTGGGACTGGGGCGTGACAGTGGTACATAATGTATGGAACGATGCCATTGAATTAAAAGAACCTCGTTGCCCCGTTTACTCAGATGGATTATTGTTTGTAATACTGTCCCTCCGCTGCTTACTTGATCGGTTTGATGATAGCCATAAACTTTAACGATGTTGCCTTGTGCGAGCGCAATCCCAGGCTCGCACAACATCATGCCTCGATGGCAAACGATATACGTCCCACGGGAGCGCCGAGGCGCGATGATTCACGTCCGGCGGGGGCGTTGTCGGGACCTTCGGGATTGGGGCATGACAGTTATCACCCTACCCAGACGTAAGATCTCAATAGTAGTATCATAGGAGGTATCAGAGTATTTGAGAAGAAGAGACATGGCATGATTCAGGATCAATTTTAAGATAGGAGGTTCTTTCCTAAAGACACATGCACAACGTGGCTTCCAAATGGCCCAAAGTAGAGTAGCGCCTGTCACGCCCCATTCCCGTAGGGGCCGATCGTCCTCGCTTTGTCCCTACGGAACCGATCGTCCTCGCGTGGACGTGATGCCTTGCAAGCCTAATTTGCGCTTGCACAAGGCCAAATCTTTGAACAAGGGCAAATAATATATTCAAGATGGGTGCAGCGGCGCAATATTTACAGAAAAGTAAAAAACACAATGCCATATGAAAATAAGCTCTTTATTAATATTCAAGCTCTATAAGATAAATACCATATGATGCACATGATCCAGAACAAGCAAGCAAGCATATCTATCAAGCTATAGATCCAGAGCTCTCAATACTCTTGCCTAATAGCCACACCCTCCCGTAAATAAGGACTTCAAGCCTCAGGGCTGACTATTAGTCTAGATGCACAAGTTTAAGCTATTTATGCAGTTCTATCTCTTTACAAGCGATCAATAAAACATGTTCAAGCAATCTAGCTCTTTTAACAAGTAACAAGCAAAAATAATTCTATAAATCTAGCATGCAATTATATCTCTTTAGTGCGATATTGAACATGCAAGCAATCTATTATTAAAGCAAGCATAGTAATCATTCCAATATCTCTCTAGACAAGCATGTAGTTCTATTCTTGTTTAGCTTTCGATGGAAACATAGAAACTTATTTTACTCTTGTTTATTAGCATGGCAGCGGTTCGTTCGATAGCGATGTCCGTGTAACTAAGAATGCACATTTCTATTTTTTTTTATCATGGCAATGGTTCTATCTCTTTTAGACAAGCATTCAAGCTCTCTAGTTAGGCAAGAAGATTTGTTTCAACGACAAGCAATACGAGTTCTCTTATTAAGCATGCAGAGTCAGGTTCTATCATTCTTCTTATAAAACTATCTTCTTAGAACAAGCAGCAGAAAACTCAGATTCATTATTAAGGCGTGCAAAAATCAGAGAATGTCGTTCTGCCCACTCACTTAGATCAATCATCTTGTGGTTCGATCGAGAACTCTCCGAGGATACTTTCACTCGAGCAAGCAAAACGATATCACTTGTACATAGTGCCTACATGAAGTGGGGCACTACAATGCCAATTAAGAATGTCTCATGACTACGGATCCTGTATTAGCCATAATTCAATCATAGTTTGAATGTCACCAAAATTCGTAGACCTTAATCCTAGGGGACTAAGGAATCATAATTGCCTTATTACTTTACAATGTAGAAATATGTGGTTTTTATCTTCATTGACAAGGAGGCAGAACGGACATGCATGATCTGATGTAGGGATTCTTTTAGTAATTTCTTCTCGAAGAGGTAATGCACCTGTCATAAGCCGCCATATGAAATACTGAACTCGGGGAGAGATTTTCTTGCAATGTCACGGCTTCTTCTAAACAACATTTGAAACCTGAGAGGAAGAGGAGGAAGCACTTTGGCGCCTTATTGATTTATCCATAGATTTTGCAGTAAAAAGACCGCTTCTAGTACATCTCCATATCAGGTAATCTTTGCCATCTCCAACATTTAAGTTGATCTTCATAATAGCTGTCGCGTCCAGTGGAGAGAATAAGTTATGAATCAGTTGTGTGTTCCATCTCCATGGTCTTGGAAGTATCAGATCTCGCACGAGACGTGTACAATTTGGATGAAGGTTCTGAACATCGATACGTCCGTTCATCAGTGAAGGTATCCAAGGGTCTTCATGAATATTGATCCAACCCCCGCGGATCTTCCAAAAGCAGTATGGCCACAAAAGGTCTCGCACATTCAACATACTTCTCCATGTTGGTGAGTATCTCCCCGTTCCCTGCACATTCCAAAAAAAACTTGTTATGCAAATAAGTACCTCGTAAAATGCGTGCCCACAGTTGATATGGGTTCGTTAAGAATCGCCAAACAAGCTTTCCAATGAGGCTATCATCCACCCATTTAGAATTCCTGAAACTCAAACCCCCCTCCCAGTTTGGTTTCATGAATTTGTTCCATCCAATGAAATGGATTCTCCTTCCTACATATGTTTTTGCCCACCAAAATTGACGTTGCATTTGGTCCATTTTTGTGGTAATAGTGGAAGGGATTTGGTTTGTGGTAATAGTGGAAGGGATTTGGTAAGCCGACATGTAATAGATATGTATCGACCCCAAGGTGGATTTGATTAATGTAGATCTCCCAGCATGGGAGAGTAGTCTTGATTTTCATCCCTCGAGCCTTGAAGAACATTTGGATATTAGGGAGTTATAGGTAGAATTGATAGATTTGGATTTAAGCATCTGATGTCCAAAGTATTTGTCGTTCTCTTTCATCAGGGAGAGATATAATAATGCAGCTAGCCGATCGCAATCCTCAAGAGCCACCGCCTTGCTGAAAATGATGCTAGATTTTTCGAAATTAATTTTTTGTCCAGACCACGACGAGAAGGTATTGAGGATGTTGTGAACAGTCAGCAGTTATTGATTATTTGCTCAACCAAAAATCAGCAAGTCATCAGCAAACATAAGGTGAGAAACTGCTGGGCAATATCTGTCCATCCTGATTCCACAAAACAAACCCTCTCGTTCAAAGCAGTAGAATAACCTGGATAGGACCTCAGTACATATGATAAATATAAAGGGTGAGAGAGGGCATCCTTTTCTAATGCCTCAACCTGGCCGAAAACAACCTTCAGGAGACCCATTAATCATAATGGAAAAGGATGAAGAGGCATTTGCCTTAATGGTGGAACAGAGTACTAACATTTGCCTTGCGGCTTTTGAATGTCAGCCTCTGCAAAACCACACTCGCCAATGTCCTCTATTTCCAAACTTTCATGGAACAGTGTTGGATATGTCAGAGAGGATCAACCTTCTTTTGTTCGATGTGGAAATAGGGATAGGGTTGTTAGAACTGTGTTTTGTGAGGCGGGCAAGTTGTTTCCATGAAAGTTTGGGAATGGAGGACATTGGCGAGTCCAGTTTCGCAGAGGCTTCGTTAGAAGGGGAAGATGGTAGTTCAATAATGGGGTTGGAAACAAAGGTGGTGGTTGGAATAACAGAGAATTGATTAAGGAGAGATGAAGGGGGCTGGATGAACTGAGCTAGAAGACAGGAAAATGACGACTGTGAAGAAACAAGTTGGGGTGGATTGAACAGAGCTTCAGTAACGAAGGTGGATATTGGTGTAGAGGTGGAAAGAGGCGGGATAGTAACAAATGTTTGGAAGTTTTCCACTTGGTCTATTCCATCATCAATAACATTTGGCTGAACGGTATGATTTGCTTGGAAAACCTGGCTATGGAAGATTTATTGGGCCGGATGCAGAGTGGGAATGTGACCTTCTTCATTATGAGGACCAGACATATGGGTGATAAATCGGTTGTGAGAAGAAAGAGGTACCTCATTAACCGTTTGACAGTTTTTACTGTCCACAATATCACATCCATGGATAACTGTCCAAGAATGGGGGAGGATTGTACTTTGACGGTTTCTTGACCACCGAAGTGTCAGCCGGACTGGAACGCTCAGACTCATCGTCAATTAGTTTCCCTTTGCTGGATAGTAGAATTCCCGGCTTCATGATCCCATCAGTAGCAGCAGCATTCTGGAAAACTTGGTTTGCATTCCTGTTAATAATAGCACCATAGTTTCTATGTACACGATTGCGGTCAGAGAAACTGGTTGCATTGAATAAATCCTTATTGAAACGAGGCTTAAGAACATTGATGGCTTTGTTCTTCTCTTCCTGGGTCCAGTTATCATCAATAAGGGCGAGGAGAGCTTGTCGATCTTTGCATTCAAGCATTCGATGTCCGATTCTAGCATAAAATAAGCAAATGCGAGGTAGTCGTTCATATTTAAGTAAAATAGGACTATGTTTACCTCCATCAAAAGTGGTGTTAATATGGGTAGGGAGTGGTTGTGTGATGTCCATTAGGATATTTGCTTGTTCAAAAATACGCTATTTCTCTTCTTCTGCATAAGAACAGGGACGAGCAACACCCAAAGAGGATGTGATCCTGCCAATTGCTGATTTATTCAGAAATTTTGGAGGAACTTTGTGGAATTGTACCCATAATTCAGCGAATTAGAATAAGTACTCTTCAGACAGTTTTTCACCATCACATCGCTTAACTGCTAACAAATCATCGTTGATACTCCACGGGGCAGCGTGGATAACTCTGTCGACATATCCTCGTGAGGGAAGTTGGACCAAAAATGAACCTTTATGTAAATCAAGCTCTGTAATAAGGATTGGAGTAATAATCTTCCAAATCCTGCACATGATGTTTGCAAGAGAAGGAATAGAAAACCGTCTGGTGGAGAATAGTTTGATGGCCAATGACCTTTCCCATTTAAGATCTTTAGAGCAATCTCGCGAGGATAGGGCAATTTTCATAGGTGGACCAGGATCCTTGAGGAGATCTGCTAATTTATTAAACACTTCATTGAAAGACATAATTGTATGTTGGAGAGCAGAGGAGATAGGAGAGTGATTGGGAAAAAAGTAACAGAGGGAAGGGGAGAGGGAGATGGGTGGGGCTGGTGGTGATGGAATCAGAAGAAGAACATTAGTGGAAAAAGCGATAGCAACCTACTTGGGATGGAGAATTCACTCTACAACGGAGACTTCAAACATAAGATATTATAGAATAATTATCAATAAGCATAGCTATATGATACTATCTATATAACAAATTCTACAAAGAATTCAATTTTATGTAATAGAATAAGTAACAATAAGTATAATTATATGTTACTATCTATATAACAAAACAAAGTTGGATGGAAGAAATAAAAAAAACGTCCATAATTAACTGACAAGTATTCCTTTCTGATAGAATAGGAAGTGTGAAGATTAAAAGAAAGTTATTTTTTATTGAGAAATTTTGAGTTACTCCAACTTTATTTATCCGTATTCAGGATGCATCCCACATTATTTCCATAATATACAAGTCCTCAACTTTTGACGGAATTCGTCCATAATTGACGATCAATCCATTTGATCGAGAATTTTGGACAAAAATATCCCTCTTCTCCTCTGCACTTGATTATGTGTCCGTGCATGGCCCCGCCCTCCTTTTTTGTCGCCGCGCTCGACCCCCCCCCTCCTCGCCGTCGCCCACCCTCCCCATCCCCTCCCTGCCACCACCACCCCTTTCTTCCCTCTCACCACTCTCCACCCCCCCTCCCCGCCAACGCCGCTGCCCCCCGTCCCCAACCTCGCCCCCCTCCCTGACACCGCCGCCGCCCCTCCCTCCCCGCCACCGCCGTCGCCCTCCCTCCCTACTCCCCTCCCTGCCACCCCCCTCTCTTCCCTCTCACCCCTCTCCTCCCCGCCCCTCCCCGCCAAGGTCGCTGTCCCCCGACCCCGTCCCCGCCACCGCGATTGCTGCTGCTACTCCCGAGTGCGCGACGGCGGCAATCGTGGTTGAGGGGAGGGGGTGGGGAGGGGGGCGGCGACGGTGGCGGGGAGGGAGGGAGGAGGAGGGGGTGAGAGGGAAGAGGAAAAGTAAAATAAAAGAGGAATATTTTCGTCAAAAAAATTTGATCAAATGGGTTGATCGTAAATTTTTGACAGATTCCGTCAAAAGTGGAGGATCTTGTACATTATGGAAATAATGTGAAGTGCATCCTGAATATGGATAAATTTTTACATTATGGAAACAATATGGAATGCACTCTGAATATGGATAAATAAAATGGAAGGTAATTCAAAATTTCTCTCTTATTTTTTCGACATGAGTATATATCATCTAAAGTAAGTATCAAAGTAGATTAACAATTTTAAAATTATTATTATTAAATAAAAAATATATATCAATTTATCAAGGATTGTTGGCTTGAGTGATGTATCAAAGAGTATCGAAGGCACATGAATCTCTAGTGTAGTAATATAAGGTATGTGGGCTATTGATTAAGGAGCCGTATCAGCCAGCCCAACCATCCATTAGGTATGCTTGCTTATTATTATTAATTTTAGGAGAGGTAAAGATCTCATTAAATTTTATTGGGTGCGTTAGATTATAAGTTGGAAAATACGTGGAAAAAAAATTAATTTTATAGAATTTTTTTTCTAGAATTTTTTTTATATGAGATTTTGAACAAAAAATTATGAAAAATTTAATTTGGTATTTGATTGTCATTATTTTTCAAAAAAAAATATTTTTTTCTATGGGTTGGACAGGTTTTATTTTCAACAATTTTAGATGATTTATAAAAAATAATAGTTTTTTGGAAAAATAATTCCATAAAAAATGTAAGCTATCAAATACTACAATTGGTATAAAATTTGTGATGGAAATATTTTTCATAAAAGAATAAAAAAAAAAAAAAAAAACTCAATCAAACACAGTTCTATGTAAAAAATATAAGTGTAATGACTAATGAGCTCCTTGAATGACATAATTGAATGACATAAGTAAACAAAAACTATTCAGGATTTGGTCATCTAATTTGGTATTTGTTGAATTTGTATAGACTTATGAGGAAAGAAAGGAGGTTTGTTTAGTCTTTAGAGTTGTGAACGTTTCGCTTGGGAAATCTAAAGCAATAACGGATATTTTGGTTGGATATCGACCTTCCTATAATTGATAAGATTTTGATATATCCATTTTTATTCATCCACCAACAAATTTTACAGTCTATGTAAAAATATAGAGCTCATGTCCGAAGCTACAACAAAGATGATAATGTGCTGGCACCCAAATGTTTTTGATCTTCTTCTGATTGAACATCGCTCCAGTAGCAAGTCGAAGTAGTACCTTATCTGGAAGCTCATCCTTGCGTCGACTTCGACAAAGACTCTAGCTTGTGTTATTTTACAGTAAATTTTGTCCGCGAATCCTTAAATCAAACACGTAAAATAGTCCCAAATATATGCTTATTATGATATCTTTGTTTATTTGTGACGGTATCGATCTCACCACCTCCTCCTCCAAGTAACCAACAACACCATATATACACGATGTCCTCCGATAACTATGAGATTTGACCAGGATCGATCCTGAGCTCATGGGGACCCAAAACGAACTTTCTAAATAAACCCCCATATATAATGTAAAAAAAATTAAAATTAAAATTAAAATTATCATTATCACCAAGATTCGAACTAAGGACATTTAGAGTGCAAAACTAACATGTTAACCACTACACCACAATTATTTTATGTTAATAACTACACCACAATTATTTTATATTAAACACTTATATCTTAATTATGGGCCCCAAAAAATATGAGGTCCGGAATGGGTGCACTCGGTACACTTGCTCAGGGCCGACCATAGATTTGACTACGGAGAGTGTGTCCGGTACGCAAATCGAACCCACCACCTTCCTCTCAAATGGTCTGCTTGGATTGAGGAGGAGAAAAATAAGAAGTGCTGAGTGGGGTTAAGTGAAAGAAAGTTTTTTTTTTTTTTTTTTGACTTCCCGACTTAACGCACGGGATCCGACGTAACGCTCGGGACTTTTGTGCACACTGTATTGCATGTCTTTGGGTCCAATGCCTCACAATTTCGACCATTTATAAATGGAAGAAATAATACGCCCCCGTGGCTCGATCCACTGACCTTCTGCCACCCAGCCGGGATCTTATACCTCTCCTCGGTAACCACAAGAGTCACTAAAGTTCGATAAGTGAAGGAAAGTTAAGTGAGGGGAGTAGAGTCAATACATATAACCTTACTTGGATTTGAGGGAGAGTTAAGTGGGATCTGTTTAATAACTCTTGCTTGGATTGGAGGTTACGAGTGAGAGGAGGATTAATAAAAATACGATAGTTACTAAAATATCCTTATTACATATGTCATAAAATTAAATTTGATTGAAATTTTAATTAGAACTTGTCAAAATATCTTTACAAATGATAAAGCTACGGAGCAACATGGTGAAAACAGAAAAGAAACTGAAAGAAAGAAAAAATTATGATATTTTATAGGACAAATAAGAGATATTTATGAATTTTTAAACAAAATCTCTCAATCTCCCTCGTTAACCCTCTGATTTGGATGTTGAAAAAAATAGACAAAACAGAGTTAAACAAATTCTCACTTAACCCTCTATAATCCTCCTCCTAATTTTTTACCCTCAAATCAAGCATAGTTTTTATTTTTCCTCATTTTATTTTTCCTCACTTAACACTCTTAATGTGGTATCAGAGCCAAGTTCTGAAATTTCAGAAGGGTGTCAGGATTTGACAAGCAAACTAGGGAGGAGAGAGAGACGTGAAGCCGGTGCGCATGGTAAACCTGAACGGCACCAACTATCACTATTGGTGGAGCAAGATGAAGGATTTGTTGTTCGTCAAGAAGTGGATGAACAGCTACTGATGCGTCTACTGAGTTGTGGCACAGGCGGCTCAGCCATATCAGCGAGAAGGGGATGAGCTACTTGGTGAAAAGGAAGGTGATTCCAGAGCTAAAGTCTACAAAGTTGGAGAAGTGCACGCACTGTTTGGCGGGAAAGAAAAATAGAGTATCTTTCCAAAGTCACCCAAGTTCAAAGAAGTTGGCGTTGCTCGAGTTGATTCACTCAGATGTCTACGGTCCTATGAAGGTAAAATCCATTGGTGGTGCTTCTTATTTTGTAACATTTATTGACAATTATTTCAGGTAGGTTTGGCTCTATACCATAAAGACCAAGGATCATGTGTTGTCCACTTTCTAGGAGTTTTAGGCCTCTGTTGAAAGAGAGACGGGCAAGAAGCAGGTTTGTGTTCGGTCGGACAATGGCGGCGAGTATATCGGTCCATTTGATTCTTATTGCAGAGAGCAAGGGATACGACACCAGAAGACTCCACCAAAGATACCGCAGCTCAACGATGTAGCGGAGCGGATGAACATGACGCTGATGGAGAGGGTGCGGTGTTTACTGTCAGAAACAAACTTGTCAGGCAGCTATTGGGGTGAGACATTTTACACAGCTGCTTATGTTATTAATTTATCTCCTAGTGCTCATTTACAACAAAGTATGGTACGACAAAGAGCCGTCATATAATCACATGCGAGTGTTTGGTTGTAAGGCATTCGTGCATGTACCGAAGGACGAGAGATCCAAACTTGAGCCAAAGACGAGGCGGTGCGTCTTTGTCAACTACGGTCGGGATGAGTTTGGCTATAGACTCTACGATCCAGTGGGAAGAAAGCTCTACAAAAGCAGGGACGTGATATTTGTCGAGGATCAGACCATGACCAACACTCAGGATTCTGAGATGCCTTCTGAGGCTGAAGAATTGCTTGAGTTATAGTCATTTTGCTTCGAGCAGTTTTTAGAGGACATCGCAGAGGATCCAGTTATGGGAGAGCCAGTACATGGAGTTGCTTCCAACCTTGATCATCAGCCTGTTGATGGTGGTCAGGGTGACCTTCAGGAGGATGAGCATACCGAGGAGGCAGTTCCTGGAGGGGAGGAGGCTGTAGATATACAGCCAGCACTAGTGGTTCCATTGAGGATGAGCAATAGAGAGCGTCAACCATCTACGAGATACTCAACGGGTGAGTATGTGCTACTGACTGACGGGGGAGAACCCGAAAGTTTCGCAGAGGCTATGGAAGACGGACACATGCATGAGTGGATGGAGGCCATGCAAGAGGAGATGAGTTCCTTGGAGGCCAACTCTACTTATGATCTCGTGCGGTTGCCAAAGGGAAAGAAGGCTTTAAAGAATCGATGGATGTTCAGAGTGAAGCAGACAGACGATGCTACTCGCCCTCGATAAAAAGCGAGGCTGGTAGTTAAAGGCTACGGTCAGCGAAAAGGCATATATTATGATAAGATCTTTTCGCCAGTCGTCAAGCAGTCGTCTATTCGAGTGGTACTAGCTTTGGCAGCCGGTTTCGACTTGGAGGTCGAGAAAATGGACGTGAAGATGATATTCCTCCACGGTAATCTTGAGGAAGAGTTGTGCATGGAGCGGTCAGAGAAATTCTATGAGAAGGATAAGTCACATTTGGTCTGTCGATTGAGGAAGAGCTTGTATGGTCTGAAACAGGGTCCGAGGCAGGGGTACAGAAAGTTCGAGTCATTTATGGGAGAGCATGGCTATGCACGGACGACGTCGGATCATTGTGCTTTTGTGAGATACTTTGTCGAGGAGGATTTTATTATTTTATTATTTTATATTGAGGACATGTTGTTGGTGGGTCGGAATACCACCAGGATAGCAGAGTTGAAGCGCCAACTTGGCGCGACCTTCTCTATGAATGATTTGGACGCAGCGAAGACTATTCTTGGGATGGAGATCAGCCGAGAGAGAGAGAGTCCAAGCTGCTACACTTGTCCCAAAAGAAGTACACTCACCGGGTACTTCAGCGTTTCGGGATGGACGGGTCGAAGAAAGTGAGTAATCCCCTTGCGTCTCACTTTAAGTTCACTGAGGAGCAATATCCATCTACCGAGGACGAGAAAGAAGATATGGAGCGGGTTCCATATGCCTCAGTTGTGAGAAGTCTTATGTATGCTATGGTATGTACGAGGCCAGACATTGCTCACGCAGTCGGCATAGTTAGCAAGTACACTTCCAATCCTGGAAGGGTACATTAGAGTGGGGTCAAGTGGATTCTACGATATCTTCAGGGCACTGCCGATTGGAGACTTTTATTTGGAGGTGACGAGCCGAATCTGGTTGGGTATACCGACGTTGATATGGCTGGAGATGTAGACACGAGACGATCGACTTCGGGCTATGTGATAATATTTGTTGGTGGAGCAGTATCGTGGCAGTCGCGTTTGCAGAAGTGTGTTACCTTATTGACGACAGAGCAGAGTACATTGCGGCGACGGAGGCTTGCAAGGAGTTGTTGTGGATGAAGAAGCTGTTGTAGGAAATTGGGCTAAAGCATGAGCAGTATTCTTTATTTTGCGATAGTCAGAGTGTTATTCACCTTGTGAAGAACCATGCATTTCATAGCCGGTCCAAGCACATTGAGATCCGGTATCATTGGATACGAGATGCTGTTGAAAAGAAGGAAGCGGCGCTTGAGAAGGTTCATACAGACGACAACAAAGTAGATATGTTCACAAAGATTCTTCCAAGAAAAAAGTTTGAGTACTGCAGACAAATTGTCGGGATGACGATCTCCTCCACATAGTTGTGAAGGGAATAATTTGTTGGAGTGGGTAGGGTTCCCAATCGATGTGGAGAACACCCCGAAGTGCGACGAGCGTCGTCTGTGGTTAGAGAAGCTCGGGGAGGCGACGAGAGTCATTCAAGAGGTCGAAGAAACTCGGGAGGAAGGAGGAGCAACTGTTGTACAGGGGGAGACAGAGTTCGGGTCAAACTCGGTCTGAACTCGGTCCGAGTTCAGTCAGGGTGCTCCAGAAGCTTTTGTCTTCGTTTTCTCGCAAATCACTGACTCGGCCGAATTCGGTCCGAGTTCGGTCGGCGGGCTGGACGAAAATTCAGAGATATTTTATACACCGTTGGATCGTATCCTACGGTTCAGGATTAGCTGCGGCATTAGGGGGTATATATTATGTTTTTCTAACCCTAATTCCCATTTAACCATAATATATCATCTCAAGAAAGAGGAGAAAATGAGACAAGAGTGTCATTGCAACTTTGGGAAAGAGAAAGAAGGATTGGAGGCCGTTTCGCAGGAGGAGATCAATTTTGGATAATTTTTCATTATCTTCTATTTTTATGGTGTGATCTATTTTTTTATTCATAAGTGTTATGGTGATCCGTGTTGGATCGGGAGGAGCTTGTAGAGGGTGTATTCTTTTTATTCTATTAGTGGAGGTTCCTCAGGGTTGGACTCCGATAGTGTAACACCCCGTTCCGCTCAAGCGGACTGCCGTCTCAAACGGCAAAAGTGCAATTGTCCCGACCCGCTTTGCCTCAATCAAGAAGCAAAGGATATCCAGACTTGTCCCTACAAGAATCCGGCTTGGACTTTCAGAGGCTCGCTCAGACGTATCGCTCTACCGAGGCGAATCATCGCTAAGGTGGGTGGCTACGGTGAACTTGTCTTTGCTTAGCCAGCACACATAAAATCTGGAATATTCATGCTAGTCGCTAGGTGATAACCCCCTGCATGCTAATAAATCCAACGCACCTAGCTAAGGGAATAATCCCAACCTGTATTGCTATGCTAGAACATAGAAAAATGAAATACTGCTTATATTCAGACCCTCGCATGCTAAGTCCCTTAACGGTTTCATCTCTCGGCTTACCTTCGGGTCCGAGCAAAACGTGTTTACTTATGTTCTTTAGAAACGCATGCTTGTCTGCTTGAAATGTTACCATGTTTTCATGCAAACCCCGGAAGACTACTACGTAGTCGTTCCGTGCCTGAACGAACCTGCAAGTATCCGGGACCATTAGGTCGCCAAGGCAATCCCCGAACCAGGGGCACGCATCAGGGTAACGAATACTGAACGTGAATCCTTAACGTGATAACTTAATGATAATCACATCAAGTTTATGTCTGAACGAGAATCACGTCACGTAACGAACGAATCTCAGCTCTTGGAGCAAACGCTCGTTCAGATCACGAATCATGGATTATCATTCAAGTTGTGGATTGAACTGACCCTGATCCTGACCTGCATGTCGCAGACAACTTGGAAACAAGGTTTAACGGTTCCACGGGCGGTCACCGGGGCACTGGGACCATTCCGATCCGGATGGAACATCACGATAGTCTCGCATACGGACAGGATGGTCTGCAGCCAACAACGAATCTTTGTTGCTTTCCATCCTTGTTCAAAGACTAAACGGTCCTTTATGGCTATGCCAGCGACTAACGTTCATATAGATAAGTCATCCTCGCTTAGCGGCTATCCGCGTGCGAGTCATTGCATCGCATCAAAGAAACAACTGAACACCTGAACGATCATGTTAAAACGACCCTCCTGTTTGCATATGCTATGTCTCCTGAATGTTATACTTGCCCGTGCTTGAATTAACGATGTTTGCCTCAATGTTTGTCTTGGACAGGGAAGGAGATGGTAAGTTGGTAAGTCTCGCCGTGTTTCCTCTAACATCGCACGGCGCACTGCCCGACACGATAGGCTATTCAATGTTTGCATGAAACTGATCATAAGGCAACTAGAAAGATAACTTAATAGTTGTGCACGAAACTTATATTACGTGTTTGGATTTGTCGAGCGGGCGAGTAGCTTCCCCACCAGTGCATTCAATGTACTGATAATCCACCAGTTTGTATGCAGGGTGCGGGAGAACCTCGTTCGGTGCGGACGCCTCCTTCGTGCGTGCCAAGGCCAGGAGTTTCCTCTGAAGCCTTATAACGGTACGTCCGGGACTGAAGCACATAAATAAGACATAATGTTGGAGCGTCGCCTGACCATCGCCTGTACAATCATTCCACAATTGTAGCCACTTGGCACGCTTTTACTGTTTCAGAGAGAGAGGCTTGAGCGACTTGTAATCTCGGCTATACGTCGCCTGTAACACAAGTTTATATCAATAAAAGAGCTTGCTTTACTTCAACTTGTGTTTCTATGCTTCCGCTATATTGGTCGACTCAGTGAACCTGTTACCGATCGCCTATGCGTTCATGACTCCGCTGCACTCGGACAATCTGTGCGACTCTGTGGCTTAGAACTCTAACTGCCAGCCAATGAACCATGGCCTTGCACGGGCGTGGATCACGCTCGTGCGGCATCACGCCCGGATGGGTCAAGCGATCATTCTGCGGGAGCGCTGACGAGGGTGATTCCCGCCTAGCGGGAACGGCCAATTAGCCTGCGGGAGATCGGGACGTGACATATTGGTATCAGAGCCTAGCTTCTACGCCTTTGGAATTCAATTCGATATCTCTGTTTTGAAAGCTCGTTCATGGGTTATGTGCACGCTCTCTCTCAATGCCTCGATGGGATGTTCCAACAATAAGTCTAAATACTTTCAAAATACGTTTTGAATGATATGATTGCTTGTCTGGTTGTATGCTGCGAGTGGCCTTTGTGCCAACCTGTGCGAACCCTTGAGAGTATCGCTAGTAGCTTGTCCGATTTTCACTAACCCTAAGTTTGGTTGAATGCATCTATTCGAGGGACGCCTTGAACTAGTGCACCATCCAAGACTTAAGAAAAGGTGAAACTCGAGTGCTGAGACTTCGCTATCACTAAGCTGGTTGACGTGCTCACACTAGAAATGCATGTCGAAGGTGCGCACGATCCAGTCTAAGCGATATGCTAATTTTGAAGCTTGTGCAAGTGAAGATCCAAATGAAACAAGTACAACGTCTTGTCTAGGATTGCCTCAACCCTAGATCACTGCTTGTCCTTAGTAAGTCTCGAGGACGAGACTTTTTCTAAGTTGGGTAGGATGTAACACCCCGTTTCGCTCAAGCGGACTGCCGTCTCAAACGGCAAAAGTGCAATTGTCCCGACCCGCTTTGCCTCGATCAAGAAGCAAAGGATATCCAGACTTGTCCCTACAGGAATCCGGCTTGGACTTTCAGAGGCTCGCTCAGACGTATCGCTCTATCGAGGCGAATCATCGCTAAGGTGGGTGGCTACGGTGAACTTGTCTTTGCTTAGCCAGCACACATAAAATCTGGAATATTCATGCTAGTCGCTAGGTGATAACCCCCTGCATGCTAATAAATCCAACGCACCTAACTAAGGGAATAATCCCAACCTGTATTGCTATGCTAGAACATAGAAAAATAAAATACTGCTTATATTCAGACCCTCGCATGCTAAGTCCCTTAACGGTTTCATCTCTCGGCTTACCTTCGGGTCCGAGCAAAACGTGTTTACTTATGTTCCTTAGAAACGCATGCTTGTCTGCTTGAAATGTTACCATGTTTTCATGCAAACCCCGGAAGACTACTACGTAGTAGTTCCGTGCCTGAACGAACCTGCAAGTATCCGGGACCATTAGGTCGCCAAGGCAATCCCCGAACCAGGGGCACGCATCAGGGTAACGAATACTGAACGTGAATCCTTAACGTGACAACTTAATGATAATCACATCAAGTTTATGTCTGAACGAGAATCACGTCACGTAACGAACGAATCTCAGCTCTTGGAGCAAACGCTCGTTCAGATCACGAATCATGGATTATCATTCAAGTTGTGGATTGAACTGACCCTGATCCTGACCTACATGTAGCGGACAACTTGGAAACAAGGTTTAACGGTTCCACGGGCGGTCACCGGGGCACTGGGACCGTTCCTGTCACGACCCGCACCCGAAAATCGGGCATGAGCCGTGGGTACGTCCAGCCTACGCCGCAGAATCGGCGGTAGAACGCTGTAAAGGTCCGTTCTAGGTCAACCAACTATCTAGATAACTCACAGAAAAATCCGGCATGACCTCTCCAAAAGGAGGGCAAAACCACGCAATATATATATGACAATAATCTCAATCACAAAACTAGAGGAAGAATATAAGCACGATATGATATAAACAAGAAACAGAACCAAGAGAGCAAGGCAATCCAAAATAATACAGTCCAAGTCTAAAAGCTACAACATCACAGCATCAAAAGAATAAGTACAGTCATCCAAAATACAAACCACTGAAAAATAACCCAGAAAACCCACCTAGCTAACTAGGGTGCTATCGGCGTCTCCTCGGCGCACTCCTCCTCGGGGTCACAGCAGTCGTCAACACCAGGCCCGTAGAACGTAGGGCAATAGTCCTCAGGATCCTCTGGAAAAAATATGTCCAGTCAGGACTGGAGCGAAGTACATAACTCTGAAAGCAACTCCAAATGCATGGTAAGGTGTATATGACGAGCAATAGAAAAGTAATCAAGATGCACAGGAAATAAATATATGCTGGAGCACAATAAATAGCTGTAATATAAACTGGAGAACAATACAAGTAGTGGAAAAGTAACTGCAGGTGAGAAACATGAATACTAGCTAAGTGCCTTGAGCACAAGTTCGTTATGTGATCGGCTTAGGTTGCACATGAAAAACACTAAGATAACTCCGTTATGCG
Source organism: Iris macrosiphon (assembly GCA_036927795.1). Taxonomy (NCBI): domain Eukaryota; kingdom Viridiplantae; phylum Streptophyta; class Magnoliopsida; order Asparagales; family Iridaceae; genus Iris; species Iris macrosiphon. The sequence goes on from JAYESA010000004.1 coordinate 338,879,088, forward strand.
TGAGTTGCATAACCGACATACACATGAATACTGTTTGGCTTTGATCACATAACCAACTCACTACTCCCCTCCCCCACTAATACCATTGGATCCAACCACAACACGCTACGTACATGATAATAGCTCGCGCACACGAAGGCGAGAGCACAAGAAGCACATGATAGCACATGATAATCAATACCCGAAGCACATGATGAAATACACGTGATAGAGTACCCGCTGAACACGGTAAGGGGGATAGCACCTCATGACGGGATCCACTAGTACCAGCTCGTGTAATAATGTGTCAGAATCAAGTATTACAGTTCTAGAACAAGTGATATAAACGCTATCATGAAATGGAAACTATCAGAGGTAGGTACTCGCCTGATGTCCTGAGCAACTGATGAGGATCGAGGTCCGGACCGGTGTCGCAAGGACCTAATGCGAAAAACAAGGATTAAACAGGGTTCTAAGCATTTAAACTGATATAAAATAATTAAAAACAGGCTTCTAGGGCTATTCTAGGTCGAACGGGTCAAACCGGTGAAAATCGGGTCAAAAAGTCAACCCGGGGTCCAAAAAGTCAACTCTAGGTCAAAACTAGGTCAAACGTTGACTTTTGCAGTCAACGGGGACAATTATGGTCAAAGCTAGGTCAAACTAGGGTGCCCCTGAAATTTTAGGTCAATCCGAGCTCATTAAGCTACTAAACTCTCAAACTCGCCTAATCGAGATACCGAGATACCCTCGGTATCCGATACCTCGCCCTAGGCCACGCACCCCGCCTAAACCCGCTAAAACCTATGCTAGCACGCGTAATTATATATATATAAACATATAAAAATCACTCCCAAGTATTTCCTAGGCTAATGCTCAAATACCCCGCTCGAAACTCAATACCTTGAATATCTCAAGGTATCGAGATACCTCGGTATCTCAAGGTATTGAAGTTTCGCCCTAAGGCCCTCTAACTAGCTATCTAGCTACTAATTATATACCTAGTTATTAATCTAGGCTAGGTAATATATATATCTACCATATTTATATATATCTAAGTATGTATATACCTATGTATATAGATATCCACACACATTTACCCGATACCCATTACCTTATCTAATCATAACATATATATATATATTACCTATCAAGATATCTATATATATATAACTAACTATAGATATATAGATATCTATCTCCTAGATAGATAAAACTACCTATCTACCTATCTACCTATCTAGTATCTATCTATCTATCTAAATACCTAGCTATCTATCTATCAATATCTATCTATCAATATAATTATCCATAACTTATCTATCTAACATATACTCTAACTATTATCTATTACCTAACACCCCTCGCTAACACCCCTCGCTACTAGCCTTGCCAACGCGCTGCTGCTGCTGGCTCTACATGCTGATGATGCTGCTGCTGGCTGCTGCTCCTCTATGCTACTGCTGCTGCTCCTCTATGCTACTGCTGCTGCTGATTCTGCTGCTGCTGTGCTGCTGCTGCAGTGCAGCAGCAGCTGCAGCCACTGTTTGCTGTCCTCCCCCCCCCCCTTTCCTCTCACATACACACACACACACACCCATATATATATATATACATATATATATCACTATCTATATATATATATATACATACATATATATCTATATATCTATAACTAGATATCTATATATATATACACTCATCTACACACTCTAACACACTCACACACTAATACACACACACGCTCACAACACTAACAACACACACACACAAATATATACATAGCTATAAATATATATATAAACACACATATTAATATATATATACACACATACAAATATATATATATATATCAATACACACACACTCTAAGATATATACACACACACACATATTCAAATATATATATACATATACACACGAGCACACTTACACATATACATATATATATATACGCATAGACATATACATATACAAGTACATAAATATAAATACACTCATATATATATAAATATATATACGTAAACAAACATACATATAAATATATACATATATTTATATATATATAGACACATATACACAACCACCACACAATGCACACAACACACAAACAACACGCCCCTCGCACGCCCAACGACCCCGACACTCACCAATACCCTAAAATATATAAAATATAGCCCGAAAACTCTAGCACACACTCTCCGATACTAACCCAACGCGCGCACAAAGCCAAAACGAGGAAACCAAGTCGAAATGGCCGTTCGGTCATTTCGACGAACACGTGGTGCGCGGCTCGGAAAACCTCCTGAAACGCACACCAAACGAACTCGGAATCGGCCCAAAATTTACCCACGCGCTCTACACGATGTCTAGATCCTAGAAAATGTGCTCCCACGTCGATTCTAGGCCCGTGGCGGAAACGCACACAAACTTAGAATCGGCGACGACGAAAAGCCCCAATTTCGCCCGAAACGCCCGTTTCTCCGCGACGCGGCTTCCCGTGTCCAAACGGAGACACGCACTCACCCTCTAGACACCCGAAAACGTCTACCTAGGTCCATCTAACCTAGGGCATCACCCAAAATTGGGCCAAATTCGGATTCCACCCGAATTCGACACAAAACCTAATGTCAAAGTTTCTAAACTCACCCAAACTAGTTCCAACTTCCTCCTACGGGTAGGGTTAGGGTCTAGGAAGGTTCTACAACACTAATTACACTACACAAAAATAATTAGGAAGGGAAAAGTTAGGTTTTACCTCTTGGGAGTTGGAATCCCAAGGCCAAAGTCTCAAATTCCCTCCAAATCAACTCCCTCAAGCTCCAAGCTTCCAAATCTATCTCCCACACTAGATCTAGGCTTCTCACACCTAGGTTAGAGAAAATGCAAGGTGAGGGTTAGCTTAAGGAAGAAGAAATGAAAGAAAGAAAGAAGAAAAGTGGAAGAAAACTCACCTTGGGGAAGAAGGAAGAAGAAAGAAGAAGTGGAGAAGAAGAAGAAGTGAAGAAGAAGAAGTAAATGAAGAGAGGGGGAAGTGAGGCTGCTGTGCTCACGGTTTGGGGGGGGTAGGTAGGCCGGCCAATGCTATTAAAGGGATTTACAACTTTCCAAATTCCCAAAACGCCCCTATTCACTCGGTTTTGGGTTCCGGGTCTCCAAATGCACTCAAACTAGTTCCAAATCTCACCAACTAACCTCCTAAAAATAAAATAATAATTCTAAGCCCCAAAATAATTCTCACAAGGGTGTGGGCTGGGTCGAACATGGGTCCACTAGGGTCTGACATGGGTCCAGGCTAGCCAAAACCCTAAAACAATCAAAATAAAAATAAGACAAGCACTAATTAAATATAAATATAAATAATTAAATACAATACACTATTTATCAATAAAAAAAAATATACCCTATTTTCTAGAATTGGGTAGTGACAAGCCTACCCTCCTTAAAATAATTTCGTCCTCGAAATTAAAAGACGAAACTAGGACAGGAATGCAAAGAAAGAACCATACCTCAGGGCTCGAAGAGATAGGGGTATCGCTCGCGCATTTCATCCTCCCTCTCCCAGGTCGACTCCCCTGGAGAGTGATGCCTCCACGCGACGCGAACCAAGGGAATAGTCTGGTTCCTCAACACCTTCTCCCGCCGATCCAGAATCTCCACCGGCTGCTCTGGATAGCTAAGAGTAGGGCCCACTGCGATCTCTGAGTGATCCAATACGTGACTGGGATCCGCCACGTACCGTCTCAACTGCGACACGTGGAACACATCATGAACTCCCTCCAGCGTAGGCGGCAACTCAAGCCTATACGCCACGGCGCCGACCCTCTCAAGAACACGGAAGGGTCCGACGAAACGTGGGCTAAGCTTCCCGCCTCCACCGAAGCGAATAGTGCCCCGCGTCGGAGAAATCCTCAGGAACACCAGATCTCCAACCTAGCACAAACAAGGTCTCTGCACTTAGTCTAAAACAAGCAATCACAAGCAAACACAAGAACAAAATCTAGATTCTAAGCTATACCTCGAACTCCAAAGGTCTCCGGTGGCTATCGGCCCAATGCCGCTGCCTGTCCTGCGCCACCCGAAGTCTATCTCTAATGAGCTTGACCTTCTCCGCTGCATCAACCACCATCTCCGGGCCAAGCAAAGCTCTCTCACCTACATCATCCCATGACAACGGAGTGCGACACCTCCGTCCATACAACGCCTCAAAAGGTGACATCTCGATACTGGCTTGGTAGCTGTTGTTGTAAGCAAACTCTACCAAGTGCAAGTGATCCTCCCAAGAGCCTCTGAAATCCAAAACACAAGTGCGAAGCATGTCCTCAAGTGTCTGAATGGTCCTCTCTGACTGACCATCTGTCTGTGGGTGATACGCACTACTAAACTTGAGCTGGGTGCCCAAGCTAGCCTGCAGACTCCTCCAGAAATGCGAAGTAAAGCGACTGTCTCGATCTGATACTATGCTCACTGGAACTCCATGCAGTCTGACTATCTGGCGCACATACATCTCTGCTAGTCTCTCTGTAGACGTACCCACTTTGAATGGTAGAAAGTGGGCCAATTTGGTCAACCTGTCCACGATGACCCAAATCGCATCCTTCCCGCCTGGAGAACGGGGAAGTCCAGAAACAAAATCCATGGTCACATGCTCCCATTTTCACTCCGGAATGGGTAACGGCTGGAGTAAACCTCCTGGCCTCTGCCTCTCCGCCTTCACCTGCTGGCACACTAAGCATCGGGATACGAAGCGTGCTACCTCCCGCTTCATCCCGTACCACCATACATGCTGTCTCAGATCTCTATACATCTTATTGGCACCGGGATGCATAGAGTACTGGGATCGATGCGCCTCCTGGAGAACCTCCTCGTGCAACGACCCACTCGGCACACACAACCTGGTACCGTGCCGCAAGGAACCATCATCAGCAATGGTGAAGTCGTCTGCTAAACCCATCTGAACCTGCTCCCTGATGCTCCTCAGGGACTCATCCTCAAACTGTGTAGCCCTGATCCGGTCTACCAACTCTGACTGAATCTGCAGTCCCCACATCTGCATCTCAACTCCAGGCACTATCACCTCAATGCCCAAGCTCTCTAGATCTGCCAGAAGATAACGATCTGTAGTCAGGCACATAGCTACCGGATACCTGCTCAATGCATCCGCAACTACGTTCGCCTTCCCTGGATGATACTGCAATGATATGTCGAAGTCTTTCATCAACTCCAACCATCTCCTCTGCCTCATGTTCAGCTCTTTTTGGGTAAACACATACTTCAAGCTCTTGTGGTCTGTGAAGATCTCCACACGCTCTCCGTATAAATAGTGTTTCCACAACTTAAGAGCAAAGATGACCGCTGCCAACTCCAAATCGTGGGTAGGGTAATTCTTCTCATGAGGACGTAATTGCCTGGAAGCATAGGCAATCACCCTCCCATTCTGCTGCAACACACAACCCAGTCCCTTCCCCGATGCATCACTATAGATAGTGAATCCTCCAGAACCTGATGGCAACGTCAACACTGGAGCTGTCGTCAACCTCCTCTTCAGCTCATCAAAGGCGATCTGGCACTCCTCTGACCAAACAAACTCCACGTCCTTCCGGGTCAGCCTGGACAACGGCTCTGCAATCCGGGAAAAATCCTGAACAAATCTCCTGTAGTAGCCTGCCAGTCCCAAGAAACTTCTGACCTCGGCTACTGAACTCGGAGCACTCCATGCCTCAACTGCCACGATCTTTCTCGGATCCACCGAGATACCCTCTCCAGTCACCACATGACCAAGGAATTCCACCTTGTCAAGGAAGAACTCACACTTCGAGAGCTTTCCATAAAGCTCCTCTTTCCTGAGAGTCTCCAGTACTATCCTCAGATGCTCCTCGTGCTCCTCTGGGGTCTTCGAATACACCAAGATGTCATCTATAAACACCACCACAAACCTGTCCAGATGCTGATGGAACACCTTGTTCATCAGATTCATGAACACTGCCGGGGCATTGGTCAACCCAAACGGCATCACCAAGAACTCATACTGTCCATATCTGGTCCGAAAAGCTGTCTTCGGAATATCCTCCTTCCTGACCTTCACCTGGTGGTAGCCTGTCCTCAGATCAATCCTGGAAAACACCCTCGCTCCGCTCAACTGGTCAAATAGATCATCAATACGCGGCAGCGGATACTTGTTCTTGATTGTGAGGTTATTCAGAGCCCTGTAGTCGATACACATCCGTATCGACCCATCCTTCTTCGGCACAAAAAGTACCGGAGCACCCCACGGAGAAGAACTAGATCTGATAAATCCCTTGTCCTGTAGCTCATCCACCTGCTTCTTCAACTCTATCAGCTCACTGTTGCTGACTCTATAGACGTGCTGGGATATCGGCTCCGCGCCTGGCACCAAGTCTATAGAGAACTCCACGTCTCTGTCCGGAGGTAACCCTGGCAACTCCTCCGGAAAGACATCCATATACTCCTCTATCAGTGGATGTAGCGACCTCGGCTCTACCACCAGGGCTCCGCAGAAGACTCCCTCGGTCTGCTCCGCTGCTCCTCTGGCAAACTGAAACTCTGGCTCACCCGGCGGACTAAACAAAACTCTGCCTCCACGACAATCTATACTAGCACAATGCGTACTCAACCAATCCATCCCGAGTACAACATCGTAACTCGGAAGTGGCATTACGAGTAGGCACACACTCAACTCCCGGCCTCCCAAGGTAACTCTCCGGTCTCTGCAAACATCACGGACTAGGATGATACCACCCCCGGTCGTGATCTTGCAGAGTCTAGCTAAAGGTTCAGCAACAAGATGGTGTCTAACAGCAAAAGATACAGACACAAAGCTATGGGAAGCACCGGAATCAAATAAAGCAAGTGCTGGAATGGAATCAAGGAGAACAGAACCTGAGATAACATCACCAACTGGCTCGGCCTCGTCCACTGTCAGGGCAAAAGCTCGCCCCTGCTGTCCTCCTCGGTGCTGCTGTTGGTGCTGGGCGAACCTCTGCTGCTGAGTCTGCAAAGGCTGACCTCTCTGCTGCGCTGCAGGTGCTCTGGCTGGTGCCCTCTGAGCGGCTCCTCCGCCCTGAGCTGTACGGGCAAGCGCTGAAGGACAATCCTTCAGCTGGTGGTCTGCGGCGCCACACAATAAACATCTGCCCAGCCTCTTTCTGCATATGTCCCATCCGTGCCCTGGCTTCTTACAGAAAGGGCAAACGATGGGCTGCCTCTGGCCCTGCTGCTGACCCTGCCTCTGCTGCTGGGGCGCCTGCCGGAAGGGCGCCCGACCCTGACCCTGGTGCTGCTGGGTCTGCTGGAATGGCCTCTTGGCCGGGCCTGCACTGCTGCCTGCTCCGGAAGTGTCTCTGCCCCTCTTCGTCTTCAGCTCCAAATCATCCTCAGCCCTCTGAGCGTCGCTGACAATCTGCTCGAAGGTCGCCTCGCGGTCGCTCCTAGTCAAGGACTTGACCGCCATGGCTAAGCCCTTGCGGAACTTCCGCGCCTTCGCTGCCTCTGACAACCCCTCAACAAATCTGCCCAGACGGCAGAACTCCGCTGCATACTCATCCACTAGCATACTCCCCTGGACGAGCGCCTCGAACTGACTCTCTAAGGCACTGAGAGCCACGTCCGGGAAGAACTTCTCCTTGAAAAGCTTCTTAAAAGCCTCCCAAGTCAATCCCGGAGCTGCTATCCGCGTATCCGTGCGGAACCAAGTGAGGGCAAGGTCGAACATCTGGCTGCCCGCTGCCTCTATCTGCATGCTGGCTGGGATCATCGCCAGCCGAAAGATGCCCTCTATATGCTCGATCCAGTCGTCGGCATACAGGATCCCCTCTGTGCCGCGGAACTCCTTAGGCCGCATCCTCTGAAAATCGATGATAGTACCCGGCCTAGGATACTGAGCCTGCTCTGGCTGTGGCTGGATCTGAGCCACTCTGTCGACCGCTGTCAAAGCCACCTGATGAGCATTCTCAATGCCCATCCTTATAACATCTGCCTGGCGGTGCTGCGCATCCATCATCTCTCGGAAGAATGCGAACAACTGCGTAGCATCCACTGGCGCAGGCGGTGGTGGAGGAGGTACCACCGGGACAACTGGGGTGGCTCTCGGATCAATGGGAGTAAGGGGATCTCCGAGAGAAACTGAAGCTCCCTCAACCGCAGGAGTGGCGAGTGGAGCGGTAGCGGCTGCCGGAAGTCGAGCAGGTCGAGAGGTGGCAGACCTCTCGGTGGCAGCTGCTGGGGCGGTACGCTGAGATCTGGTCTTCGGAGGCATCCTGAACACAGATCAAAAGAAGTCAATACAGTGCAAGAAACGATAACATCAAAGAAGGACAGTGATATTGCAAAAGAAAACAATTTCAGAAAAATTAAAGATAGCAAAAGGAAGTAGGAAGGGTCCTAGTTGTGATTGAGCACACACTCTCTCAGCCTATATCCTATATCCTACTGCAGGTAAACTAAAAAGTCGACCTGCATGGGCCACCACCAAAAATGTGTCACGACCCGCACCCGAAAATCGGGCATGAGCCGTGGGTACGTCCAGCCTACGCCGCAGAATCGGCGGTAGAACGCTGTAAAGGTCCGTTCTAGGTCAACCAACTATCTAGATAACTCACAGAAAAATCCGGCATGACCTCTCCAAAAGGAGGGCAAAACCACGCAATATATATATGACAATAATCTCAATCACAAAACTAGAGGAAGAATATAAGCACGATATGATATAAACAAGAAACAGAACCAAGAGAGCAAGGCAATCCAAAATAATACAGTCCAAGTCTAAAAGCTACAACATCACAGCATCAAAAGAATAAGTACAGTCATCCAAAATACAAACCACTGAAAAATAACCCAGGAAACCCACCTAGCTAACTAGGGTGCTATCGGCGTCTCCTCGGTGCACTCCTCCTCGGGGTCACAGCAGTCGTCAACACCAGGCCCGTAGAACGTAGGGCAATAGTCCTCAGGATCCTCTGGAAAAAATATGCCCAGTCAGGACTGGAGCGAAGTACATAACTCTGAAAGCAACTCCAAATGCATGGTAAGGTGTATATGACGAGCAATAGAAAAGTAATCAAGATGCACAGGAAATAAATATATGCTGGAGCACAATAAATAGCTGTAATATAAACTGGAGAACAATACAAGTAGTGGAAAAGTAACTGCAGGAGAGAAACATGAATACTAGCTAAGTGCCTTGAGCACAAGTTCGTTATGTGATCGGCTTAGGTTGCACATGAAAAACACTAAGATAACTCCGTTATGCGTGAGTTGCATAACCGACATACACATGAATACTGTTTGGCTTTGATCACATAACCAACTCACTACTCCCCTCCCCCACTAATACCATTGGATCCAACCACAACACGCTACGTACATGATAATAGCTCGCGCACACGAAGGCGAGAGCACAAGAAGCACATGATAGCACATGATAATCAATACCCGAAGCACATGATGAAATACACGTGATAGAGTACCCGCTGAACACGGTAAGGGGGATAGCACCTCATGACGGGATCCACTAGTACCAGCTCATGTAATAATGTGTCAGAATCAAGTATTACAGTTCTAGAACAAGTGATATAAACGCTATCATGAAATGGAAACTATCAGAGGTAGGTACTCGCCTGATGTCCTGAGCAACTGATGAGGATCGAGGTCCGGACCGGTGTCGCAAGGACCTAATGCGAAAAACAAGGATTAAACAGGGTTCTAAGCATTTAAACTGATATAAAATAATTAAAAACAGGCTTCTAGGGCTATTCTAGGTCGAACGGGTCAAACCGGTGAAAATCGGGTCAAAAAGTCAACCCGGGGTCCAAAAAGTCAACTCTAGGTCAAAACTAGGTCAAACGTTGACTTTTGCAGTCAACGGGGACAATTATGGTCAAAGCTAGGTCAAACTAGGGTGCCCCTGAAATTTTAGGTCAATCCGAGCTCATTAAGCTACTAAACTCTCAAACTCGCCTAATCGAGATACCGAGATACCCTCGGTATCCGATACCTCGCCCTAGGCCACGCACCCCGCCTAAACCCGCTAAAACCTATGCTAGCACGCGTAATTATATATATATAAACATATAAAAATCACTCCCAAGCATTTCCTAGGCTAATGCTCAAATACCCCGCTCGAAACTCAATACCTTGAATATCTCAAGGTATCGAGATACCTCGGTATCTCAAGGTATTGAAGTTTCGCCCTAAGGCCCTCTAACTAGCTATCTAGCTACTAATTATATACCTAGTTATTAATCTAGGCTAGGTAATATATATATCTACCATATTTATATATATCTAAGTATGTATATACCTATGTATATAGATATCCACACACATTTACCCGATACCCATTACCTTATCTAATCATAACATATATATATATATTACCTATCAAGATATCTATATATATATAACTAACTATAGATATATAGATATCTATCTCCTAGATAGATAAAACTACCTATCTACCTATCTACCTATCTAGTATCTATCTATCTATCTAAATACCTAGCTATCTATCTATCAATATCTATCTATCAATATAATTATCCATAACTTATCTATCTAACATATACTCTAACTATTATCTATTACCTAACACCCCTCGCTAACACCCCTCGCTACTAGCCTTGCCAACGCGCTGCTGCTGCTGGCTCTACATGCTGATGATGCTGCTGCTGGCTGCTGCTCCTCTATGCTACTGCTGCTGCTCCTCTATGCTACTGCTGCTGCTGATTCTGCTGCTGCTGTGCTGCTGCTGCAGTGCAGCAGCAGCTGCAGCCACTGTTTGCTGTCCTCCCCCCCCCCCTTTCCTCTCACATACACACACACACACACCCATATATATATATATATACATATATATATCACTATCTATATATATATATATACATACATATATATCTATATATCTATAACTAGATATCTATATATATATACACTCATCTACACACTCTAACACACACACTAACACACTCACACACTAATACACACACACGCTCACAACACTAACAACACACACACACAAATATATACATAGCTATAAATATATATATAAACACACATATTAATATATATATACACACATACAAATATATATATATATATCAATACACACACACTCTAAGATATATACACACACACACATATTCAAATATATATATACATATACACACGAGCACACTTACACATATACATATATATATATACACATAGACATATACATATACAAGTACATAAATATAAATACACTCATATATATATAAATATATATACGTAAACAAACATACATATAAATATATACATATATTTATATATATATAGACACATATACACAACCACCACACAATGCACACAACACACAAACAACACGCCCCTCGCACGCCCAACGACCCCGACACTCACCAATACCCTAAAATATATAAAATATAGCCCGAAAACTCTAGCACACACTCTCCGATACTAACCCAACGCGCGCACAAAGCCGAAACGAGGAAACCAAGTCGAAATGGCCGTTCGGTCATTTCGACGAACACGTGGTGCGCGGCTCGGAAAACCTCCTGAAACGCACACCAAACGAACTCGGAATCGGCCCAAAATTTACCCACGCGCTCTACACGATGTCTAGATCCTAGAAAATGTGCTCCCACGTCGATTCTAGGCCCGTGGCGGAAACGCACACAAACTTAGAATCGGCGACGACGAAAAGCCCCAATTTCGCCCGAAACGCCCGTTTCTCCGCGACGCGGCTTCCCGTGTCCAAACGGAGACACGCACTCACCCTCTAGACACCCGACAATGTCTACCTAGGTCCATCTAACCTAGGGCATCACCCAAAATTGGGCCAAATTCGGATTCCACCCGAATTCGACACAAAACCTAATGTCAAAGTTTCTAAACTCACCCAAACTAGTTCCAACTTCCTCCTACGGGTAGGGTTAGGGTCTAGGAAGGTTCTACAACACTAATTACACTACACAAAAATAATTAGGAAGGGAAAAGTTAGGTTTTACCTCTTGGGAGTTGGAATCCCAAGGCCAAAGTCTCAAATTCCCTCCAAATCAACTCCCTCAAGCTCCAAGCTTCCAAATCTATCTCCCACACTAGATCTAGGCTTCTCACACCTAGGTTAGAGAAAATGCAAGGTGAGGGTTAGCTTAAGGAAGAAGAAATGAAAGAAAGAAAGAAGAAAAGTGGAAGAAAACTCACCTTGGGGAAGAAGGAAGAAGAAAGAAGAAGTGGAGAAGAAGAAGAAGTGAAGAAGAAGAAGTAAATGAAGAGAGGGGGAAGTGAGGCTGCTGTGCTCACGGTTTGGGGGGGGTAGGTAGGCCGGCCAATGCTATTAAAGGGATTTACAACTTTCCAAATTCCCAAAACGCCCCTATTCACTCGGTTTTGGGTTCCGGGTCTCCAAATGCACTCAAACTAGTTCCAAATCTCACCAACTAACCTCCTAAAAATAAAATAATAATTCTAAGCCCCAAAATAATTCTCACAAGGGTGTGGGCTGGGTCGGACATGGGTCCACTAGGGTCTGACATGGGTCCAGGCTAGCCAAAACCCTAAAACAATCAAAATAAAAATAAGACAAGCACTAATTAAATATAAATAATTAAATACAATACACTATTTATCAATAAAAAAAAAATATACCCTATTTTCTAGAATTGGGTAGTGACAGTTCCGATCCGGATGGAACATCACGATAGTCTCACGTACGGACAGGATGGTCTGCAGCCAACAACGAATCTTTGTTGCTTTCCATCCTTGTTCAAAGACTAAACGGTCCTTTATGGCTATGCCAGCGACTAACGTTCATATAGATAAGTCATCCTCGCTTAGCGGCTATCCGCGTGCGAGTCATTGCATCGCATCAAAGAAACAACTGAACACCTGAACGATCATGTTAAAACGACCCTCCTGTTTGCATATGCTATGCCTCCTGAATGTTATACTTGCCCGTGCTTGAATTAACGATGTTTGCCTCAATGTTTGCCTTGGACAGGGAAGGAGATGGTAAGTTGGTAAGTCTCGCCGTGTTTCCTCTAACATCGCACGGCGCACTGCCCGACACGATAGGCTATTCAATGTTTGCATGAAACTGATCCTAAGGCAACTAGAAAGACAACTTAATAGTTGTGCACGAAACTTATATTACGTGTTTGGATTTGTCGAGCGGGCGAGTAGCTTCCCCACCAGTGCATTCAATGTACTGATAATCCACCAGTTTGTATGCAGGGTGCGGGAGAACCTCGTTCGGTGCGGACGCCTCCTTCGTGCGTGCCAAGGCCAGGAGTTTCCTCTGAAGCCTTATAACGGTGCGTCCGGGACTGAAGCACATAAATAAGACATAATGTTGGAGCGTCGCCTGACCATCGCCTGTACAATCATTCCACAATTGTAGCCACTTGGCACGCTTTTACTGTTACAGAGAGAGAGGCTTGAGCGACTTGTAATATTGGCTATACGCCGCCTGTAACACAAGTTTATATCAATAAAAGAGCTTGCTTTACTTCAACTTGTGTTTCTATGCTTCCGCTATATTGGTCGACTCAGTGAACCTGTTACCGATCGCCTATGCGTTCATGACTCCGCTGCACTCGGACAATCTGTGCGACTCTGTGGCTTAGAACTCTAACCGCCAGCCAATGAACCATGGCCTTGCACGGACGTGGATCACGCTCGTGCGGCATCACGGCCGGATGGGTCAAGCGATCGTTCCGCGGGAGCGCTGGCGAGGGTGATTCCCGCCTAGCGGTAACGGCCGATTAGCCTGCGGGAGATCGGGGCGTGACAGATAGTCTCGTGATTTTTTTCGTAAGAATCTTCCACGTCAAAATTCTCTCTGTCTGTGTGGATTATTTTTCTATGATTTGATGTTTAATTTGTACGTTGTATTATTCGGTTCTCTCGCAAATACTCTCTTATTTGGAAAAAAAAATAATTGTGTTTCTTTCCCAACACTTAACTCTCTGTCCAAGCGGACCCTAATGGTCATTACTGTTTAATTGTACAAGAAGAAGCAACTCTTCAATTGCTAGGACTGAATCATAAGATACTATATAACTTTATTATTTTGATCATAAATTTCCGTGAGTCGAACGTCTTTGACTAAACTCTCTTTAAAGTAGTGAAAGAGACGCAGATAGCACTAGTTCTATTCTATAGTTTGTAACGGGACTTCTTTTGCAACATTCATTTATACATTTTAGTAAAATACAAAATTGACTCTCTCTCTTTTCTCGGAAGACAAGGAAATAACAACTAAAAGAACAGTACAAGTGCTGCTATTTGCAACTTCACTACCAATATATATATCGAACTCGAGTGACCCTTGTTGTTAGTAGAAAGAGAAATACGAGTCATAACTAGATGATAAAAGATCGGTAGATCAAATTACGGGGACATTATTTCTTTCACTTATAAAAAAATATAGGAGTTAGGAATAGTAGACCAAAGACACATTCCAACATCTCAAAATATATATATATATATATAAAAGAAGGTAAATTGTATTCTGATTCGAAGGCCTATAAACACAATCCTGCTTACAACCTCAGTCCGAAGACTACAATCTGGCCCGAAGGCTACAACACGATCCGAAGGCCTCTGCACCAGCATCGTACCTGCACCGCAATCGCATCTGTATCAGATCCAAACCGCACCCGGATGCTATTTTTTAAAATAATCTATTTTTAAAAATAAATTTAAAATTAATCTATCTTTAAGTAGAGATTTAGAATTCTTAAGAGAAATAACATGTATGTATTTTAGAAGTCTCTTAACTATATCCTTAGAAAATGATTCATAAGATAGACTACAACGCTCTGTAGAATATATATATGTTAGGAGCTGATCTGTATTGATCGTGACCCAGTCATGGACTTGGAATAGGACCTGAACAGTTGATAATGGTTAAGAGATTCGTCCTTTTGCCAGGCAGAATTCTCAGTGGGACATTGACATGGAACAAAAAAAATTCTAATGAATTAATAAAGGGCTAATGTTAGGACTACAATCAAATACCTACAACTCTCTTGTAACTGTCATGTGGCATCCATATAACGGCCGTCCATTAGAGTAATGGAAAGAGATAGAATTCGGTGACTGTCCGGATGGCCGTCACGTGGCCGAAACGTCACGTGGCAGTCGTTCATTAGAAAAAAAGGTGGGACCGGAAGTGGCCCACATAACAGGAGATGTGAGAGGTTTGTATGCATTTGGTAGTAAACTTAGCATTATTGATTAATAAAGGATGCTAACTTGTCAACCAATGAAGTGTGTCCGTGGGGTCATGATCTGTTGGTTACGATGGGGGAATATGTACGGTTCGAATTCTTCTTTGAAAATTTAGTTCCTAATTCGATAGAAAGGACATAAAAAAATATATAAAATATAAAATAAAAAAAATAAGGAAGGAATTGTGAATAGATACCCACTTATGGTAGAAAATTTCGGAAGTATATATAAAAAAAAAAAGTAAACTAATTGGTATGTGTTTTTGTTGTATGTATGAATGTTTCAAAATGAAACTACAGTTCCAGTCCTAACAAGTAAAAACTAATTGCAAATACAACTCTTGTGATTTATGATGCATTGGTGGACAGGGAGATTGGAAAAGATAAGTGAAAATTTTAGCAAATAACGTGGAGGCAAATAATTTTACACTAACCAAAAACTTTGTGATTTAGGAAATTATTTTTAAATTTTACACTAACCATAAATTTCATAAAATTATTTTTCTTGGAAAATAATTCATAAAATTTAAAAAAAAAAAATTATGAAAAACTTAATTTGGTGTTTGATTGTCGATAATTTTCACGTAAAATATTACTTTTCATTAAATTTTTTTTTTTAATGGGTTTGATAAGTTTTATTTTTCACTATTTTGAAAAAATATATAAAAAATTATAGTTTTTTGAAAAATAATTTCGTGAAAAATATAAGCTATCAAATACTACAATTGATGAAAATATTTTCTATGAAAAAAAAAATTTCTAATCAAACACAGCCTTAGATAAAAATTACACAAACAACTCAAATAATTTTGAAAGTAATCATAAATCCAACTAAATTAATATTTTGTTGATCCTAAATTTACCTTAACTTGGTGTCCAAGTATCAAATCTTCTTGGACCCCACATTAGATCCCAACCGATCAATCGGTTTATCAATTGCTTTGGCCAGTATTTCTACTTGCACTTTGAGGCCTTTCAACTCAAAATGGCTCCAGTCTACATGGCATTTCTCCGATTTATGGGTGATGAGAATCGGGGTGTGTATTGGGCCGGTCCGGATTGGCCTGCAGTCCGAGTCAACCGGATTTGATCGGGTTCGATTCGGGCCGGGCTCAATCCGAGTGGAGAGGCAGGCCAGACCGGTCCGGCCCGGTCCGGTCATAAACAACTCCGGCCCAGTCTAAATCCATGATCCGGTCGGGGAATAACTAGGCTGAACTGGTATGGGTCCGAGCCGGTTCACGGTCGAGTTGGACCGGTTCGGTTTTTAAATTTTTATATATATATATATATATATATATATATATATATATATATATATTTGGGTTCAAATGATCCAAAATATTCTAAAAAAAAGTTTTTATAATAGATATTTTGGTCATTTTACAAAAAAATTTAAAATATTCTTAAAATGGACAAAAAATTACCACTAAAACGAGAGTATTTTGGTAAAAATATCCCCTAACGAATATATTCTCAAAAAACAAAATTTTTAAAACCGGCCGAACTGGACCAACCGGACCTGAACCGGGCCGGTTCAGACCGGGCCAACCGGGTAGACCGAATCCGAACATGTCCGAACGGCGCAGAAATAGGGCCGGACTAGCGGGTCGGCTCCACTGACCGAGCCCGGACCCGTGGGGGCTAGTGGGTTTGGACGGGGCGGTCCGCTGATCGAGTCAGGACCAACCTGGACCGGATTTGACCGGGTCGAGCCCGGACCGAGTTCCGGACCGCCCATCCATTTAGACACCTTGAGATGAGAATGATGTTAGGAACTACAACTGCAACTACAACCTATAGGTTGGATTAAATGACAGAAAACTTGAATAGGAAGGCACCTCCGACCCTAAGAGCATCCGTGACAGCAATGCGCAACATTGTTCTGTTCTTCTCCGACGGTGATAGGAAAGAGCTGAAGCTAAGGGTCACTCGAAGGAGAAATTATTCAGTTGGACGAGCTCACCACATGACAGTGATGAATGGTCAGCCCGTCCAATAATATAATGATACATAGTAATATCTTAATAATATTTGACAATTTTTTTTTTTTATTATATATCGTGTGTCATTAGACGAACTTATCATTCATTACTATTACGTGATAAGCTCGTTCCACTGAATAATTTCACCGCTAAGCTCGTCCCACTGAATAATTTCACCACTGAAAGATAATGAAAACAACAATAAAATCATAAATCTGGAGTTTGTATACCCAATCTCTGCAGCTTAGGATGGGCATTCTCTTGAATGTTGAAATTATTGTTACTTGGTTGGAAAAATAAGCTTTCACCATGTCATATGTAATCAATGCCAAATCAAATATTGATACTCAAAACACAAATCTCCTTCTAGGTATGACGTGGACCTGTACATATTTAATGAACAATAATGCTAAGTTTACTACCGAATGTTTACAACCTTCGTACAATCCTCTCTCTTCCTGCTATATGTGTCACGTTCGGTTCCACCTCTTATTCAATAAATGACTGTCACGTGATACTTTTATCACGTGACGGACACTGGATCTTACATATCTTCCCTATCCAACAAACGGCCGTCACGTGGACGCCACGTAGACGTCACATAACGGTTGTAAAAAAAGTATAAGATTTTGGTTGTAGCCGTAGCATTGTCCATTTAATGAATGATTCAACTAAACTTCTCACACTTTATTATCAGCAATTCTCGTTTTTGGCATATTATATCTTTCAATATCATATAGAATGTACGTCATGAATTAATTATTTATCATACCTATTTTTATTTTTTAACATAGTAAAAAAAAGTCAATTTTTTCAGTGGATCCTATGATACCTATTATGGGATGCTATGAAATAGGAATACAATAATCAATATAATATTTTACCCCTACTTGGGGTTATTGATACAAAAAAAATTCAAAAAGATAACAATTTTTTTTTGAAATTATAAATAAGATAATATGTATGTAAAATTACAAATAAGATAATGTGTCGTCAATGCTATTGATAGATAACGATGTTTTCGGGAAAAAGCATGAGGAAAAATATTGTCACTAAAAGTCTAATTTCGTCATTAACATTCGTCACTGAAAGCCAAATTTTGTTCCAAGTCGTCAAGTCACGAAAAAAAAAGATACATTCATGTCGACAATGTTGTTGGCGACATGAGTGCATTACATTCATATCCCCAATGTCGTTGGCGAGGAAGAAAATTTGTTACTAAAAGTCTAATTTAATCATAACATCCGTCACTAAAAGCACAATTTCGTCACTGAAAGTACAAGTTAGTCACTAAAAATTTGGTCCTAAGTCGTCCAAGTCACAAATTAAAAATAATAATAAAAAATATTGCCAAAAGCATTAGCGACACGTTACCTTATTTATAATTACATATTTATTATCTTATTTATAATTAAATTAAATTTTTTTTATCTTTTTGAAAATGTTCTGTTTTTGGTAATGACCAATTCTTGTTGAAAATATGCAAATCCTCATAACCTAAGCTTTCAGCTAATCCAACTGTAAATATGTAGCTAATCAAACTGACAATCAATATTATTTCATTTGAATAGGACTTGTCAAGTAAGTATAAACATACCGAATTCGAGTGACTCTTGTGGTTATCGAAGAGAGGTATAAAATCATGGCTGGGTGACAGAAGATTAGTGGATCGAGTCACGGGGGCATATTATTTCTTAAGTTGGGAAACAGTGGGTCCAAATACATGTAATACAGTGTGCACAAAGTTCTGAACGTTACGTCGGACCCCGAACGTTATGTCGGAAAAAAAAAAAAGTAAGTATAAACATAGCATATGCTTTTTTTATTGAAAATATATAAACTTTGCTGCCATTAACTCCTGTTAATTCAAAGATTCAAATCTTGAAAACTACTAATTAAGGAAAAACAATACAATATAATACAATAGTGCCAATAGTTTCATAACATAAACTATAAACAAATTTCTTATTAAGACATGGAGAGCGTAAAGCACGACACGATATGACACGACACGACACCAGCCGAGTCCGGACACAAAGGGAGAGTCGACGTGCAACTTTTGTTTGTTTTCTATAACGATACATGAAAGCGGAGGATGGTCAGGGGTTGTTTTGGCATACTAGTGGTGATATTGATTTTGACTACGATTTTAGTGCTATTTGTTAATATATTCGAGGTTGGAGAGAACATGGTAACTGCATAATGTCGTGTTGTTAAAGATTTTTTTATCCAAAAAATAAAAGAAAATGTTGTCTATAAGAAATTGAAAATATAAATTATATGAAAAATTAGGAGAATTATTTATAAGTAATTAGAATAATTTGATCCACAATATATGTTTTTTCTGATAGAAAAAGTAAACGTTGACTAACTGAAGTATCAACTTACATTGAGAGTATTTATTGATACTCACACTGCACGTAAAATATATTTTTTTATATTGTAGAAAAATAATTTAAATATTTAAAATTTATTTTACATATATGTTTAGATTTTAATTAGAATTTGTTATAGATTTATTTATATTTTAATTATAATATGTTGTGGATATATGTAAATAAAAGAGGATTTTTAGCTATGCGAAAGAAAAAAGAAAAAGAAAAATACTAGTTATTTTTCGTAATTATTTTTTTAATTAAATAGTGGAAAATTTACAATGGTTTGGACGGTTCAATTTTGAGCCGTTTCCAAGCCGCATTATTTTTACTATTATAATACGACTTGGAAACGGCTCAAAAATGAGCCGTATAAGCCGTATGTATATCATCAATCAATTAAATTTTAAATTTTAAAAAAATTAACTATGATTTTTTTTTTGTAGTTGAGAAAAAAATTCGCTGAACATATAACAAATCTTAAAATATATTCAAAAAAATTAATTACATTTAAACTAATTATAAGATATTATCTAATTAAGCACATATCCAAAAATCAAAGAATATATTTATAACAAATCATAATCAATATATATTCAAATAATATTTAAAATATTTTAATATAATTTAAATTTTTATCTAATTTTTCTCATAATATTATAGTTTTTTTTATACGCGAAACTCAAGTAAATTTAGTAATATTAGTAGAGATAGAGATAATATAAAAAATATAATTTAACATTTTACTTAAATAAGTTGAATGTATATAATTAATTGGATATTTTAAAGGACTATTTGATATTATTCTCTCTTAGATTAGGTAATATTATCCGTTAAATTAAAAGTTGAGAAAACCTCATTATAGTATCCATAAAAATCTAAAAATATCGTTAATAGGTTTTAAAAAATATTCTTAATTTTTATGGTAATATTAATATATCTAATGTAGGAGAGGTAATATCAAATAGCCGTATTTTAACATTACAGAAAATGTGAATTTGAGAAACGCGTCAGTAGCGTTTTCTACCAACCCCCACAATCCCACCATAACCCACACAATAAATCACTGCGTTTTCTTTCGGCTTTTGATAAGGGCACTGCCAATTTTACTTGGGGCTAGTCCAGGATTGGGGCTAGCCCACTAAAGAGCAACATTTACTCATAGTAGTCCAAGTTTTTACTCACACTAGCCCACTTCTCCAAACCCTCCCCCCCCCCCCCGACCGAAGCTTTCCTCCCTCCCGCCGACCCCCTCCCGCCGGCCGATCTCCGCTGTCCTCCTCCTCCTTGTCGATGGCTCCCAAAGTCTCGAAAGAACCAAGGTAGAAATCATCATTCTCCTTGTGCTATTGTATTTGAAAAATTGTCCAAAATTTTTAAGAAATCCTCTTGCATGTTGAAAATTTTGAGTTATTTTCTTTCAAATGAGGGCATACTAGTCCTTGGCGGAGTCTATGATGTAGTTTAGACATAGAAGTCGTTTGGAACATGATTTTAGGGCGTACAATGTCGAGACTGCTCGACATTGTCGAGCAGTATCGAGCGGGACTGTAGGAAATTCAACAGTCCTAAAAGATTAGGACTGTTAAAAAATCTGCAGTCCTGTATACTTACAGGACTGTAGAAATGGCTACAGTCCTGAAAAAAAAATTCAATTATTATGTTAAAATATAAATTAATTTTTGTCTGTATATATTAATTTTTGTCTTATAGTCATGCCCCTGGAAAGGACACTGTGGATGAAGAAATGAGAAGACGCCCTACTGCGTCGATGCGTAAGGAACGCACAGTTTCGCAAGGCGTCACTATCCGCGAGGCCGAGGCACGCCCTGAAGTGAGGAAACGTCCATTGACGAAAGAAGATTGCCACAAAGAGACGTGCTCCTCCCAGTTCTTCTGGTTCTTCTTCCTCCTCCGATGAGGATGTCACGACCCGATTCCTTAGAATCGTTTGAGGCGTCCCCCGAATCGTGACCGCCGTACGGGCCTGGAGTTGCGTCCGTACAAGGCTTTAATGATTTGCATAGCAAGCACATATTCAGAGTACGCAGATAAATTGAAACACAGATTTGAAACATAGAAAAGTTCTCTTTATTGATAATGAACATCTATTACAAACTCTTCAACGAGTTAGCTATTATGTCGAACGGCTTACAAAGAGATGACTCAAAATGAGATAGCAGTCATGTACATTACATCCCTTTATAAACTCAAAACGATAAAGACCTCCAGGCTGGAGGACGGCTTTGCCACGGAGCTGCATTTGTGTATGAAGAGTTGCAGCTTCGGACTTCAAAAGGCTTCAAGGGCGCGGTGAAGATGCGCCAACAGCTGGACTGGATCGGGAAGACGACTTCGGCTCCTCGCTCGGTTCGCCTTGGTGCGGAGAACCTGTTTCAACGAGGGTCAGCATATCGAAACATGCTGGTGAAGGCGAGCTAGCCGAACTATACCAATCAACACGTTGTTTTAATGAAGCATGAATATTTGTGGGTTTCTATCTTGCCTTAGTTCATTTACAAGTAAGCAGCATATAGAATTTACTGAAATGAACGTGCCACCGTTAGGTGGATTTTACCTGACCGTCTGAATTACCTGCACAATACTTACCATGCCTTCCCTGCCACGAAGACACAAGTTAGTATGCAACAGGTTTAAATATACACGATGATCACTGGCGTGGTGCCATAACGGACATAGTCAAGGACAGGGATAGCATGCAACGAGAACACGACAAGCACACGATGCGTTGCAAGCTATCCCCTCCAGCACACGATGACTACACACGAGTTCCGTCCGGACCGGAACGGTGCCAGTGCCCCAGCGACCGTCCGCAGAACTTACCCTTGTGCACAAGTTGTCCATGATCGAACAATACGTTACTTAAACAATCAGTTACGCCTTCGAGGCAACACGAGCACACGACATATCCATAATTGTTAAGCATTCATGCACTTCAGGCAACACGAGTATGAAATATGTATTTGCACAAGACAAGCAACAGTTTATGATTATTTCCAAGCGAACAAGCATGCAGTTAAGTATCCGTTCGTGCGGTTTATTGACAAGCATAACATACCAAGTCTATTCTCTTTTTATCTTGGTTTCTTTTATTATTATTTGGTATCGTTTGATCGGGGCAAAGGAGTGAAGCTTGGAAGCAGGGCTAGCTAATCGGGTTGGTAGCCACTCACTTAGATTTTGGAAGGAGAAGGAAAGAGGCGCTTCACGACTCCGCTCGCAAGCCGCCTACTGCTCGTTCACCTGCACACGAACAGCTCGATTAATACTTCTTTCTCTCTTTCCAATCTCGGAATAGAAGTGCAAGTCAATGAACGAAAACAATGAAAACCATCGAAACCGTTCAAAGAAAACAAGCAAATTCCAAAACCAACTCAAAGCACGAAAGCAACAAGCGACATCGAAAACCGAGGCAATAAAAGATAGCAGCGGAGAGGTCCCTCCTGACTCTGCCGCTAAGCCGATCCTTGGGGCGCAGTCCACTGAATATGGGAATCGATTCCGAAGAAACAAATCCATAACGAGGACAAGTTCTTAATTCAATCTATCCCGATCGAACGATACCGTCTTGTGTTTCTTAGCCGCGATCTCCGCACCGGAAGAACGGGGAGCTACAGAGGACATGCCAAATGTTCCAAATCGGCCTACTGATGGTTCAGGACCTTCTCAGCCTGCAGATAGTCCTGTCGGGAGTCTTCCACAAACTCTCGGAAACCGGCCTACTGATGGTTCGGGACCTTCTGAGCAGGCAGATAGTCGAGTCGACACTCGTCCAAACGGCTTCTCTATGTTACCGTCGATCGAAAACCATATTGCATACCAAATATGGAACAATCCGGTAAGTACATTACGTTATGATAAATTTATATATAGTTGTAAGTTCAAAGTTTATTTTACATGGAGGTTTAATTTCATCCAATTGTTGACTTTTCAGGAGAGTGGTCGTATGTTGACGGTGATCAACCATGGCAAAAAATACAATACATGGAGGTATGCATTATTGGGAGATGATGTGAAGGCAAAAATCAGTCCCACCGCTCTACAATATTTGGGTAGCTACTCATATACGATGGTGGATAATGCACTGATTTCAGCATTTGTAGAACGGTGGCATCCAGAGACCAACACTTTCCATCTACCCAATGGAGAGTTGACGATTACCCTTGATGATGTCCATCATATATTGGGAGTTAGGGTTGATGGTCGTCCCATGCAGAATCATACTTTTGATGACTCGAGCATCGACTATTACGACAATATTGTGGATCATGTATCAGGGTGTCTGGGAGTTGATTCCACTAGTTTTACTAGTCTTCGAGAATTCAAGAAGTCCTACGGACTTTCTCTAAAATATTTGGAGGAGATATTCGCTGAGCCGGCCCCCGAAATTGATAATAGCGATAATGTGGCCCGCGGATATATGCAGTTCATCTTAGGGGCTGTCGGCATTACCGATAAGTCCGAAACGTCCATAAATGCCAAATATCTCCTCGATTTGGACAACATTGAAACGGTGGACGAAATTTCTTGGGGAAGCGGTATACTGGCATACCTTTACCGCGAGCTTGGTGCGGCATCCCGTGTGGGTTCGAAGACAATTTTCGGATGCCAGACTCTACTCCATGTATAGATATATCTTTGTCAACTTGTTTACATAAATTGAAATTGTGTTGTTTATTTTTGGACTAATATATTTTCGGTAACGTGAAGGCATGGATATACGAGCACTTTTCAACCCTGCAGCGGGCGAAGTTGAGCCTAGGGTATGACGAGAACCTGCCTAGAATGTGCCGATGGAAGCCGACTAAAGAAGATGCCAAACGTTCTCACACATTGGCCGCTCTACGGCATGCACTCGAAGATATGACGACAGAAGAGGTAAATATAGACCTAATTTTGTACTTAATTGGTATTAATTTACTACGTTATGCTAAATGACATTATGTTAAATTTTATGTGGTGCATATTGTATGGGATCCATACTGTGATTTGCGACAGACTACCCGTCCGTTGCAACCAGTCGCCTTATATCACGGTGTTATCAGTTGTCATGAAATCAAGGAGGCTTATATGCCGGATAGAGTGCTACGTCAGTTTGGCTACGTCCAAACTGTTCCAAGGCGAACTTTGCAAATGATAACTCCTCCGCGCGGTACAAAACCGCTAAACTATATACATGCACATTTCAACTGGGTATCGAACTTCTTCACCTAGTGGCAACGCCACATCATTAGAGATACCGACCGGCTAGCAGCAGTCAATATGGCGGAGTGCAGCGACGACTACCTCGCCTACTACGCCGGTGTCGGACTACCGACCTTGTTCCAACGCGGAGGGGATATTGTGCGTGTACCGTCAGATCTTCCTCCCAAATCGGTCTTATATATTGCACTGGTCAAGATGGTGAGCCTACTTGTAGAGTTTAAGTTTGATATTTGTAACTGTGGCTAACAATTATTTTTATTTTTCATGAATAGGCAAGGAAAGTTAAGAAGTTGGAAAGAAGCCTCGTCAGTTGCCAGGGTTCCAATTATATGACAATCAATGACGAACTCCAAAATATCGACAACGCTGAAGAATATCCTTTCTTGGATACTAGAGAGCAACGCACGAAGAGGCGCCATGACGTTTGAACAATCATTTTGAGTTGTAAAAGTGTGACTGAATATGACCTTTGAGAATTGTCAAAATTTGACCTGTAAACGTTGTAAAAATTTGATTGAATATGACTTTTTGCCTACTTGTGACACTTTGACGATATTGAGGATTTGAGTTGTAAAACTTTAAACTATAATTTTGCCTACTTGTGACACTTTGAGTTAATTTTGCCATGTTGTGACACTATGAGTTAATTTTGCCTTGTTGTTACTATTTTGATCTGTATACTGGGCATATTGGTCAGTGGGTTAACTGTATATTCAATCCTAGTTTACACTAGGACTGTCCAAAATTGACAGTGGGTAAACTTTAGGACTGTCACAATTTTGACAGTCCTAGTTTACACTAGGACTGTCAAAATTGTGACAGTCCTAAAGTTATATAAATGTGCATATTTACAGAGGGTAAACTTTAGGACTGTCACAATTTTCACAGTCCTAGTTTACACTAGGACTGTCAAAATTGTGACAGTCCTAAAGTTATATAAATGTGCACATTTACAGTGAGTAAACTTTAGGACTGTCACAATTTTGACAGTCCTAGTTTACACTAGGACTGTCAAAATAGTGACAGTCCTAAAGTTATATAAATTTGCATATTTACAGTGGGTAAACTTTAGGACTGTCACAATTTTGACAGTTCTAGGTTACACTAGGACTGTCAAAATTGTGACAATCCTAAAGTTATATAAATGTGCATATTGACAGTGAGTAACTTTAGGACTGTCACAATTTTGACAGTCCTAGTTTACACTAGGACTGTCAAAATTGTGACGGTCCTAGTATCCTGGCAGTTTTCCATAATGACAGTCCTAATTTATTAGTAGCAATGCGCAATATACAATCAAAATCTTCATAACTATTTTCATTACACAACATACAACATATAGTTCAATATACACTTAAACATACATGGATCAACACAATATACATTTTCACATGGGGCAGTATCAATCGATTAAAATATCAAAGTAGTCGTCCGACATGATTTTTGGATCCTCCATCTTCATCATCTTCTTATAGGCCGCCATTGCATCCATGTAGGGTGTCGTCCATGCGATCGCTTTCTCAGGTGCGTGTTTATACCAAAGCGTAGAAGGTGGCAGAATAGGAGAATGAGCGATCAACCTTGGGATGACGAAGTGTTGTCCGACTAGCCCAATGCAACATAGATTGGATACTCGGTGTTCGGCCGGGGGGACACACATTGGAAAGAAAGTATTGTTAATACCATGTGAGATAATTACAATAGGTAACTTATACCTATTAGAGAAGACGTAAGCAGCAGGCGGGACATCCATGTAATGCTCTGGTCCGGTAACTGTTTCCGTACAAGGTATGCCTGCCAACAAATCTCGGGATCATAACCCACCAACTTCGACCTACGAATCTCCTCAAACAATAACCCCAAGGCCTTGTGAGATACCACATGGGTTAAACCATCCAAGAGGTGTTCTTGCTTGTATTCATGCTTTGCAATATTGAGGCTCATCTCAAATGATGCTACAATATCGTTCACCGTGGCAATAGTCATCAAATGAATCGATTGCCAAACAGAGACAAAATTACCGACGGATGAGCGTAGATATCTTTTTAAACATGAGTGTGCCCCTTCGACCAGGTTCGTAGTGATCGTGCCATAATGCTTCACCATGTTGGTCCATGCTAAGACGAATTGCTCTTTATGTGGTCCTAGCTAAGTATCTTTGATATAAGATATGCATGTCGAGTTACTTGGCTCCCACTTTTGTTGGAACATGTACAATGCTGCGTCGTAACTGTCTGTAGTACTTGCTTGCCATACAAGACTCCAATCACTATAGAATTCTTCGAAGCGAAGCATGTCAATTTTACCGTCCACAGTTTCAAATTTTTTCTTGCATTGAGCATGGATATTTCTATTTATATGCCAAGTGCATAGTAGTCTATGCGCATGAGGAAATACAATATCTATAGCATTTATCAACGCATATTATCTGTCAGTAACAAAAACAGACGGCTCTTTGTAACCTGTGTAAAGGGATTATAGTTTTCTCAACGCCCATGTGTAATCCTCTACTGTCTCACTCTTCATAAAACAAAAAGCGACTGTAAATGTTTTTCCCGTAGACGTAAACCCGACAACATGCAAAAGAGGCATCTTGAACTTGTTGGTCTTATATGTACAATCAAGGACCAACACGTCTGTGAAGGACCGAGCCATATGTGTGCAATCAGGATGAGCCCAAAGCAATGAAAGGAGTTCATCAGTTTGTGGATGTCTTCTATGGTACTCCACGTAGTGATGCTCCCCAAGCAACTTCAATACTTGCTGCATCGTCATTCTTCCTTTCATACTATTGCATTTTGCTCTGGCCAAACTATTATAGATCGTCCTCATGGTAGACTTGTTCCCATCTTGTTTTTGTCGCACAGCAGAATAAATTTGTTTCGGTGCAACTCCTGAAAGGAACAAGTCTTCAACCAACTTTTTCTCATCCTCCTTCAACCGTGCCACGTAGGCATGACCCGTAAGTGTCCCTGGAATAGGATGATTGTGTCTTCCATTCTTAACTTCGATTATCCACTTCACACTTCAACTTTTACAATCAACACCTTCAATGGACAACCACATTTTCTCGTCCCAATATTTTTTTTAGGGATTTCTTTTTCAACAACACCCTTTTTTTATGATGCCTAAACACACCTCCTCTTTCGCATCCAAGCTCAAGATATTTTCGGCCCGGCCGAGATCGGATGGATCTTGCAATGATAATAACTACGTTATGTCGTCTCCCAACTTCTCTGCACCACTCTAATGCTT
Source organism: Iris macrosiphon (assembly GCA_036927795.1). Taxonomy (NCBI): domain Eukaryota; kingdom Viridiplantae; phylum Streptophyta; class Magnoliopsida; order Asparagales; family Iridaceae; genus Iris; species Iris macrosiphon. The sequence continues at coordinate 338,907,153 of JAYESA010000004.1, forward strand.
CTTCATGGCTTGCAAATTCAATATCCGTTAAAAAAATATCATCCACATCACCAACAGCAAGATGTACCACAATATCTGAACAAGGTTGGTCCTATAACCAATATAAAATAATATAAAAATTAATAACTTCATATAATTATCCAGGACTGTCACTATTTTGACAGTCCGATTTTTATATAGGACTGTCAAAATTATGTGTAAACCCCCGAATTTTCAAATTATTAAATCTTGGATTTTTTCCAATTTTCTGGAATTTTCTGGGAATTTTCTAAAATTAAAATCAAGGTTTTTAATTAATAAATGATTTTTAATTGGCAATAAATAATAATAAAATATCATGAAAATAATATTTTTGGGTGTAAAATGAAAAATTGGACTTAAGGTAATTTTTCTGGATTTTTCTGGGCCTCAGACCTATTTTTAAATGCCTAAAAACTATTTTTATTTAAATAATTAATTAACTGTTTTTATTATTATTATTATTATATTTATTTATTTTATTTTATTTCTTTTTCCTTGGGCCGGCCCGGCCCAGTGGACCGGCCCAGCCGCCCAGCCCGCCAGCACACCAGCCCGTCTCCCTTGCGGGTCGGGCGGGTCTGCCCAGACCCGTTAACCACCCGACCCGCTGACCCAGTCAGCCCTCGCCTCCCCCGCGTGGCCTCCGGCGCCCGAGTCTGCCGCCGCCTCTGGCGGCCAGCCCACGTCTCCGCCTCGCCTCCATTTTCCCCGCCACGCGCCGCCTAACCCGGCCTCCCCTCGCCTTTCTTTCCCCTATTTAAGCCCGTGCCCGGCCATCCCTTCCTCCACCACTTCTCCCCCCCGTGCCCGGCCGACGGCCCGCAGAGCTCCGCCACAGCGCCATCGCCCTCCGCCCCGGCTTCTTCCTCCTTCCTCTCCTTCCTCCGCCCCTCACGATCTCCGGCCGACTCTCCACCTCGAGTCCAGCAGCAGCAGCAGCGGGCGGCCACCTCCGGCAGCCGCTGCTGGTCCTCCCCGCGCACCGTCGACCGCCAGCAGCTCCGCCTCGCTCCGGCGAACAGTCCCCCGCCCTCGCCGGCCACCCAGCAGCCGCCCTCCGCCGTCCACGACCGGATTCCGACGAAACCCTAACCCTAACCCTAATTCCCAATTTCCGTGTCCGACACGAGTCGGACACGACTCGACCCTGAATTTTCAGGTCCCCTTCAGGTACGTGTAACTTTTGCCTCGTAGCTCTGTTTCCAATTCCGCAAATTGCGTTGTGAAGCCTGTATGACCCTCTCGGTGTCCGGATAAACTGTTCGGGACATCGCGTCCTGTGGTGATCGCACACCGCGATCCAAAAACAGGAAAAACCAGACCCTGTTTTACCCCGGAACTGAGTGCGCCCCGCCAAACGGGACGACTTGGTCGCGTGCGATCTTCACAGATACGTACGCATCGTCGATACGGATGTGTGAGTTTTCGTGGAAGCTGATTCGGGTGTGCGTGCACACCGGAATCAACGCGTATCCGCGGACATCGCCCCGTATCCGCCTTCTCTGCAATTCACCCTAACTTCGTGCACACACATCGGATCGAGACGAAACTTGTGCCATCGGACTCGTAGCGATACGCTGGTCCTGTGGGTCAAGTTTGGTTCGATTCTGAGAACGTTGACGAAATCGCGTGTCGTAGGCCCCACAGGCCCCGCTCGACGGGCGATTTTGTGTTCAGCTCATCGGAATCCAAATCTGAAAGTTCCGTTGGGTTCGTATCAGCGTTCCTGACCTGTTGACACTAAGTTTGGTGAATTTGGAGACCTTTGACCCGGACACATTTTTTGGTGCAAAGCGGGCCCACCGGCGGACCGCGTTTCGACCCGAAACTGCCGTTTTTGCCCTTGTCTCCAAATTGGACCCAAGGACAGGCGTTTCTAGCTATTTGACATCTTCTGAGCATGATGTTAATGTCTATTTCAGATTTTGGACTCATCTCTGGACTTTTCTCCCAAGAACCAAATTAATTAGATCCAAACAACAGGCAAGTACCTGCACTTCAAGTTAATCTTTATATATTGTGATAATTAATTCTCTGCCTTACATGTACCAATGATGATTACACCTAGTGTTAGAAATGCTGGATTTTATGTCTTGAATAATGGAGTTCCTGTCTTATTTTTCATGTCGGGTGGGAGAATACCTAGAAGGCATGTAGTTTACCCTTCCCCTTGTCATGTTTAATAGCTGTTGGTACACGACTGTACCTCAGCCGGATCTCGATTTCCCCTATTTAATAGCCGTTCATGACGGCCGGATTAGCCTTATAAACCCCTACATGCCAACTATGTATTCTACAAACAAACACAAGTTCACACAGATAGTTTCTGGTCATGCTATATTTCTTGCTGGCTATTGTAGTTCCATTTCCTGTTTCATTTATTTCTGTTTCTCATATTCCTGTTTACAGTTTAACTCTGAGATAATAATGTTCTGTTATTCTGTTTCTCAACATGATATCAAATATTTAATTGTCATAAAATATTTAGTTTAACCTTGTTGTGCACTGTGTACTTTGCTCATTTCCTGACTGGATCTGTTGATTTAGGCGATGATGAGGATCTTGTCCCTACTTATTATGGTCCCTATGAGGGGACTGATGATACCTATGAGGAGCCAGAACCCACCCAGGAGACCCCTGCTGCTGAGTAGCTAGTAGTAGCTATCTTTCATTTATATTCTCATCTTATTTATCGGGTTTGTCCCCGATTTCAATATTGAATTTCTGTACTAAAACATTTGAATCTGTTGTCACATTTATGTTCAGTTGAAATCTTAAGTTTCATTCTCATTTTTATCTTGCCTATGTTATTTGTGAATGAGCTAGTTAGCAAATAATGGATTGACCTAGACAGCGTACTACCGCCGACTCTGCGGCGTAGGCTGGACGTACCCACGCACTCGTGCCCGAATTTCCGGGTGCGGGTCGTGACACGTTTTTATGGTGGCCCATGCAGGTCTATCCTTAAATAGGGTAATACCCTAGGACAGGGTATGGAATAAAATTGAGGATTCTAGGAAAAGCTCATTCACAGTATAGGGTCCTTATTTCAATTCTTGATATCTTTGCTGCTCAATTTTTCCTATCGCCTTTGATTTCCAAGTATTCTATTCTGATCTTCCTATCCCTTAATCTTTCAGAATGGTCCAGACCAGGAACACAGTAGGAGGCACATCAGAACCAGCTGAGCAGAATGTGCCCGAGACTCTTGCACTCCCGCCGCCTCCATCTGTTCCGGCAGTTACTCTGGATGGGGCACAACTACTTGGAGTATTCCAGGGACTGGTGGAATCCCAGAAAGAACAGACTGCACTTCTGCGGACCAGCCTCTCAGAAGCTCTTAAGTCCCAGGAGACGTCACTCAAGAGGCCAGGGAGTGCCAAAGACTTCAAGAATCTAAGACCCCTGGAATTTTACGGAACTGAGGGCATTCTCTATGCCGATGAGTGGATAGAGAATGTCGAGAGACTCCTGAAGACTGCTCGGGTCCCTGATGACCTCAAAGTGGAGTCCGCAAGCCTGCAACTGTTCGACATTGCTCGAACCTGGTTCAGAGATGAACCCCAACTATCTGCTCCTGACATTACCTGGGAGGACTTCAAGAGACTATTCAAGGAGAAATTCTACCCCGAAGTGGCTCGGGAAGCTCTCGAAAGCCAATTCGAGAGACTGGAACAAGGTAACCTGTCTGTTGATGAATATACTGCTGAATTTAGCAGGTTAAGCCACTTTGCGGAGTACATGGTTCGTACCCCGGAGGACAAAGCCCGTAGATTCAAGAAGGGGCTATCTCCGGATATTCGCCTTGCTGTCACCACCAGCCGAGCTCGCACCTATGAAGAAATCCTGAGCGTGGCACAAGGCGTTGAAAGAGATATGGGGCATAAACTGAAGCGGGAAAGAGATACCGGAAATGCAGGACCCAACAAACGCCCTTTTCAACAACAACAGCAGCAACAACAGCAGAGGGCCCCGCAGCAAACTCAGCGTCCTCTCCCTCGAGCTCCAGCACCCCAACACCAGGCTCAGGGACAGAACCAACAAGCTGCTGCTTGTAACTTTTGCCAAAAACCAGGTCATACTTGGCAAGTCTGCAGGAAGAGGCTAGGTGCCTGCCTTTACTGCGGCTCAGCAGCGCACCAAATGAGGGACTGTCCAGCTGCTCAAGGACGCACCGCTGCACCCAAGGCTCCAGCCCAGGCCAGGGCCCCAGCAGTACAACAGAGGGGACCCCCACTTCCAACACAACAACAACGCTTTGCTCAGCACCAGCAGCAACAGAGGGGTGCACCGCAGCAAGGCCGTGCTTATGCAATGACTCTGGAAGAAGCTGAGGCCACAGCAGACGTGATTACAGGTTCTGTGCTTATAAATTCAATACCAGCTATTACTTTATTTGACTCTGGAGCTTCGCATTCATTCATGTCAGTAGATTTCCTTATGAAGCATAGCTTAATCACTAAACCCCTTAGGAATTGTTATAAGATCATTACCGGTGGAGGAATCATCCCGGTTAGTGATGCCTGTAACAATTGTCCTATTACCTTATGTGGTAGAGAACTGTATGCTAGACTACTTGTAATGCCAGTGCCCAGTTTTGACATTATACTGGGTATGGATTGGTTAAGTCAACATCATGCTACTATAGACTGCCACAGAGGTAGTGTAATCTTCAGGCCCCCTGACAAGCCAGAATTTGAATTTGCTAGAGGTTCTAGAGAAATGGGTAATAACAAAATTTGTGGAGCCCTAATAACAGAAAAAGTGCCACTACCTATCATCTCTGAATACCTTGATGTCTTCCCTGAGGATCTCCCAGGCTTACCCCCAGACCGAGAAGTTGAATTCTCTATTGACTTAGTGCCAGGAGCAGCACCAGTATCTCAAAATCCCTACAGAATCAACAAGAAGGAGATAATAGAACTAAATGAGCAAATCAAAGAACTAGAAGACAAATGCTTCATTAGGTCTAGTGTCTCACCCTGGGGAGCTCCAGTATTATTTGTGCCCAAGAAGGACGGAATATCCCGAATGTGTATTGACTATAGGGCCTTGAATGCCTTAACAATTAAGAATAAGTATCCACTGCCCAGGATAGATGACTTATTTGACCAGCTGAGTGGAGCTCGGGTATTTTCAAAGATTGATTTGAGGTCTGGTTACCACCAAGTAAGGGTGAGAAAGGAAGACATCCCTAAAACTGCTTTCAATACCCGGAACGGACACTACGAATTCTTAGTAATGCCGTTCGGGTTGACGAATGCTCCAGCAGTTTTTATGAACCTAATGAACAGAGTTTTCCAGCCATATCTAGACAAATTTGTAGTGGTCTTCATTGATGATATTTTGATCTACTCCAAGACCCCCGAAGAACATGAAGAACATTTGAGGTTAGCATTGGAGACTTTGAGGAAGGAAAAACTTTATGAAAAATTATCTAAATGTGCTTTCTTCCTAGACAAAGTAGAATTCTTGGGGCATGTTGTGACTGGAGATGGAATAGCAGTAGATCCTAAGAAGATAGCTGCAGTAGAATCCTGGCCCACTCCAGACTCTGTAGCTGAGATTAGAAGTTTCCTGGGACTAGCTGGATACTACCGAAAGTTTGTGAAGGACTTTGCAAGAATTGCTGAGCCTATGACAAAATTAACAAGAAAGGATGAAGAGTTCACCTGGACTGATGAATGTCAGCATGCTTTTGAGGAATTGAAGAAAAGACTGACTTCTGCCCCTATTCTGACCTTACCTTCCGGAACCGGAGGTTTCGCTATTTATAGTGATGCTTCTAGAAAAGGTCTAGGTTGTGTACTGGAGCAGAACAAGAAGGTAATAGCCTATGCCTCTAGATAGCTTCGACCCCATGAAAAGAACTATCCAACCCATGATTTAGAATTGGCAGCTGTCATTTTTGCTCTTAAACTATGGAAGCATTATCTTTATGGAGAAAAAGGTGGAAATATTTACAGACCATAAAAGCTTAAAATATATCTTCACCCAGAAAGAGCTAAACATGAGGCAAAGAAGGTGGCTGGAACTAATGAAAGACTTTGATATCACTCTTCAATATCACCCTGGGAAGGCAAATGTAGTTGCTGATGCTCTAAGCAGGTATCCTATGGCGATGTACTTGACTATGGACAGACACCTGCTGGAGGACTTGGAAAGTTTAGGTATTGAAGTAATTATCCCAGGAAAAGAAGGCCAAATGATGAACTTGCAGATTCAGTCTACTTTAATGGACAAGATCAAGGAGACTCGATTTCAGGACGAAGGCCTGCGAAGCCTTCGAGGTCAAGTGCAAGCTGGACTAGTAGAAGAATTCAGAATTCATGAAGATGGATCACTGAGGCATGGCGATAGATTATGTGTACCTCAAGGAGACATAAGAGAAGAAATCATGCAAGAGGCGCACAGATCGCAATACTCTATACATCCAGGAGCCAACAAGATGTACAAGGACCTGAGAACGCATGTTTGGTGGCATGGCATGAAAAGAGAAGTAGCCAGGTTCGTATCTCGTTGTTTAGTGTGCCAGCAAGTCAAGACAGAAAGACAAAGACCTGGAGGATTGCTTCAACCCCTACCCATTCCGGAGTGGAAGTGGGAACATATCACAATGGATTTTGTTTCCGGACTTCCAAGGACACCTAGTGGAAAGGATGCAATTTGGGTGATAGTAGATAGACTGACCAAGTCTGCACATTTTCTACCTTTCAAAGTAGGGCTATCTACAGAAAAGCTAGCAGATTTATATATCAGACATATTGTTAGGCTGCATGGAGTTCCAGTAAGTATCGTCTCCGACCGAGATTCAAGGTTCACCTCTCACTTCTGGAAGAGCTTACAAGCCAGCTTGGGGACGCAACTCAAATTCAGCACAGCTTATCATCCCCAAACCGATGGACAATCGGAACGTACAATCCAGACACTTGAAGATATGCTCCGTACATGTGTTTTGGATTTTGGAGGATCCTGGGAAGACTATCTACATCTTGTGGAGTTCTCTTATAATAACAGTTACCAAGCAAGTATTGAGATGACTCCATTTGAAGCTCTGTATGGACGAAGATGTCGTACCCCGCTATCATGGGACGACGTTGGAGAAAGAGCCCTGCTGGGACCAGAGATGGTGATCGATTCAGCTGAGAAGGTAAAGCAAATAAGGGACAGAGTTCGAGTGGCTCAAGACAGGCAACGACATTGGGCAAATAGCCAACGAAGGCCCTTGGAATTTAAGGTAATTAAATTTATGAAATTTAAGTCAATTTAAACATTTTGATTATGGAACTAAGAATGGATTATGGCTTTATTAAAGGTTGGAGAGCTGGTATTCTTAAAGATTTCCCCGACACGTGGCACCATTAGGCTCGGAAGGAGTGGAAAACTCAGCCCAAGATTTATTGGACCTTTTGGCATACAGGAGAAAATCGGAGAAGTGGCATACCGACTGGCATTGCCACCCTCTCTGGATGGAGTACATAACGTCTTCCACGTGTCGCAGCTGAGGAAGTACGTGTCAGACCCCAGCCACATCTTGGATCACTCAGAGCTCGAAGTAGGCCCAAGTCTGACTTACCAGGAGCAACCCGTGGAGATACTGGATCGCTCGGAGAAAGTCCTACGGAACCAGGTTATCTCCCTGGTTCACGTAGCTTGGAAGCACCATTCTCCCGGCGAATCCACCTGGGAGCGAGAAGACGAGATTAGAGAGCGATACCCCTATCTTTTTGAACCCTAAGGTATATTTTATTTTTCGGCCTTTCCTTTCGTGCCTTGTTATTCTTAAATTTCGAGGACGAAATTTTTGTAAGTTGGGTAGGTTGTAAACCCCCGAATTTTCAAATTATTAAATCTTGGATTTTTCCCAATTTTCTGGAATTTTCTAGGAATTTTCTGAAATTAAAATCAAGGTTTTCAATTAATAAATGATTTTTAATTGGCAATAAATAATATTAAAATATCATGAAAATAATATTTTTGGGTGTAAAATGAAAAATTGGACTTAAGGTAATTTTTCTGGATTTTTCTGGGCCTCAAACCTATTTTTAAATGCCTAAAAACTATTTTTATTTAAATAATTAATTAACTGTTTTTATTATTATTATTATTATATTTATTTATTTTATTTTATTTTATTTTCCTTGGGCCGGCCCGGCCCAGTGGACCGGCCCAGCTAGCCCAGCCCACCAGCACACCAGCCCGTCTCCCTTGCGGGTCGGGCGGGTCTGCCCAGACCCGTTAACCACCCGACCCGCTGACCCAGTCAGCCCTCGCCTCCCCCGCGTGGCCTCCGGCGCCCGAGTCTGCCGCCGCCTCCGGCGGCCAGCCCACGTCTTCGCCTCGCCTCCGTTTTCCCCGCCACGCGCCGCCTAACCCGGCCTCCCCTCGCCTTTCTTTCCCCTATTTAAGCCCGTGCCCGGCCATCCCTTCCTCCACCACTTCTCCCCCCCGTGCCCGGCCGATGGCCCGCAGAGCTCCGCCACAGCGCCATCGCCCTCCGCCCCGGCTTCCTCCTCCTTCCTCTCCTTCCTCCGCCCCTCACGATCTCTGGCCGACTCTCCACCTCGAGTCCAGCAGCAGCAGCAGCGGGCGGCCACCTCCGGCAGCCGCTGCTGGTCCTCCCCGCGCACCGTCGACCGCCAGCAGCTCCGCCTCGCTCCGGCGAACAGTCCCCCACCCTCGCCGGCCGCCCAGCAGCCGCCCTCCGCCGTCCACGACCGGATTCCGACGAAACCCTAACCCTAACCCTAATTCCCAATTTTCGTGTCCGACACGAGTCGGACACGACTCGATCCTGAATTTTCAGGTCCCCTTCAGGTACGTGTAACTTTCGCCTCGTAGCTCTGTTTTCAATTCCGCAAATTGCGTTGTGAAGCCTGTATGACCCTCTCGGTGTCCGGACAAACTGTTCGGGACATCGCGTCCTGTGGTGATCGCACACCGCGATCCAAAAACAGGAAAAACCAGACCCTGTTTCACCCCGGAACTGAGTGCGCCCCGCCAAACGGGACGACTTGGTCGCGTGCGGTCTTCACAGATACGTACGCATCGTCGATACGGACGTGTGAGTTTTCGTGGAAGCTGATTCGGGTGTGCGTGCACACCGGAATCAACGCGTATCCGCGGACATCGTCCCGTATCCGTCTTCTCTGCAATTTACCCTAACTTCGTGCACACATGTCGGATCGAGACGAAACGTGCGCCATCGGACTCGTAGCGATACGCTGGTCCTGTGGATCAAGTTTGGTTCGATTCTGAGAACGTTGACGAAATCGCGTGTCGTGGGCCCCACAGGCCCCGCTCGACGGGCGATTTTGTGTTCGGCTCATCGGAATCCAAATCTGAAAGTTCCGTTGGGTTCGTATCAGCGTTCCTGACCTGTTGACACTAAGTTTGGTGAATTTGGAAATCTTTGACCCGGACACGTTTTTCGGTGCAAAGCGGGCCCACCGGCGGACTCCGTTTCGACCCGAAACTGCCGTTTTTGCCCTTGTCTCCAAATTGGACCCAAGGACAGGCGTTTCTAGCTATTTGACATCTTCTGAGCATGATGGTAATATCTATTTCAGCTTTTGGACTCATCTCTGGACTTTTCCCCCAAGAACCAAATTAATCAGATCCAAACAACAGGCAAGTACCTGCACTTCAAGTTAATCTTTATATATTGTGATAATTAATTCCCTGCCTTACATGTACCCTTGATGATTACACCTAGTGTTAGAAATGCTAGATTTTATGTCTTGAATAATGGAGTTCCTGTCTTGTTTTTCACGTCGGGTGGGAGAATACCTAGAAGGCATGTAGTTTACCCTTCCCCTTGTCATGTTTAATAGCTGTTGGTACACGACTGTACCTCAGCCGGATCTCGATTTTCCCTGTTTAATAGCCGTTCATGACGGCCGGATTAGCCTTATAAACCCCTACATGCCAACTATGTATTCTAAAAACAAACACAAGTTCACACAGATAGTTTCTGGTCATGTTATATTTCTTGCTGGCTATTGTAGTTCCATTTCCTGTTTCATTTATTTCTGTTTCTCATATTCCTGTTTACAGTTTAACTCTGAGATAATAATGTTCTGTTATGCTGTTTCTCAACATGATATCAAATATTTAATTGTCATAAAATATTTAGTTTAACCTTGTTGTGCACTGTGTACTTTGCTCCTTTCCTGACTGGATCTGTTGATTTAGGCGATGATGAGGATCTTGCCCCTACTTATTATGGTCCCTATGAGGGGACTGATGATACCTATGAGGAGCCAGAACCCACCCAGGAGACCCTTGCTGCTGAGTAGCTAGTAGTAGCTATCTTTCATTTATATTCTCATCTTATTTATCGGGTTTGTCCCCGATTTCAATATTGAATTCCTGTACTAAAACATTTGAATCTGTTGTCACATTTATGTTCAGTTGAAATCTTAAGTTTCATTCTCATTTTTATCTTGCCTATGTTATTTGTGAATGAGCTAGTTAGCAAATAATGGATTGACCTAGACAGCGTACTACCGCCGACTCTGCGGCGTAGGCTGGACGTACCCACGCACTCGTGCCCGAATTTTCGGGTGCGGGTCGTGACATTATGACAGTCCTACTTTTAAGTAGGATTGTCGAATTTATGACAGTCCTATATTTATATAGGACTGTGGAATATTTGACAGTCCTATATTTATATAGGACTGTCTAATGTTTACAGTCCTAACTCGTGACTGTCAAATTAGGGTTGTCGTTTTACGTACCGTACGTGCTTCGGAACAACCAACTTGTTCTTCGGAACGTCCGGAGTGCATAATTAATGAATTGGACGATCCGACTTCGTCATCGAACATTTTTTCATGCATTGTTCCTACATTAATCAAAATAAACTAAATCTTTTTCGCACAATTCCAAAACTTATTCAACGTAGGTTGTCGATTGCAAGAGCCATACCGGAAGAATATTCCTTGTAGTATCACCAAAGTAAAATACTCCTCCAACCACAACTAGCTATTTCCAAATTTAGGTTTGGGCTTGGTGGAAGGAGGGTTTCTTAAGTCTAGGTGGAATGCCAAAAATAGAAACCCATTTCACTTTTATACTTTGGTGTGGGGTAGCCCCAACTAACTATCAGAATGGCAAACTTGTAATTTTGCAAAATGGACTGTCAAAATTTTGACAGTCCTAACAATTTGTAGGACTGTCAAATTTGTGACAGTCCTTCCTAGTGGTAGGACTGTCAAAATTTTGACAGTCCTGATTATAACTGGGGGCTAGCCCCGAGTAACTTTCATGATGGCAAACTTGTAATTTTTTGTAAATTTCCAATGGGCTAGCCCAGAGTCAAATGTGCAGTGTCCTTATAAATGGGACTGTCAAAATTTTGACAGTCCTAACATTTTGTAGGACTGTCAAAATTTTGACAGTCCTTTGACAGTCCTTCCAAGTGGTAACTGTCAAAATTTTGACAATCCTGATTATAACAGTGGGCTAGCCCCGAATAACTTTTATGATGGCAAATTTGTAATTTTTTCTAATTTTTCAATAGGCTAGTCCCGAGTAAAATGTGTAGTGCCCTTATCTCTTTCGTCCGTTCATTCTTCATATCAACTAGAAGAAATTAGAGGGTTCTGAAATCCTAATTATTTCTCTTCCATTCTCGCTCGAGATCTAGAAGCTCTCTCGTTCCGCCGAACCCTAATATTCTACCCCAAGCTCCGAGATTATAATTGGTGCTGGATGTTGGAGATCGGTCCCGAAATGAATGTTCTTTGCGGAAATCAGGGGTTTTCTCCGGTTATTTGGTAAATTTATGTTCGTTTTGGTGGTTCTTTCTACAAATTTAGGGTTTCTAGTAGCAATTTGGGAGTTCTTTGAGATTTATGGGGAAAAGTTTGAATCTTTTTGATCCGGAGTTAAATTTATAATCTTCCCTTTGTTTTCATTGTGTGATTTAGGGATTTGAACTGCAAATTTAGGGCTTCTAGTAGTAATTTGGGGCTTTTTGAGCTTTGAAGCTGAAAAAGTTTGAATCTTTTTGATCGGGCTTTAAACTTCTATTTTTACCTTTATTATTATTCAGTGATGTAGGGAGTTGAACTACAATTTCAGGATTTCGAAGTGGTAATTTGGAACTTTTTTAGCTTTAAAGCTGAAAAGTTTGAATCTTTTTTATCCGGCTCCAGATCGAGCTTGTTTTATGTTAGATCTTTTCTTTTTAGGCTAAGTTAAAAGGGGAGAAAAATAAAAAAAATAAAAATCCTCAGTTTATTTAGCAATATTTGATCTTTTTGCTGAGATTTGCTAAAAGTTGGAATTTCCTTTTTGCTAGTATGGAGTATTTGAATGTAAAACTGGAGCTAATATGACAAGCTTTGAACTCTGTGTTATGATCTGCGAAGTAAAATCTCCATGTAGTTCTAATATTCCGATCTTCTTGTTTCGTCAGATTGCTGATTACAATGCATTTTGGGGTCTTCAGCTCTTTGGTGCCGACACAGTTCTCTCCCATAAGTTATTAGGATCCCCTTCATAGTACTCATATATTAGTCATTCTGATCAAGTGTTTGTAGAAGTGTCCCTATTTAACACATTTCAAGTATATTTCAAATCCTTGAAACTCTTTAGAAGAAGGAAGTGTTCAATTGATTATCGTATAGAGAGAGAACAAAAATGCAGTCCAAAACCAGAGTCCATGCTGACCCGTCCCTCCAAATCCCCCATGACAATTTTGACTGCATCCCTGACTCCCTAGTCCTCCTCATCCTAAACAAGCTTGCGGATGTCAGTTCACTTGGCCGCTGCTCTGCCGTCTCTAGGCGTTTTAACACTCTCGTCCCCCTTGTCCCTGATGTCTATGTCAAGATCGACCGTGTTGTCACGGTTGACGGTGACCCTGACCCTAACGACGCCTCAAACTCAGCTTCTCCCAAACCATGCAACCTCTTTTCACACTTTATGAAGCTCATGATGTTCACGCTCTTCAAACCCTTCAACAACCTCCGCAACAACAATAGCGGGAATAAGCCCCTCTTCCCGCAGCTCGCCCATCACTCCCCAGCTCAGATCCTCAAGAACTTCACTCAAGTCCGCACCCTTACGATCGAACTCCCCGCAGGTGATGTCGGGACGGAGGAAGGGGTTCTCCTGAAGTGGAGGGCAGAGTTTGGGAGTACCCTCCAGAGTTGTGTCATATTGGGAGGCACACGGATCGACAGAAAGCCTGCATCGTCGGACCAGGAACCGAGTTTGGAGGACAGTGGGAGCATACCAGAATCGTTCTATGCTAATGGGGGTTTGAAGTTGAGGGTCGTTTGGACTATTAGTTCTCTGATTGCTGCTTCCACAAGGCACTATTTTCTGCATCCGATTATCAAGGACCATCCGACTTTGAGGAGCTTGGTGCTGACAGACGCTGATGGGCAGGGAACATTGGTCATGGGAGCGGAGCAGCTGAAGGAGTTCAGGGAGAAGCCGTTAGTTGCCTCGGCTTCTTCTTCCAATAGGACTCAGGTTCCGGCCTCCAACATGAAATTGAGATATGCTTCTTATTTGGAGCTCCCTGATGGGGCAGGAATGCAGGGAGCCACACTTGTCGCAATTAAACCCTCTTGTGAAGGGAGCAACGGAAGCCATACTTGTAGGAAGGAGACCGAGTCTTTTGTTTCCGGAGCATTTGATGGTCCTTACAAGGCAGCGGTGAAGGCATTAGTGAGGCGAAGGACTTATCTTCTCGAGATGAACGGTTTCTAGACCACATTCGTGGTATTGCTGCTGCACCACCACGGTTCATTTTGCTTTGCTTTTCTGAGCCAAGATAAATGTTTAATTGGGTATCTGAAGGATAAACTTGTGTATCTGCTGGTCCGAGGTGCGTACCAGTTATCTGCTCTCGTCTTTCATATCTTTGTATATGTACAGTAATAATGGCTGCTTCGTTAATCTTTATATGTTATCATATCAATGGAGTATTCTGTGTATGTCCTTTGTGAATGTGAGTTCCTCTTGTCATTGATACATAGTTTGCATGCATTGCTTTGGTTTGACATGAAGGCTTTAATTCTAGATTAGTACATGACTTTTGAGTGCATCACCTGATACTTTTAACTTGTGGTATGAATAGTTCAGGTCTTCATGGAAGTGTTAGATTTTGTTTCTGAAATTTTGTGGCTAAGGTTATGTCCTGCTTCAAGCAATAATGTATATATACGCTATCCAGATGCTCAAAATATCTGTTGCCCTCAGCAAAAGTTTGATATTTTGGCCTGAATGCTGGAGTTATTCGCCGGTTAAGATTTAACACAGCTGGTGGGGATATTAATTATTCTAGAATTAGTTTCATTGTAGGATGATCTAGTGAAGAAGGGAGGCTTCAGAATTCCTTACAGTATGTGATTGTAAAGTTAGGTGCATGTAGTTCTGGTTGGCATCTCATGTTAGTTGCATGTAGTTCTGGTAGGCATCTCATGTTAGTTGCAGATATCTGCATCTATAACAAGGTTCACGGTATCACTATCAGACCCTTCCTATGAGTATTGAAATCGACGGGATTGACAATATCAACAGTTTCAGATTGGAGTATCGAAATTTTTGATATCGATAAACAAAATATTATTAATAAATCATTAAAATTTTAGAAAAAATATAGTTTATATATTTAGGTATAATTTTAAGTATTTCATGTGTTATTTTTTTGTAATTTTGGAATTAAATGAAATGGTAATCACCCTTGCCGGATGGTTACCTGCGATAGATAAGTTTTTTTTTTCTTTTACATGCTTTTACAACCTTAGTATGCTTTTACACCCTTGTTGATTGATTTTTTTTGTTGTTGAATTGACTGAAAAAGAGACCCCGATGTCGGTATCGGTTAGTATCGATCGATATCGAATTGGGACATGCCGAACTGTATCTGTATCTGTCGTCATATCGGATCGGTATTGACCGATACTGCAAACTATGATATATAACTACGCGACATAACTACGCGACGAAGTATAAGCATGAATTAGAGTATTCATTAAGTCAGTATGTAGATCCGTCCTGGACATGTGGAAGTTATTATTGTTAACCAATAACCATGCTGACATCCCGGAGGGTGGCAGTTCTCATTCCAAGTGAGAGGGGGTGCATGGTGAACGAGTGATATACCATGGGGAAATAGCTCGACAAAATATACATGAAGTTTGTCTTGGTAATATAAGGTAGTCCTAGCATAAATGACCTAGCTAGCTAGGGACAGACAGTGGAGGACCACAGATTATTTTCATGGTTCTAGGATCTGATGATTTCTGAGATGTGATTAATGTAAACTTTATGCACTGGATCGAGGCATTTATGGTGGAGCATATGGGACGCTGCGATATGAGTACTCATATGACGAGCTTAATAATTGTCATGTTATTGTGATGAATTGGGTTATTGTTGTTTTCGGTGTAATGTAGATATTATTGTGTGGTTGGGTACTACTTTAATGCCTGAGGAAATTAGAAGAAGTTATAA
This sequence comes from Iris macrosiphon, assembly GCA_036927795.1. Taxonomy (NCBI): domain Eukaryota; kingdom Viridiplantae; phylum Streptophyta; class Magnoliopsida; order Asparagales; family Iridaceae; genus Iris; species Iris macrosiphon. The sequence continues at coordinate 338,922,651 of JAYESA010000004.1, forward strand.
TGATGTGTCCAAGCAAAAGAATATTGAAATGTTGTCAAGGTGGTCTGAAGTTTATTCCAAATTATGTTTTGATACTACTGTATGACAAGTGGAGTCTCCTCTAAGTAAAACGTACAAAACGTTTTATATATATATATATATATATATATATATATATATATATATATATATATATGGGTAAACGGGATATGAGTCATGATGTTCATATTTTTACATAAGTTATGCACATGTGGACCAATAGGAATAGAGTGTACTAATGCACATGGAATGTAGGAGCCTATTCCTATTGGTCAACAATAGGAATAGAGTATATATATATATATATATATATATATCTTTTTTCTACCTCCCCTAGGAGCCTATTCCTATTCCTATTGGTCAACAATAGGAATAGAGTATATATATATATATATATATATATATATATATATATATATATATATATATCTTTTTTCTACCTCCCCTAGGAGCCTATTCCTATTGGTCAACAATAGGAATAGAGTGTATATATATATATATATATATATATATATATATATATATATATATTTCTTTTTTCTACCTCCCCTCCCCCCCCCCCCCCTCTTAAACCTGCCTACTGACGACGCCAGGGCTCGAACCTTGCCCGTCTCGGTCATGTCCCGTGACCATACCACTTGGTCACACCCTAGGGGACACGTGCAAGTTATATATATATATATATATATATATATATATATATATATATATATATATATATATATATATATATATATATATATAACTGAAGAATACAACTATGACCTAGCCCAGTTTACAAAAAATAGGTTATCTGGGATTTAGGATATCTATGTCAGCGTCTATAGTTCTTTGTACAACAAATAACTAAGGAAAAGAACTAAAAAATTCGTCTATTTCGTTCCCTCCAATCATGCCATACCACTGCCCTGAAAGATTTTATGAGACGACGATATTCTCTCATTTCGCAACCCTTTTGCGTTTTAACGTCATTCCAAACAGTAGACAGACCTCTGCACTGCGTGGTTGGAAGCCCAACCTTAGCCTTCTGAGCTCTCCATAAATCCCAAACACAGTCACAAGCATAGAACAGAGGGATCAACAGATGATCCCTCGACTCATCCTCCTTTCCACATAGGCTGCAATTTTTGTCCTCACAAGGAATACAAAACATAAAGAGCCTATCCCGAGTAAAGTATATATATATATATATATATATATATATATATATATATATATATATATATATATATATATATATACACCGAAAGTAACGAAATTCATAGAAGAATAGTCCAAGGCATGGAGTTTACTATTTGTATAGAGAAAAGGCCTTCTTAATAGAACTTAGTTGTCAGCCCCGATCATTCCTCGTTGGGGAGTCTCGTGTGAATAAAGGCGTTGTTAAGCCCGCTACTTTCTTTCATTTGTAGACCTCATGGCTTGAATCAAGCTTCCTTCTTTCTGACCAGACTCCCATCTCTAGCCAGTTAAATAGAGTTTAGACCCTAGATTTTATACCAACTTAGAGTTAGAGCCCTGACTTGTCCAATTGGAGAGTTTAGATCCTGGATTTTTATTATTTGGTTTATTTTTTCCTTTATACCCCTACTCTCGTGCAAACAATGAAATATTTCTATATAGATTAGGGAGAATAAGATGATAAAAACGAAACAAAAAATAAAAATTCAGGATCTAAACTTTCCGATTGGACATGTCAAGACTTAAACTCTAAGCTGATATAAAATCCATAGTTTAAACTATATATATAAATATATATATATATATATATATATATATATATATATATATTTTGAGGTGGAATCCACTTGTCATACAATGAATATATCAAAACTTTGATACAAGGGCTCAACATCCTATTATGAAAGTCTTTGAAGAATAGGATGTTGTATCAAAGTTTTACTACTATAATTATTTTTTTAGATCCGACGATACGTACAGAACTATGTACACGTTGTATTGTATGTCATTTGTGTTTTGTTGGAAGGAGATACTCGAGAGCTGTTGCATAGAATGGTAGGATTTTGTTGGAAGGAGAAATTTTCGGTATATCATAAATGTATGACACATAATGCATGTATGACACATAATGCATGAGCACATTAACCATGGTGATATTTGTTGGGGTTTTCTTGAATCTGGTCAATAGTGACCCGGTCCCACACTCCAACAATGTGGGGTATTTCAAGTATGTGTGTTTTAATATTTGAGTTATCATATAATGATTTGTACATATGGAATGTTTTAGTTCAGATGGTTTGTTTGGTAGGATTTTTCTAGCTATCAACGTTCAAATTCTAAAAAAAAACATCTGTTTTTGGCACTTTTTGGATTTTTTTTCTTCTTTGGAACTAGATCCAAAATTCGCAAAAAGGATGCAAAATGATACATTTCTCACGTACGCATTGATCACGAGATGGCACTTTTGCACGCCATGCGGAGCTTGCGCAAGAGCTGCACAGAGTAGGCTGGTTTTGCGTGGTTCCGTGGGTCTAGCAGCCATGTGACTCGAGGTTCGGCAGGCTTCGTCTGGTTCATCGTATCGTGAGGTTCGTGCGCTTTGTGTAGTCACGCGGGTTTAGCGGACTTCGAATGATTCGCAGATTGCGCGGTCTCGCGATTCTGCGGGTACGCGGTTCAACGCGTTCAGTAGGTCGATGTCCAACAAATTCGATTGTTTATAGCTGCTGTGAAGCGATTCAGCTTCGTAACTACCCTATTTAATAGGGAATTACTATTGTAACCGTCCATATAATGGAAAGTTATTTTCTGGTAAGTCGTATACATTGTTAGTGGACTGTTATTACTACTAGGAGGGTTGGCTTTCCGTATAAACTTAAATGTCTTTGCACTTGGTGCATAACATAGAAGAATTTATACGTACAAAAGAGGAGAGAGTGCAGCAGTACAGCAATCAACAACATGAGCAGTATGGAGTGCCAAAGTCTTGTGCTTTGTCCAATCGTCAAAGAGATGACAAAAAAGAAGCGTTCCAGTAGTTCATCTGAAAGCGGATTGATGAAAAAAAATGATCAAATCTCTCTTTTAGCGATGATGATGTTAATCACCAGCGACATCAAAGACATTTTGATTTCTAAAGCTTTCCTCTCACAGCAACTGCTGGTTGTGAAAAGTAAGCGTTGGTTTACTAGCAATTTTTATTGCTTCATTGTTCCACGATATATTCGTTGGTTGTGTAAGTTTGTGTGATGATGACTGTGATAATGACTGTTCAATACTTGTATAGATTTCCGTCAAATCGACAAAATATTTTACTTATTTCTCTTCGTTACTGATTGATTACTGAGCTCTGCTGTAGGTTTCAATCGCGGTTTGGTTTCTTCCTACTTACCACATCAGGACGGTATAGGCATATCGGTCCACGATCTGTCAAGTATTTTTGTTACCGAGCTCTGCTACAGGAACTGCGATCGAAATTGTGGGCACATGTTCGGCTCTGATTGATCGAATTTTTTTAGTCTATATCCATTTTGTTTTGGCCAATCGCAAGTTGCTCTGACTGCCTTAACAATTTAGAAATAAATGCAGTGCTGATGTTTATTTTGCATCAAGCCATCAAGTTTTCTTGTGCCCCCGTAATGTGGCACCACGCCAGCTTACAATTATAATACCCAACCAATCCAGCTTAAACCAATTGATTTATGCTTTTTCAGCCTAAAGTCTTCTTTTTCTTTTTCTTTTTTACACCCACCAAAATTTATATATATGTTTATCTCCATTCACTAAAAATATTGCAATTTTCATCTTGAGTGAAATAGTAAATATACACGTTAGTTTTGACCAATGGTTTTACGTGTTGTACGTATTGTTATTCTTCTTGGAGATTCAGGGGCCTAAATAGCATGTCGTCTTTTGAACGGCAGAGGCCACCTGATAATATATAATATATAGGGTCATCATCGTCCGTATCTCCGACAGAGCGTCCGGGTTACAAAAAGGAAAGTGCAACGGAGTCCACACGCCTTACTTGTTGTTCTTCCCACCCCATGCTCTAAGCATGTCACATCCATGACACGATAATACCTCTAATAACTGCCAGCTCTACCAGCATGCAAAGTTTCTATCGGCAGTTATTCCTAAAACACGGCCAACACGTACAGGAGGCCAAATCCTGCACGCAAGTCCGTGATCTATATGAGACTCACAACTCGTGTAACAACTGTGTCACGGCCAATGAAATCTAATGATGCTTCATGATAATGGGGTGGTCTCATAAACAAGGTAAATGCATATACATAATAAAAACAGATCACGACGACACCGTCGTTGCACCCAAGTTTTCTTGGACGCGCAGTTTATATAGCAGTTAAAATATATGAACTAAATGACGGAAATAAAGATGCATGCAACATATGGAATATGAATAACAGTACAATGGCAAGGTATACTTGCCTGGCAAGAAAGCTGCATAGTATCAATAACCTGCTCCAGAAGTCGCGCAGAACAATCCAATAGGCCTTATATACATATAATATAATACAATACAATCATTAGTCATTACACTAGCACTTACACAACCATAATACACTGGACTCAGAGAGTATGCTAAGGGTGACACGGGTCAACTAATACGGTCAATTGTGCGTCTAATTACGCGGGTGTCACGTCTTCAAATACTGTGCATAATCAGACAGTCAACTAACACTTGTTTAGCCAGTACGTCGGTGTACACAAGGCAGACAATTCCCTAGTATTCAGGTCACAAAGTCAAGGTAAATATACGGACAAAAATCCACGGTGTCCTAGGGTCGTACACATATATAGTCATAATTATTATTTAGCATTTAATTACCTACTTATATATATATATATATATATATATATATATATATATATATATATATATATATATATATATATATATATAACAATATAACCAATAATTTATATACATACCCATTTGAATACATATATATATACCAAGTTGAACAACATACGTGTACGTATACGTATACGAGTTGGGTTAACCGACTCAGGGCCTGATGTCAACTAACTGTGGTAACGCAATACTAATGTCCTACCGGCATACACACAAGCACACATAAAATGAAGGGAGAGGGACAGCTTCGAACCTCGGGGTGCGCGCACGGGGACGACAATGACGACGATGAGGTTGATGACGATGACGACGAGGGTGATGGTGATGATGATTGGAAATAATGATGAGGGGATGATGATTGTGATGATGATGATGACGAGGATGATGATAGGGTTAATGATGGTGATTAGGGATGATGGGATGATGATGATAATGTTAATGGTGATGTTGATGATCATGATGATGGGGATGATGAGGGTGTTGATGGTGCTACTGTTCCGGCCAGGGGGGAGGTCCGGCAAGGAGGACGAGGAGGACAGGGAGCAGGGAGGAGGAGGCTCGGGTCTGAGAAGGGAGAGGTGGTGGTGTTATGGGTGGTTCAGGCGGAGGAGAAGGAGATCGAGGAGGAGAAGGCCGGGGTCGGGTGACCGTGCTCCGGCGGTTTAGTCGTCCAGGCGAGGGGACGGAGACGATGGTGGTGGTGGTTTGTGAGGTCGGGGTCGACCGGGTGATGGTGTAGCGGGGTGAGGTCGACTGGAGATGGTCAGGTCTGAGGGAAAGTCCGGCGAGTCGAGAGGGGCTTCAGGTGGTGCTGGCGGGTTGATCGGTGGTGGGTGGCCGGTGCTGTTTGGTGGAGGGAAGTCGGACGGGGAAGATGGAGGAAGGAGATGAAGAAAACGACGAGGGAGAGGGGGATCCGGCGGGAGGTCGACTGAGGAGGAGTCGAGCAGGGAGGACAGCGGGTCTGGAGGAGAACGGTGGGTCTCCGGCTGCTGGCGGTGAACTCCGACGAAGTCGGGGTTGGCTCCGGCCGGCGGGTGTAGGCAAGGAAGGAGGAGATGAATAGTAGTTTGTAAAGGGGTCGGCTGTGCTTAGCATAGGTATTGGGTTTTGTGTTTGGTTTTGAAAAATAAAGAAAAAGAAAGGAAAAGTCGTTTATATATATGTAGGACTTGGGTTGGGTGTTTGGCCTAGAAAATTTGGGCTTGGTCAACTCTTGGGATTGGGCCTTGCCATGACACATGGGGATGTTTGGGAGGGCTATAATTTACATTGTTTAAAATGCAAGGATATGTTTAAATGAGGGGGCGATGTTGCGCGTTGCACATTCCGAAAATTCATGGAAAAAATTCACATGAACGAAAAATGGGTTTCTTCATGTGTTGTGTCCAATGGTGTGGACACATCAATGCACTTTTGCATAAAAGCGTCCAACAATTAGAAAATTGCACAAAGATAGAAATTGGGTTAAATTAATTAAAATTAATGCGCAAGGTGTTCTTGAATTAATTAGAAGTACATGAGGCTAAAATTAGATGGGACACAAGTGTCATGGACATAGGGGACTCAGAATAGAATATTATCATAATTTGGGTTGCATGAAACGGGTCAAGATTGTGTTTCCAATTTCGATTGGAACGCACAAGGATACAAAGTTGGATTTATATAGAATTAAATAATAACGTCTGCGACGAATGTTGTGCGGCTAAATGTAGCACAAGAGAGCATAATTATAAGTTACACCGAGGTCAGAATAGAAGGCGGGCACGTCTAGGACAAGGGTGTAAAATTTGTAGGAAGGCAATGGCTAGTGAGGTGCTCCAATTATCGAAGCAACGGTAAGGTACAATATGTGATATAAATATTGTATAATTAATTAAAATAAAATATTCTATTTCAAATTGGGTTCTAATTAGCCCTAATCTCTCTATCTAAGCCAAGTAGGCCTAATTTTGGGTGAGGGGGTTTACAGCTGGTGGTCTGACTCCTCCAACTCCCGTCTATGCTGCTCCCAATGCTGGATAAACTGGCCTCGGTACTAGTAAAGCTTGTTGGTTTACCATTGGTGCTCCTTCTCGACGCTCAGGGCATTCCCTCACTGAATGCTGACTGGATCCGCAAGCTAAACATAATCTTATTTTGCGTCTGCACTCGTTCTCAATATGGCCTCGCTTGCCACAATATTGACAGATAGGCAGTGCCTGCGGAGATGCTCTGGGTGGCTGGTGCATGTGAGATCTCTTTGCAGCTTCTTCCTGTGGTGCTCTGGCTGGTGCTGATGTGAAAGGCTGCTTCGGGCTGGTCTCTCTCCTAGTGACGCGCTCTATGCGTCGGGCTGCAGCAAGGACGTCCGAGTAAGAAGTAGGTGCAACGGATCCGATCAGTCTTTGTAGCTCAAAGTTTAGTCCGTCGAAGAACTTCTCAGCCTTCTCCTCTTCTGTCGGGATCAGGGTAGGGGCGAAGCGACTCAGACGAATGAACTCCGCGTTGTATTCTTCCACTGTCATACTGTCTTGAGTGAGGCGATTGAACTTGTCCCGAAGTTCTGACCAAGCAATAGCTGGAATGTACATCTCCTGAAAGAGTCTAGAGAACTCTTCCCAAGTGATTCGGTCGGGTCCGAGCCGTGTCTCCTCAGATAGCCACCAGTGATGTGCATTGTCCGTCAACTGCATCCTGACAGCAGTCATCCAACGTTCCCATGGAAGCTCAGCTGCTTCTAATTGATGTTGAGTGTTTGTGAGCCACTCATGAACTTCAGTGGGCTCCTCCTTACCAGAAAAGGTACGGGGCTTCAGCTGGCGAAAATCAGTGATAGATCCCGTCGATGGTCGTCGTGCTGGTAGATTCGCATGCTCCAGTGCGATCACTATACTGTTTCGCAAATTCTCTGCCTCGTGACGCTGAGCCTCTTGATGAATCTGCTGTTGAGCTTGCATCATTGCGTAGATCATTTGAAATATCTGATGTCCGTCCAAAGCCTGCCCTTATGGGAATACGGGCATTGGTGGAGAAAACTGCGGCGGAGGTGGGATGTCATCACGCCGGAACCTTGAGGTATGCTGATTGGCTTGACTGGTTTGGTGAGTTGAGGGATCTCCACTCAATGGCGTCACTCCATCTTCTTCGTAGGTGACTACAACACCTTGCGGTGGTCCTGCAGGAGTCTCGTCTCTTGCTGGTGGATCCATTACTCTGCATCTAAAATAAACTATAAGAGGCGTACAGAGGAATCAATGCAGGATTCAAGTCAAGAAATTCAAATCCGATATAGAGATCAAGAACGATTCAATCAGTGGATGAGATCCTATAACTTATCATATCTTTGTCGTAGGCTTGCTCGATTCCTTAGTTGAAACCGAACAATTTAGTCGTTGACCTGCATGGGCCACCACAAAAACCATGTCACGTCACAGTCCCAAAATACCGAGGGACTAGCCACGTGGCAATGGCCAGCAACACTCTAATGGGTAAACCCAATTTAATGGACCCATCAAGGTGTACTTAAGCTGTAAAACAACAATAAAGGTCTACTAAATATGTCACAATCTAAACTCATCCACAGAAATAAATACAGTAAATATGAAATAATAAGCAACATCAAGTCTCAATAAATTATATCTCGGGGAACAACCTGATAATAAGTCTGGTACAGCAGTCAAAAGACAAGAAATAAAGAGTATAACAACAGCAAAGTCTGAGTATAGATAAAGCAAATACTCAGGAGAAATCATCGACGATCACCTCGTCCTCGGGTTCTGGTACTGCTCCAAAGACTGCTCATGTCCCGTACACCTCGGGGTAGATCTCCTCTGCTAAACCTAGGGACATAATCCGGATTCCAGGTCCTCAGGGGACATAGCAAGGTACAAGAATAACTCAAGCCAAATAAATGCAGTATATGAAATGTATCAATAGGGCAAACTATATAACCAGTTAAGTGATATACAATATGAGAGCATACTAGAACTCAGATTGAGACTACTACAAGCTCTGTGTCGGGGAGCCGGTAGCAGTGATATCATGTCGGAGCCTAGCTCGGAGTGGCTACGGCACCGCAATAATATAATCAACCTGTAGCCTGTGTGTCTCTCCCCACCCAATGTAATCACATGTCTCATGTCCATGTCACGCAAGATCATATCTAATGTAGCAAGTCATATGATAGCTATGAATATAAAGTCTATGTCACAAATCATGTAACCTATACAGAATCACCATGAATATCTCAGGAAGATTCTGTCTCATGAATAGTGTAAGGTGTCCTGTGGTATGATGTACTTGATGATGCAAGCACGAAAATGTATAGGGTCTCGATATCCATCTCTAGGTGATGTTACACAACTCCGCGTACGGTGTTGACACCCGAATATTATTCGGACGTTAAGTAATGTCACACGGTCCTAGGTTGAATAGTTATAACTCAGAATAGATCAAGAGAATAATAATCAATTTACTGCAAGTATGGCAAGGTACAGTTGTCAGGGATTTGGTTTCCAACTACTACTCTGGTATCAGCGAAATCTGCAGGTACTCCTCCGGTTGCTGAAATAAACGTTACCATCATGCTCAGAAGACATCAAATAGCTAGAATTGCCTGTCCATAAGTCTAATTTGAACACAGGGACAAAATTGACAGTTTCTGGTCAAAGCGGGGTCCACATGTGACCCATTTTGCACCGAGAAACGTGCCAGAGATAATGTTCTCTAAATTCGTCAAACTTAGTGTCTACAAGTCCAGAACGACGATACAAACCCAACGGAATGTCCAGAACTGAATTCCGATGAGCCAATCACAAAATCGCCCGTCAAGTGGAGCCGTAGGGCCCACGATACGAGATTTTGTCAACGTTCTCAGAATCAAACCAAACTTGGGTCACAGGACCAGCGTATTGCTACGAGTCCGATGGCGCAAGTTTCGTTTCGAAACGACGAGCATACACGAAGTTACAACGAGTTTCAGAACATGGCCGATACGGGGTGTTGTCGACGGATACGCGTTGATTCCGGTGTGCACACACATCCAAATCAACTTCCGTGAAATCTCACACGTCCGTATTAACGGTGCGCACCTTTCGGTGAAGTTCGCACACGATCAAGTCGCCTCGTTTAGCGGGGCGCACCCAGTTCCGAAAAAATCAGGGTTTTAAAATACCAATATTTTGGTCATTTTCACCCTCGAAAATATTATAAACTACAGCATAATAAAATAAACTAAAAATATGGTTTAAAACTCGGTCATATGGTCTAAATTATTGTTTAAGCCAATTTTGAAATATTTAACAGGTTGGTCGCAAAATGGTTGTGAACTGGGGAGTTCGGGACAATTTCTGATTTTCGGAAATTGGGGGTTTATTTTCCTGATTTTGCGTCACAGTTTGCGACCGACACAGGACGCGATACCCCGAACGAGTTGCACGGAGTTCGAGAGGGTCATGCAGGGTACGCGCACGATTCGACAGAACAGAAAACGAGACGGCGAGGAGAGAAACACTCACTTGAACAGGGGTAGGTATCGACTGTATTTGGCGTACGCGAGGCGGGGCGGCGGCACTGTGCGGCTGCGGGTCGCTGCTGTGGCTGTCGGGTCGTCGGAGGTCGTCGCCGGGGGTCCGTCGGGGAGGACGGGGTCTGACGGAGGATCGCCGGAGCTGGAGTGGCGGTGGCCAGCGGAGATCGTGGTGGTGGATCGATGGGCTGTAGTGGCTGTGGGGTTCTTTTATAGGCGAGGGGAGGGAGGTGGTTGGTCGGCCGTTGCGGGGAGGGAGAAGGGCGGCCGGCCGGTGGGGAGTCGAGCGGCCGTGGGAAAGTGAACGGCCGGCGGTGACAGGTGAACGGTCGGAGAAGAAACGGTCGGGGCGGTTAGAATTTAGGATTTTACTGTGCATACGGGTTTCGGGTTGGGTTGTAGTGGGTCGGGTTTTGGATCCGAATTCGATCCAATAAGGTAAGGGTTTAATCAGGGTTGGTTCAGCATGGGTTCGGTTCAGGATTAAACCGGTTCAGGGTTAAACCGGTTGGTTCAATCCGGTTTATTTTGGATTTATTCTGATTTAATTAAAACATTAATTTTTAGGTGTTTAAAAATAGTTCTGGGGTCTAATAAATTCCAGAAAAATTACACTGTCTAATTAATTATTTTACACCAAAAACTATTATTTTTATAATATTTTAATATTTAATAAAATCACAATAATTATTTAATACCAGAAAATATTTATTTTAATTAGTTAAAAATTACAGAAAAAATCTTAAAAATTCATTTTTAAATTCTGGAAAATCTGGGGGTTTACAAAATTTCATCTTGAGGTCCAACATTTTGGGAAAAAAAAGTAAATGTAGAATGGATTTGATTTGTATGAGAATAGTAGAGAATCATAAAATGAGCTTTGGTCCCAAGGATTGTGTGGTCAAAAAGTAATGTGGAAAAAAAAAATGTAAATCAAGAATTGGCCTTCAAATTGAAACTTATCATTCTACAAAATGATTTCCTACATTCTGAATCTAAAAATTATCAGGCACAACATATATAGCTCATGTGGGTGGCTTGGGCCTGAGAATCTAGAAATTGAAACTTATGATGGTCCTTACTATTCTACAAATTGAGTTCCTACATTCTGAATCTAGAATCTAGAAATTGGGATGAGCCTTACTAATGATGCTCTTACAAGTAGGGGTGAGCATACGGTTAATTCGGTTCCAACCGAACCGAATAACCGAAAATCAAATTGGACCGAAAACTGAATAAGAAAAACCGAAACCGAATCGAAATGGCCCATAACCGAACCGAACCGAATTAAATCGGTTCGTTTTTGGTTTATTCAATTTTTTGATTTATTTATATTTTTTTAATATATATATATATATATATATATATATATATATATATATATATATATATATATATATATATAAACTAAATTTTCTTATTCGGTTTTCGGTTTTGTACCGAAACCGAAATCCAAAATCGAAATCGAAACAGAGTAAAAAAAATTAGAATTTTCAAAACCGAAACCGAACCGATTTCTTTTTTAAACCGTGATTCGATTTTCGGTCCAAATTGAATAATGCTAACCCCTACTTACAAGATACCTCTCAGAAGATCTGCCTGTAAATTAAGTAGGGAAATATTGATTTCTGGCACCAACCTATGTTGTTTTGATTAATTATACAAAGTAGAATCTGGCAATGCCATCTTCACTACTTCCAACGAGAAATACAACTAACACGCATTGCTTAATTAATTTGCTCTTAAACTAATGACCAACTGGTGGTGACTGGTCAATTAGGTTAGTATCTAATTTCATGGCTCTGTAAGTGAGAGTGCTTTGTTAGAGTTCATAGAGAAGCAAGGTTAAGATGAGCAGGCAGAAGTACTACTGTGTGGTGCCTAATTAATTGAGAAGAAACTAATGACTCAACAGTGCTTTCACATGAGTAATACATACGGAGGTTAAAAAAATTTGGACCTCTTGGTTTTTGGGGTCCCGAACGATCGTACAGCTTGTACATGCTCATAAATGCCATTGTCTACAAATCGATTCGATCGGGCCATGGTCGTGACCCTCTGCGGGTTCGTTACAGACACTGCGCAGATGGATTAGGACACTGTCCACTTCGCTACGAGTGGGATTTGGTTGGAAGTTGAAAGGAGTAGGTCAAGTGATCCTATCCACTTTATTGCATCTGAAAGCTATCTGGATGTAAGTTTGTAACATCACTCTCAATCTAACTTCCCTTCAATTTCAGGTCCCCACTGGTCAATATGATACAAATACTGACATGCAATCTAATGGCAACCTTGCCACTTCAATTTGTGCAAGTAGGTCGGATCCAGAAACTGCAGTTAGGATGGACTACCATAAATTTGGATGGACTAGAAATAGACTAACTATAAAAAAATCAAAAAAAAAAAATATAAGGAAAAAAAGAAAGAGTAAAATCACCCCAAGCCATGAGTGGACCCCCCGTGTGCAATAATATTATCTGAGGGCGCATAGGGTATTGTTACAATTATGCTAATTATATAGTTGAGTTTTGTTAACATGTGTCCTAAGGGCACATGTTAGCACAATGATAAATGTGTAATTTATATTGATATATCATCATCACATTTATCAATATACCTTTTACTTAAAATATATATTGATAAATGAGTTGGTAAGAGTACCAATATAAATTGTACATTTACCAATGTGTTAAACACTAAATATATCAGCAAAGTTCAAGAAACTAAAAATAACTTCATGAAACAACGTCAGTTCACTGTCCAAAATGAGGGTAGCTGCCACCGATTTTATAATAAAATAACACTCAAAATTAATTGAACCTATATCTTCATGTGAGAGAAGACATGGTTGAGAACACCATTTTAGGAACAGCAGAGTCCAATCCACTTCTGAACTTATGAAGCAACATAGTTTATAAACTAAATTCAAAATCTCCACATACACATTTTATCATGAAAATTCACAAATATTAAATTGGATCTTGGGATCTATTGGTTCTTTTATAAGCATCTTGACTGTGCTGACCATTCATCTCAAAAGTCAAAATCTCACACATCTATTGTAGGCACTGAGAAACAGTATAGGCAAAGATCAGGGTTTTTTTTTTTTTGAATTTTCAGCATAACTCAGGACCCAGCGTAATGCTCGAAACTTTGTGCACACCGCATTGCATATAGGCAAGGATCAGTTGCTCCACAAGAATATATATATATATATGACTTTCTAAAACTAGAAAGTGCATTCGTTCCTTCAGGACACAGCTAACAAGCCTTAACCGCCCTAAAAAAAGTCTTACCAAGGTGAATTCTCCAAAAACATGAATGACAAATACAGGCTGTGGCATAAACACGAGGAAAGATACACTTACATCTTATATATAAAAGCAGCCAACAAAGCAAATCTAAGTTTTTTTTTTTTTTAGTTTTACTTCATAATAATATGGGGAAAGAAGTTTTTCAAGAATTTCTGTGACGTTACAGCAATTGAAAAGGTGACGGATCAACTTCTACTCCAAAACTCCAGTTGGATCTCAGAAACCAAATATTTGCAGAAACAAAATGTTACAAGTACCTGTAACAAGCATGTACTATACCTCATACAAAATTACCAGTACAAGGAAAACTAACCAACACATTGTTACAATTATATGATGCAACTGGATTTTACAAAAAAAAAAAGACAAATTACTTCTAGTATAGTCCAGCACTTGTACCATTAAGTTATACAACCAAAAGGGTGATTACACTTCTAAGATTTAGTAAACTATCTGCGTCTAGATCTTAGTAATCTTAGATTGTTGGAGGGCAAAATGAACTCTCTTTCTTCGGTTTCAGCTGCATCTTGGGCAGCTTCCGCGGCTTCAGCTTTGCAGGTTCTTTGCCTCTTTCTTCGAACAGGACCAGAGGGTTGTTGACTCTGCGAATTAGCTGTTTCCACTGCTTCAGCTTTCACACTTCTGAGACGCCGCCTCCCTGTGGCTTGGTTGTTCGAAGACACATCAACTTGTTCATTTCTACTTGCACCCTCATCCTCTTCCTCTCTCTCTTCCTCTTCCACTTGATCCCCATTGCCGTTTGAGAGGGGCCATGATGTACTGCAGCCAGGACAAATTCTTGCAACCTATATTGATAAATTAGCGCACATTTACATGTCATATATAAGATGTGACATCCACAAAGAGAGAGAGAGAGAGAAACCTTGCGAATAGAATATTTCTTCTTCAAACAGTAATCGTGAATTCGGATAGGGCAATCTTCTTTCGGACATGTGACAGCCTGTCATCACATAAACAGATCCAGGATAGAATGAAAAAATGGATACACTTGAACAAAAAGCAACATAAGTGAAGAAAATGAACATGCAGTTAGTCATTTTGACATTATGACATCCAGAAACAAAAGGCAGGTGACAGCAAGCAATTACGTCTCTCCTAACATCGTTCAGATCATTTGGAGACAAAAGCAAAGCATCCAAGAACTGCAAACAGTTGCATCAGCCTTCAGCCATACTTGATGAAGGCTTTTCCTGCTACCTCATGCTTAACAACAGTCATCCATATATTTTTCTTCCTCACCCTTCTTGAAGACAGATTTGCAAACAGTTGCATCAGCCTTCAGCCATACTTGATGAAGGCTTTTCCTGCTGCTACCTCATGCTTAACAACAGTCATCCATATATTTTTCTTCCTCACCCTTCTTGAAGACAGATTTATCCTAAAAGCTTATTTCACTCCAAAACCATTTGAAACAATGGGCCTCCCTACATCTAAACCTTGTATACAAATTTCTCACATACCGGATTCCCGAGGAAGAAAGATCTCTCCTTCTTGCTTTCATGCATAGCAGACTAACAAGCTGAAAAGTGAGTTGTCCTATTTTCTATATCGCACTCTTCTCACAAGGTAATCATTTCTTGTTTATATTTCCTGGTTCTAAATTCAAAAACTCGCACGCAACAAGATATCCTTGATAGTCACTCCAGCAAGCTCATTCTCCTATAGTCATTGGACCTGTTGCTACTGGTAAATCAGTATTCTTCACAAGTAGCGAAAAAATGAATCCACATATTTAGGGATGTAAAGATGATAGACTGCAATCTACCAAAAGACTGAAAAATGAAGTTTTTAAGGTACCAACCAATCAATTGCACTGCATTTATACATATTCCATAAAAGAAATAATGACTGCATATCATAAGCATTCTTGGCTAAAAATATGTATAATATGTTTGCGCCACATGAAGTTATGAACCAAACTTTTAAACCCAATTTACATAATCCAACTGAAAACTGCAAACAAAACATTTTTAAATGTGTCCCAATGCACATTCATTGTGATGATTATATACGAGGTAGTCAAACGCGCAAGGCGCCGCGCACTCAAGACGCAAAGGGTCCATATCGCCTAAGGCGCAAGACGCATTTAAGACGCAGGCCCGAGCGAAGTGAGACGCAAAATATATATATATATATATATATATATATATATATATATATATATATATTAGCAATGTAAGAAATAAAACTAAATAACATATTAAAACCAAGAAAAATATGTTAAAACATAACCAAGTGAACTAGCAGAACAACGATAACACTCAACAGAACTAACAAGAATTTGTGTTCTCCCTACCACGCTTTTAGTAAATTTTAGTTTTTCAAGTTCAACTGTAGCAAACTTTGGCAACCGTGGAAAAGGCTACCTCTCTCCCACTTGTATGAGGTAAGGGCTAGGGCCTTAAAGTTTTTTTGTAAAAAAAATGCATAAGGCGCGCATTTTCTTGGGTGCGCCTTGCTGAAAGGCGCGCCTTGGGTGCGCCCGAAGAAAAGAGCCTCGCCTAGTGAGGTGCGATGCGCGCCTTTGACTACCATTATTACATATAGAGTGCGTCAATCAAATGAAGACCTACATAATAAGAAATAAAGATCATATATTTTACTAACTTCAGAAACAAAAAAACAATATATTGGAGTGTCAACTACAGGAAAGCAAATGCACCAACTGAAAAAAGAGAGATACCAGAAGATCTAAAAGGAAAAACATCAGAGGAGGAAGAACATACCTTCACACCAGCTTCATTACAGACATCACATGAAGGAATATCATTATTGCGAAACCAGCCTCTGAGGTCAAGAAAGGATCTGACACCAAGACCAATTTTACCATCTGACGTAAAAGATAGCCAGCGGTCTTGGATGAGATCACTGAGAGTTTTCTCCTTTTGAGCTATTGAAAAACTCTTGAAGGCAGCAGGAACATGGGACTGACTGTCCTGCGAGGAACTAGCAGCTTGGACCTGAAACAAAAATGTAGTGCAAGGATATATTAGAAGTTAACCAATAACATCTTCACCTCATTAAAGTGTTGCTGATTTGCCAACGACTAAATATCTTCAAGAAACCTTGATATAAACGAGTTAAGGGCCTCCCTTTCCAGTGATAGATAACCGCAGTAAAAGTTAGTCAATCGCCTTAAAGCTTTCATTCCGAATCTCATCTCCCCGAAGCAGTCGGCAGTTATTAAAGATAGGAGTATTCACGACAACATCATTGTTGCTCAAGAGATGGCGCATTCCATCTATAAAACTAAGGCTAAGAATCTGTTTGTTATGATAAAATTTGACATGAAAAAAGCTTTTGACAAAATTTCTTGGGATGCCATCCAAATTGCTCTTACAGCTTTCCAGCTCCCAAAGCACTACATCGACTGGTCATGAACTGTCTCGAGTCCCACCTCGTCGTCTCATAAATTGTCAGTCTTTGCCTTGCTTTAATAGCAAATGTGGTATAGGCAAGGAGACCCCATGTCCCCTATATATACATCATTCTTGCCCAGATCATGGCCTCTATGTTAAATCAAGCTAGTAGAAATAGTGTTATCTCCTCTGTCAATCTTAAAGGTCAGTTAAAGCTTAAATCACCTCATGTATGCAAATGACATCCTCTTATGCTTTCGTGCTAATAAAAAATCTTGCACTAGTATTTGAATGCATTACCAATCTCAGAATAAACTGTAATAAGACAAACATTCACTTTCCTAAAAGAATCAGCCGCCTCTGTCAGAAATTCCATTTGTGATGGTCTCCAAACAAAAGCCAGCTCCTTCCCTTTCAAATACTTGGGAACTTGGATCTCTCCCTCCCAGGTTCCTAAGGAGACAAATGACCATCTTATTAACTTCATGTCTAGCAGACTAGCTAGCTGACACACTAAGCAGCTCTCTCAAGCTGGGCGCACTAGCTTGATTAAATATGTCATCACTTCTCTATCTTCATTTTTGGTGTCACTTGGATCAACGATAAGACCACCAACCTTATCAATAAAATGATCAAAGATTTCTTCTGGAATCACAAGACCACAAAACCATTCACTGGGTTTCCTAGAGCACTCTCACACTGCCCCCAAAAAAACAGGGAGGAGCCGGTATTAGAGACCTGTCTATCACTAAGTCTGCTCTCCAAGCTAAGAGAATTAAAGCATACCATAACAACCAGGACTCCCATCTGGAACAACATTGTTCATACTAAGTATGGTACTATCAACCTGTGGAACATCAAACCTAATACCTCTTAGTGCTGGCAGCTTTTTTTGTAAATCATTACCTGACCTAATGCCTAACTTCCACAAAACCTTAGGCAACGGACATCAAATTGACATCCTTTGATGTCATCCTTCCGGATACATGAGCTCTTGATCTGCCTATAGCTATTAAGTCTACTTTTGTTGATATTGATAAAATCAGTCCTCTTTCCGGTCGCTGATCTTTTGCACAACAATAGCTGGAACATCAGTTTACTCTATTCGCTTTTCAGTCAGGATATTACTTACAACATCGTCAAAATCAAAGTCCCGATGACCCCCTATGATGATAATTGGATGTAAACCAAAGAGAGTCATGGTCTGGCGACCACTCAGCCGGTCTACAATATGATTGCTTCCAATTCCTATCTTAGCAATGTTGAGGGCCTTGAGGTGCCTAGAGGCTGGAAGCATTTCTGGCTGATTAAAGCAGCACCATGTGTGCTACTCAGTTGCTGCAAAATACTTTGCGACCGCCTACCAACTAGCACAAACATGGCTAACTTAGGATTGAGTGAGCCCAAGTCTTGTATCTTCTGTAACTACAGCATGTGTGTTACATAGAACCTTGGCTTATGTTTTAGCTGATTATAAAACCCATAACAAATCTGAGGGGAGGGGGGACAGTCCTAACAGTCACTGGCTGATACCGATTTTTCCTTATTTAAACTTAATATTGATGGAGCTTTTAACCTTTTTGATAGCAAAGGATGTGTTGGATTATCAGAGATCAATACGGCAACCTTTATTGCATATGAGGAATCCACAACACCAGGAAAAGTGCGATCTACAATGAGACATTCGCGGTTAAGTGTGGATTGTTTGCAGCTGCTGAAGAGAAGATTAACAATCTTCAAAACGAAATTGACGCAAAGGAACTAATTGACATTCTCAACAACAACAATGAGCCACCATGTATTATTGCAGCTCTGATTGCGACATTAGACATATTTTGACCAAATTCACCTTTTGTATATCTCATATCTACAGACGGAAATACGGCCGCCCATTGGGCTACCGGTTTTACTAATTACATCTTTGCATCATGACAGAATGGGTCATGCTTTTAGTACAATAAAAGGTTCCTCTTAAAAAAAGCGGTAAAAGTTCCATTAGATATAAAATGAAAGAAAGCTATTTCTTTGCAAAGATAATATCTCGTCATATTTCGGCATCTAGGAAGCAAGTAGGCTTGAACAAGGTAACAGAAGTCATGATCCATATATCTTACGTGGCAAAGAAACACTAATATACAAATGTATAAGCAACCCCTACAAGATTCTCAAAACAGATGGTCTTTTGATTCCAACTTGTCTGTTGTGTCGTATCACATTTGTCAACAACAAGATCCTTCATAACCTGTAGCTTGGTGGGGTCATTTCTTATCTTCCTACCTATTTTTCTAGGTCTGGTTTACAACCTCATGTCTACTTGCCTATATGACCTATTTTCTTGCATGAAATATTTCCAAAAATAAAGGTTATTGTCAGGATTTGAGAAGCAACTCACTCCACATATTCTTCCTTATCAAGCACCTTGGACAAGAGCATCTCATGCTCTCCCATCCATGACAAGGCCCATATCACAAACCACGGAAATCATCGACGTGGAAGCCCTCAGCGAGCATCCATTTCTTCATAACAAAGGGATCCATTTCTGCCGGATACACAATGCAAGTAAGAGATTCATGATAGGAGATATCTCAAAGGACGGAGATGATTGTCGTCTCCTCACTTACGGAGAGGCTCACTGAAAGACCGAAGGGAGGACTTATCATCAGAGCGCAGAGAGAGAGAGAGAGAGAGGGGGGGGGGGTGCAAGTGATCAACGCCTGCTACTTCTATAATTTGTTTTGTGGGTTCCTTTGTATGTGGATGAGAGAGGAATAGAGGATGTGAAAAGGCAAGGAAAAGACCACTATTTCTCAAGATATGGTTATGTTGCTTTTCTTTTTTTGTCAGAAGCGGAATATTTTGTGTTAAGGATCTTAATGACTGAAGAACAGAGGGAAAAATAGTAAAGTCGTTAAAAAGAATTTGGGGAGTCAGTTTTGGTAGTAGAGAAAATGGAGATATTGTTAGTTTTGAACCCTTTTGGTGGTTGTATAATTTGGTGGGTGATAGAATAGTGGCAATTGTAAGTCACTTCGTCAAGTTTTGAGATGTGAGACTAACAAAACATTGTGTCCTTCACATTTTTTCTACGATTGACTCAAGTCGTTGATGTGTTATTCTTGCTTTTTATGACATAACCTCCTATATACATTGATGATATAACAATATCAGTAGCAAATCCACTTAAATACATTTCTTGCAAGCAAATTTTTGGATGCCAATTCAAACTATTTCTCATAAGCATGATGATTTATTGTGAAAGTTGAAGTTGACTTTTATAGTTAGGTCCAAGTGATTATGTCGAAAGTGACTGACTCAGCATTTGAATTGGCTGGCTTGAGTGACCAAATTAACCTCATTTGAAATAGGACTATTTGACTATATAATGTTGATTTGATCAAGCCAAAAAAACATATATTTTAATAATAATTGAAAATTACTCACATTTTGGCTCATCTCATTTTGGCTAATGTTCAGTTATGGACAGGTGAGGCAGCAGGCAGCGCCAACAAGCAACAGAAGAAGAATGCTCTAGACAACATGATACAAGAAAGAGATGGCAGTCATGAGGGGATCGAGCCAAAGACAAGATTGCATAACCTTACTGGCCTACCACATTTTGGGGAGCATAGACTCTTAAGTTAAGTTTAGAGATAGAGCGGAGAATGGGAAGTAGAGGAAGAGAGAATATGAGAAAAGAGATTGCAAGGGCCTTAAACCCTAGGTTGCATCTCATGTCTATTTATATTGATATGCAATACACCCACAATTACTATTATACCCTCATATGATAAATAATAAAATAAAATAACTCTAACACCCTCCCTCAAGCAGGAGCATATAGATCAGACATGCCCAGCTTGCTACATAAATCAGAAAATGGACCGCAAGCAAGTGGTTTGGTGAGGATATCACCTAATTGATCCTCTGACCGAACATAAGGAGTGACAATCTGTTTCTTCAGCAACAAATCACGAACAAAATGACAATCCACCTCGATATGCTTCGTGCGCTCATGAAATACCGGATTACTTGCGATAAACATTGCCGACTGATTATCACAATACATCTCCATCGGAATAGGAATAATAATTCCCATTTCATGAAGAAGAGACTGCACCCACATCATCTCAGAAGCTGTATGAGCCATCGCACGGTACTCGGCCTCTGCACTAGAACGAGCCACAACATTCTGCTTCTTACTACGCCACGTGACAAGATTGCCACCCACAAACGTACAATAGCCAGAAGTAGACCTCCTATCACTGCGACTGCCTGCCCAATCAGCATCACTGAACCCAGTCACCGTAAGCAACTGGGAAGGTTTGTACAAAAAACCCTTTCCAGGTGCACCCTTCAAGTATCGAAGAATGCGAGAGATAGCCTCCCAATGTGGTTGCCGAGGGGCATGCATAAACTGACTAACTACTCCAACTGCATATGTCATGTCTGGTCGAGTAACAGTAAGATATATATAAGTTTGCCAACCAAACGTCTATAATATCCAACATCCTCAAATAACTCTCCCCTGTCAGCATCAAGCTTGTCATGATAATCCATAGGAGTCTCAACTGGCCGACACTCCAACATCCCAGTCTCGGAAAGCAAGTCTAGAACATACTTGCGTTGTGACAGATACACCCCCTTCTTAGATCGAGCAACCTCGATTCCAAGAAAATATCGAAGAAAACCCAAATCCTTAGTAAACTGATGACTAAGGTAGGCCTTCAAGTCCGCAATTCCAGAATGATCACTCCCAGATATAATGATATCATCAACATAAACAATCAACACGATAATACATGCTGAGGAAGAATGGCAAAACACTGAATGATCTGATGTGGTACGCCGAAAGCCATACTGAATGAGAACTGAACTGAACTTGTCAAACCAAGCACGAGGTGACTGTTTCAGTCCATATAATGCTTTCTTCAATCGACATACGAGTCTTTTATTTCCTGCTACAACATATCCCGGTGGTTGATCCATATAAACCTCCTCCTGTAAGTCACCATGCAAGAAAGCATTCTTTATGTCCAGCTGATATATAGGCCATTGGTGATTAACTGTCACAGAAATAAGAATCCGAACTGAATTCAGCCGAGCCACTAGAGAGAAAGTCTCCATATAATCCACGCCATAAGTCTGAGTATACCCTTTGGCAACCAACCGTGCCTTGAGGCGCTCAACAGAACCATCAGGGTAATACTTAACAGTGTACACCCATCTACAACCCACTGTTTGTTTTCCAACAGGAAGTGATGTAAGCTCCCAAGTCTGATTTTGATGTAAAACATACATCTCCTCATCCATTGCACTTTTCCAACCAGAAGATGACATAGCCTGCTTGTAAGTTTTGAAAATAAAAGTAGAAGACAATGAAACAGCAAATGCATGAAAAGATGATGAAGCACGGTGTAATGAAACATAGTTAGAAATGGAATGCTTATTCTTTGTGGTACAAATGCGTTGTCTTTTTCTGAGAGCAATAGGAAGATCATCTGGATCTGTGGTGATGGGAGCAGAAACCTCAGGCACGGAAGATGATTGGTTGAAGGCTGAATTTTGTAGAACCACTGGCCTGTCCTTGGATCTCTGATAAACCTGTAAATGGGGAATGGAGACAGAAATTGATTCAGGAATGACCGGAAGTGGTATGAAAGATATCAAATCTGTTGTAAAAGGAATACAACGGTCTCCTGAAGGAAAGAAAGGGGTAGACTCAAAGAATGTAACATCCGCACTGACATAATATTTGCGTGACTGTGGACTGTAACAACGATAACCTTTTTGAGTACGGGGATAACCAAGAAAGACACACTTCAGAGATCTAGGAGCCAACTTATCTCGATTAGGTTCCAAGTTATGAATAAAAGCGACACAGCCAAACACTCGAGGAGATAAGGAAAAGGGTGCGACATATGTATGTAATATAGTAAATGGAACTTTGTTATTTAATACAGATGATGGCATGCAATTAATAAGATAACATGCAGTAAGAACGGCATCTGTCCAATACTGTTTGGGGACATGCATATTGAACATGAGAGTTCGAGCCACATCTAAAATGTGTCGATGTTTGCGTTCGGCTATACCATTTTGTTGAGAGGTGTGGACACAACTGGTTTGATGAATCATACCACGATCAACACAGAAACTGTTCACAGAAGATTGAGTATACTCCAAAGCATTATCAGAACGCAAAATTTTGATACGTTTATTAAACTGAACATAGACTTCATTATAAAAGGCAGATAACACATTTGGAAACTCAGATCTTTCTTTCATTAAATAACACCAAGTCATTCTGGAATAATCATCAATAAAAATAACAAAATACTGAAATCCTTTCGGACTTTTGACTCTAGGCGGACCCCAAATATCAGAATAAACAAGATCAAAAGACTCTAATTGACGACTCTCACTACGACGAGAAAAGGAACTACGGTGATGCTTGCCTAACTGACAAGCCTCACATTCAAGACTAGAAACATGACTCAAACTAGGAACAACTTGACGCAACTTAGCCAAAGACGGATGTCCCAAACGATAATGCCACTGCAACGGAGAAGTAGAAACAGAAGTGAAGGCCTTTCCAGGTAGATCCAAGTAGTACAGTCCATCTTTTTCATGCCCCGAACCAATCGTCTTCTTCGTCCTGAGGTCCTGAAAAATACACGAATTGGGAGAAAATGTCACAGAACATTGAAGAGATTTGGTTAACTGGCTCACAGATAACAAATTAAATGAAAAATTAGGCACATATAATGAGTCAAATAATGATAGTGATTGAGTAGGGTGAATGACACCTTTCCCAAGCACAGGACGAGTAGACCCATCAGCCAAGATAATATTATGTTTCATGGAACTACGATTATGAAAGATAGATGTTATACCAGACATGTGAGAGCTTGCTCCTGAGTCGATGACCCAAGAGGTGGATGGTGACTGGGTTGCCACAAAAGCAGGATTACCTATATGTGCCATGGTTGCAGTAGGTTGGGAGGTGGTACTAGCAAGCGCGTTCAACTTCTGGAGGATCTGTTGAAATGGAGATGAGGTATCGGACGTTGAAGTCTGATTGAAACCCGAAGTATCATCTCTGGGAGCAGAAGTGGTGTCCTGGGACTGCATATTTTCATCATGCACTTGATGTGCATATTCTGGTTTGCCCCATTTGTCCCAACAATAGTCTTCTACATGACCGAGCATTCCACAATAGTTATACTTTCGTGGTTGACCACGGCCACCACCACCACCACCACCACCGCGGCCACCACCACCACCGCGACCACCACCACGACCATTGTCTCTACCACCACGGCCTCCTCCTCGACCAAAACTACGACCACCATCTCTATCGCCACGTCCAATACCACGTCCACCACCACGACCAACAACACTAGAAACTAGGACAGAAGAGTCAGTACTCGGCAACACAGAACTCTATCCCAGAAAGGAACAATTGAGACGGGAGAAAGTATCTGCCACCGTAGGTAACTGTTCTCCAGCAAGGATTTGAGCTTTATAAGGTTCGAGCGCAGGATCCAAGCCGGCTAGGATGAGTGAAACATGAAACTCTTCCTTCTGTCTCCGAGCTTCCTTCAAATCAGTAGTAACATGATGATATTGAAGCAGTTCCTCCCACAAAGCCTTCTTTGAAGCCAGATATTCATTCACAGGCTTCCCATTTTGCTTTGTATTGAACAATAACTCGTACAACTCATAGATACGGGCAACGTTTCGCTTCTGCGAATATGATTCTTCCAGAGATGCCCAAATCTGTTTGCTTGATTCACACCACTGAACATTAGCAGCGATATGTGGTTCCATACTATGCCACAACCACGACATAACGTATGCATCTGCACTCATCCAATCTTCATACTCAGCGGACGTTTCAGGCAGGGGTTCTTCGGTCAAAAACTTCAACTTCTTCTTCGCCCTTAACACCACTTTGATAGACTTGGACCAGGCAAGATAGTTCGCACCATTGAGTTTCACCGCTGTAATCGACTTTCCCAATTCATCATTATGAATAACAGTAAAAGGAGAACCACCTCCGCTACCACCACCACTATTAACCTCGCTAGAAGATTCGGTCCCCACCATACTTGCAGATGCAACAGAAAGACGAGAACTTTGAAACCCTAGATCTCACAACGAACCTCAACCGACGACGAATAACCAACGGAGATCTGTAAAAACCCTAGATCTCATAAACGAACGACGAACGACCACGAACAACGAACGACGAACGGCGAATCATGAAAAGTAGACGAAAAACAGCCGAGAAGGGGAAGTAGAGGAAGAGAGAATATGAGAAAAGAGATTGCAAGGGCCTTAAACCCTAGGTTGCATCTCATGTCTATTTATATTGATATGCAATACACCCACAATTACTATTATACCCTCATATGATAAATAATAAAATAAAATAACTCTAACATCTTACATACAGCATACTTTGTACTGTTTTCTTTCTGATCTTGGTAGCATTTTAATGTCTACCCTTGTAAACCTTATTCTGCATTTGCATGGGTTTTCTGATGTTTCATTAAATTACACTTTTATTAATCGTGGAGTGAGAGTTATCTCCTAGGTTGAATAAACACTAAAAATGATTCGGATACGGACACAATATGGATTCGGAATATGGCATTTTAGAATATTTTGGGACACGCGTATGGCATGAACATGGTTATACGTAAACATCAAAACATATTTATCTGTGTATTCTATACATTAGATCTTAAATATATATAAGCATGTTTTAAATAGTAAATAGGTCCCAAAAAGTTCTATAAATAATGTATTGCAAAGAAATGTTACTTTTTCATATCTCAGTAATGTTTGGCACGATCATGTATATGCCAAAATTACTTTAACTTTGTTTTAGGTCCTTTTTGAGCCTAGACATGGGCAAGCCATAAGTGACAAGAGTGTCAAGGAAGTATTGTGTCCTGTTGGAGCCTAGACATGGGCAAGCCATAAGTGACAAGAGTGTCAAGGAAGTATTGTGTCCTGTTGGAGCCTAGACATTGGAGTGTCAAGGAAGGTAGTATTGTGTCTAATACGTGTCAGATACTGTCCTTCCCATAACATAGGTTATCTCCTACTGTTTTCTCTCAAAAAAGTTATTTTAGTTGACTAGTGTTATCTTCAACATTCCTCGAGTCTTGCCATAAATAATTTACTTCAAGTCCGCACGTATATTTCTGTCTAGATCCAAACCATCCATATAGGATTAGCTCTGGTTGTGATTTGAACTGCTCAAATTGAATTTTGATCAAGAAAGGACAACTCATTTCCAATGCTTTCATAATGCAAACTAAACTCGGCAAGCTTAGATTGACCTTTTTTTAATACGGCTAAGCTCAGCTGTGACCAAATAAGAGTTTAGTTTTGATTAAATAAAAGATTAGTCTGGACAGACTTAGCTTAAGCAGTAGGTGCTTTCTAAGATTAAGGTTCCTACGGAGATGACTGATCGCAACAAGTTTGCCTTCATATGGCCAGCAAAACCACACGATATTACAGGACGAAACCTCAATGAGGTCATCTTCGCATGTATGGAAGGAGAAAGTTGCAAGTATTTGTGCTTACCTTGCATTCCTTCCAGTCTTCAGGTAGTTAATGTTCTTATTAAATGTTAATGAAGACTATAACACTTCACTTTCTCCAAGGTAAGGATGGGTGATATCCTGATCTAAATGAGGGTGTGTTAAAAAATACATGAAGTGAATTAATCTTGGCATCCTGAACACATCTTAACAATAAAACTGACCCCTATGATAGGTTTATGCATTTAATTCCACTGAATTGTTTTTCTTTCCCTCTATTTCTCTGTTACTAAATATGCAAATCCTTCCTCTTCTACATAGGTATTGAGTACTAACCAAATAGCATAAACTACTCTCAGATACACTCTAGCCATTCGAGTTTCATTGTATTTTCCAACAGTTCTAAGTGTTATTTCACACTTTTGGAAATTGGAAGTTTATACACCCTTGAAGTTTTACTTCATCGTTGAATTAGCATCAAAAATACATATATCACATCCATTCTGGCTACGTAATCGTCTCTGAAAACCATTATATATTCCAGATTGACAAATTAATGATCCTCCCACCATAATAAACTTCAGGTAATGCCTGAAAATTGAATACAAAGTGAACTGTCATCTTTAGGTTCTCCTGTTAACTGTATATACAAAGATCTAATCTTAATGTATACCAGTTCAAAGACTTGGTGCTATTCATGTGATTTACAAACCAATTCAAAGAGTTGGTGTTTATTCATTTGATCAGCAAAGATTTTTAAGAATGAAATATATGAATAGAACAACAATGGCAAGATCAGATGGAAGCATAGCAGGCCAGGTTCTTTAATCATATTGTACATCGCAATGAGCAAGGATATATTAGAGTGGATTATATATGCACAGGAACCTGATTTTCGAGGCGAATATTGAGTGCTTCAATACTAGTTATGCAACCCTGATTTGTAACATCCTGAACAATGGCTTCTATCTGCAAATATATGACAAAGAAAATAAACTAAGATCCACGGTAGCCTCATGTCTTACTTCCCTTTAGGAGCTAAGAGAAATCAACATAATCATAGTATAAATCAGTAATGTCAGAATTTCATGGATCTCCAATTCGAATGTATTAGGTCACTATATAAATATTCAAATTCAGATCTAAGTGTCATTCTCTCTTTATGAATTCGCATTCAATTTATAACCATACAAGTATTGCTCCTAATATATCCATATTCATTTACAGAAAATAATTTACTTCTTGAACCTTTTATTGGGTTGTTACCATGAATATGGAAATGCAAATGTATTATGAAGAACAAGACCAATGTTAATGTTTGCACACACACAAATTCACAGTTTTAACCTGCTATACCATCCATCAGAGACATTTTTGCCATTAGATCACCCTATCAAACATATTAGGTTTTTTTTCAAAATTATACATGCTTACCAAATAAACAATTCTAGAGAAACTAGACAATATACACACACTTATAATTAATAGTCGCCACAATGAGATACACACTAGTCACTAGCCAAATGATAGTGCTGATCTGATAACATCAGCAATTGAAACTTACCACACCCTTGTAGAATGCAATCTGAGGCACTGTGTACTTTGTTCCGAGCTTAGATTGCTCATCACTTACATTATTAACAACGCCATAGTAAACCTTTCCATCGTATTGGTTTCTACATCCTCGCAACTCTAATTGCACATAAGCAAGCTCCTTATTTATCTTGAATAGGAAATCATTGAAAAGTGATCGATGAGTAACTGCGGGTAATTAAGTAAGCTGTTAGAATTAGCAATACTCTCAAATACTGCACCTACAATAACACTTCAATGATGACCAAGTGCATATAATTAAGTCGAGTCATTAGTGTGTGTGGTTTTTCACCATAATTCGGCTAAAGACCCCCCAAAAACAAATTTTAATTATCTTAATACCAAAAAACTGAAGAAATATTTACTTTTCAATAATTTAAGAAAAATAACAAAAGGTTCTAGCAATAGATACTTTTCAAAGGAGGGAATAGATTGCAACATAAATGGAAGGAGCTTTACATAAATTTCTTCAGAACAAAAAAAAAACAAATACCATGTTTTTAGCTTTGGATCTTCCACAAATTATTCCATCAATAGATCCGGTGGGTATCTAGATAATTGGGAATTGGAAAAACTTAAAGAAGAAAAAAAATGAAATCTCCTTACTTAAAATGGAAAAGCCCCTTTTTACTTTTCTTTCCAGATAGAAATATTAAAAAAACTAATATAAGCAAAAAATCTCAAATATCCTTGATCGTGGGACATATTATTGTCGCTATCAATAAAAACCATGACTCCAAAGTAGTAATCAATCTTGACAGATGAGAAGAATAAAAGTGGCCCCAATCTCACGAAAAAGTAAAACAAACCCTTCATTTTCATTTTTTTTATCGGGTCCAAGTCGATTCTAAAGAGAGCAACTTTCATTATCCTTTTAGGTTATATTCTATGTCCTGTCTTTCCATATCAAGGAATTACATTTTGTAGTTCCGTAAGACTTTTTATGCTAAATCTAATAACTAGACCATATAAATCTAAATGGCATCATCATATATCATTAAATCTGAGTTCAGCATAAATTGAAGGATCTTGCGCAAATTTCACAACAAAAAAAAAACTTTTTTATGCTTAATGCAAGATCAAATACAACATTAACATCAGTAAATCTTGGACTTGAACATAAATTGAAGGGTCTTCACTCAATTTTCCAAAAAAAAAAAAAACTCATTTATTACTTAATCTAAGAACAAAACCATATAAATATCAGTAATCCTAGAGTTCAGCATATATTGAAGGACCTTCACCTGATTCTCACAAAGAAAACGAACTTTTTGATGTTCCATGGAAGACAAATACAACATGAATCAGTAAATCTCGGAGTTCAGCATAAATTGAAGGATCCTCCTCTTTTTTTTTCCAAAAAAGGATAAGTTTTTGATAGTTAATCTACAAACAATACCGCATAAATATCAGTAAACTCTAGAGTCCACCATAAATCATAACACGATTTTCATAAAAAAAAACAGACTTTTTATGATTAATGGAAGAGGAATACAACACTGACATCAGTAAATCTCTGAGTTCAACATAAATTGAAGGGGTTTCACTCAATTTCCCCAAAAAACAACTTGCTGATGCTTAATCTAATAACAATACCATATAAATATCAGTTACAGCATAAATTGAAGGGCTTCCATACGATTTTCCACAAAGAACATACTTTTTCATGATTAATCAAAGAGAAATCTCACCTCATCTAAACGAAACCATCATACATCGGCAAATCGTAAATTTATCACAAAACCCTAAATAAAAGAGGCGAAAATGTAATAATGTGCAAAAAACAAAAAAAATACAACTTTATACCGGGATTTTTTCCGGTGATGCCGGAGAAGACGGAGTGGAAGTCGGATTCCTTGAGGGGGCCGCGGGAGAGCAGGGCCTGGATTAGAGTATGGTGCCTCCAGTTCAATTGCGACATGGTATGGTTTGGATTTGATTGGGATCTAAGAAACCCTAATTTTCCATTAGAAACCCTAATCGAAAGGAGGATAGATGGAGATGAGTGGTCAGAAGTATGGGATTTGAAGAAAAATTAGGGTTTTCCCCCCTCTTTTTGGCGGGAAAGAACAAAAAGGAAGGCACTGGTGCGATACATACACTGGGATGGATTTATACGATCTGGAACAAACCCTTGGCCCAAACTAAGGCCTTGATTGGGAGGAGGAGTTAGCTAGCCATTTTTGGGATTGTTTTCTATAAAAAAAAAAAAAATGAAGCAACTTTGGAGAATTTTGAAAATGTCACATTTTAGTTACGGAATTATCGAACCGAATACGTAACAAATATTTTATACTATACGATAGACAACATTAATCCCCGCACTCGTGATTGTCATATGTAAGGTTTTATGATAGATTTACCGTTGATCATTCATATAAGAAGTAATGGTTCTAAATACATAACTCTAGAAATTCACTATTTTAACCAAATACAATTTAATATTTCAAAGTATACGTTATCTTATATACCTTTAATTATTACCAAATACAAGGGATTGTCTATTTGCTCGCAAGCAATTTGTCATAGTTCCTCAATCTCTTCTACGTTAAACAACGAAGACAGTCGCCAACTCTGCCTAACAAATAAGAATTAGGTTATCAAAGACATGCAAGTCCAATATAATAAACGTTTAGGGGAAGTTAAACGTAAAGCATGATAAAGATAGATGAAGATAAAAATGGTTATTTATTAAATGATAAGTAAGAAAATATTTCAAGTCCATTAAATGTACTAGTAAATTCGTGTGCCTTGCACGTTAAAATATTTCTTCTTCTTCTGATATTAATGTAAAATTATTAAAATATTTAAATATATTTAAATATATATATATATATATATATATATATATATATATATATATATATATATATATATATATATATATATATATATATATATATTGATTATATTTTAATTATAATTTGTTATGGATATATTTCTACTTTCCATAAAGAGACTTGAATATGGTTAGTCGTCTAAGCATATATCCTCATGTAGTTAAAAATTAAATAAATAATAAACGTATATATAATGCACAACAGTCAAAAGTTCGCAAACACAGTCTCTCTAATTAGAAACAAGTAAATTATAGTCAACCAAACCACAACAACACTCTTCTTTATGAAATGTAACTTAGAGAATATTATGGGTCACAGCTGTTTATTTTCTCATGAATAATCTCATTCTCTCGTGATCATATTGTTTCTAGGCTTGACTTGCTTAAGACATGCTCTGGACAAAAGATATTTTTATCTATTAATTTTTATCAATGCTATAACGAGTTAATAATTTTAATCGATGCACGATCTAGTTAAGAACTTCCCTTACACAAAGCTCAGTTAAGGACTATAGAAAGTACAACATAGGAAAGTGAGTTAAGCGTTACACCCTCTATTTATAAGGCTATGTGAAGAAGGTACGTAGTACTAGTCAGCTTTTTCTATTGATTATATTGCAAATATTTTATCAAGTGTGACCCTATTGTTCTTTCCCTCCCCATGGTGCAACCTACTAATCACAATATCCACACTTTACCAATTATTACCATGCTCGGGATAAAGTAAGTGTTTTGATCTGCGTGCATGGAGGGCATGACGCAGTACGAAGACACCATACTTGAGAATACTTGTCACACCCTCTATTCGCAAAAAAATAAGGTACGTAGTTCGAGTCAACTTTTATCTATTAATTATATTACAAAGATTTTATCACATGCGACCCTAACGTCCCCCCCCCCCCCTCCCTATAATGCAATTTACTAATCACAGAGAATCCACAATTTACCGATTATTATCATACTCGAGATAAAGTAAGTATTTTGATCTGTGTGCACGGAGGGCATGACGCAGTACGAAGACACTGTACTTGAAAATACTCGTCGCAATGAGTAACCTTGTATTCCAAAAATTTCAGACTTGAGGATTTAGCGTCCCTTGTATGTCGGTGTGTCGATGTCCTACGCATCCTAAAGTCCAAGTATCCAATCTTGTGAATTTTAGGGTTATCGTGAGCCCGTCGCTAATCTAGCACAATTCAATTTTGGATACGCAACTATTACTATGATTTGGGTAAAATTGCATATAAAAAAATTCAGACAGATGGATGAAATTAGGAGTATTTGCAGCAAAGAGGAAAGTTTTGAGGAAATTACATTTAGAGGGATAAAATGCCACTCTTAATGGCTTCCTCTAGAAAATTATAGTGGGTGTCATTATAGTTGGTGCGCTCATGGAGAGAAATTAGTGGGGCACCAACTCCACTAATGCCCTACGTATGTGTATTTTTTTTTCTTAACAGTAATTTTTTATGCCGTTGAACTTTAAACCTTAATTTTTTAACGTTGTTTATTTTAAGCTATATGAAGGAGGCGCAAAAGCTATTTCATTCTCATAACAAACTCAATTCTTACTAGCAACCCGCTTGGCATGCAAATATGATGTTCGCTAACACCACACCACACCACACCAATCATTGACTCTGTTGTCTAATTATACTTGAGGTAAAAGCCACTTTCTTTATAATATCCTTTTTACCTTATTAACGTCATTCTCCTTTCCATGCTTATTTTCTTGCTAATATTTCTAGTATGTGTGAACCCACTAACTATTTCCATATAGTCCTTGACAAAAAAATGGAGAGATGCTATACGGGCTGAGCTAGGTGTTCTAATACACAATAATACTTGGAATCTTATTTCATTACCTATCGGTCATAGATCTATTGGCTGCAAATGGGTCTATAAGATTAAATACAATTATGATTGTTCAATCGAACGATCAAAAGTTGTCGTGTTGCTAAAGGGTATATACAGATTGAAAGGATCAATTATTTGGAAACTTTCTCTCCCACTGCCAAACTCACTACTATGAGATGTCTTTTAGCTGTTGGCGCTTCTTGCAATTGGTTTTCCGTCAAATGAATGTTCAAAGTGCCTTACTTCATGGTGATCTTGATGTATAAGTATACGTGGACATTCCCATTGGTCTTCGTCGACAAGAGAAGAATATGGGATGTCGGCTCAATAAATCTTTATATGTCTGAAGTAAGCTTCTCGTAATTGGTTTGTCAAATTATTTCATGTTATTCAAAAGACGTGTTTCAATCAATCAAAGGTTGATTATTCGGCAACTCATTTATTGCAATGCTCATCTATGTTGACGACATTACTGTGACGAGCAACAACAAGCAAGCAATTAAATTAAAGCTCTTAAAGATTCTCTCTTACAAAAATTTTGGATTTTGGATTTTTTTTTTTATTGCCACTAAAGCCTCTCGATCCCGAAAAGTTTTTCTTTTCCAAAGAATAAAATCATTATATATTATGAATGATGAAAGATTATCGGGATCTTCTCCTAATTTATCTCCAGCATTTAAATCTGAATCATAACGATGGCAATTTATTGCATGATCATATCAAATATAGAATGTTAGTTGCGAGATTGATTTACCTCAATTTAATCTCAGTGTTACAATTCAATTCTAACGGTTGTAACATATGTTAGTTTCATAATATAAAATTACTCGAATGGTTTTATAACATTCCTCTCTCTATATATGATAAAAAGAAAAATAAATTATGGTGGATCAGCCCTCTATATAGATTCCTCCTTGATCACGTTGATGTTTTTGTATCATAGACACAAATAGTTTAAATATTTTAGAATTATTTGTATTTACCCCAAGTTACTAATCCCTAACTATGTTTTCTCAAATATTAATTTAATTAGTACTACCCATATTTTATCCCGTTATCAAGTGTTAAGAATGACAATGGTCCATTTTTTTTTTGTATCCTCTAGATACAAATCAAAGTGATGGAGGTAGTACTAATTAAACTAATAATGGAAAAAAATAGAGTTAGTGATTAGTAACCAGAGGTAAATACAAATAACTCAATATTTTAGTTTGGAACATATCTCTATTTCTACTCTTATGACGAGGCTTCAAAACGGCTCAAAAGTGAACCATCTAAGCCTTTTGTAAATCCTCCACCATTTATTTAAAAAATTAATATTATGTAAAAAAATTAAATTTGTAATAAATAACGCCACGGAAAATCAAACTTGACCAACCAAGAAAAATACCTCCAACCTTAACCATATGAGTTAGAAGAGGTGTTTGGTTATAGTTATATAATATTATGTAGTTAAACAATTACTTAAATTTTATTTATTTATTTAATTTTTAATTACGCGAGGATATACGTACAGCTTAGACGACTAGTCATTTGAAGACTTTTTATAATGAGTAGAGATATATCCAAAATAAATTATAATAAAAATATATTTATACTATTTTACAATAATATTAGAAAATTTACTTTTACGTGCAACGTCCGTGCATTTATTAGTTATTATAATGCGGCTTAGAAACGACTTAAAAATGAGCCGTCTAAGCCGTATGTACATCATAATTTAAATGAATTAAAAAATTAATAAGAAAATAACTAAATAACTAGCAGAATATTCTGCTAATTATTTTTAAAAAAAATAAACCAAACATTTAACTGCCTAATATAATATATCTATAATTAAATAATTCTAATTCAATGTTATAATGGAAGGTATTTTTCTTGATTGCCTGCTTTCCAAACTTTCTTACTTCTGATGCCACTTTCTCAAGTTATTGTTGAAGAAGGGAAGGTTTGTGAACCAAATGCAGGAGGAGGGATTGGCAAATTCAAAGCATTAATAGCTTCATTGAGCTGACAAGTGAAAATTAGACCCAAATATACAACAAAAATGGATGATTTTTCCTCTTCTGATTGTTCTTGCCCTTCTCTCTCTGACATTTCTCTGCGTTTATCATCTGCACAATCTAACAGTGCATGCTACAGCTTGGGCCCAATATTTCAGTCTTGCTTTCACTTCTTCTGGATCGTCGCCTGAAAGTAGAAACAAAAGGAATTATTATCAATCAATGGCGTAAATGATCATTCCTGCAACGAACTCATAAAAATTATTGAAATCTAAATCGTGTGAAAACACCGGTGCATCATAAATATTTTGATCCAAGGTATTGGCATTCGTCGTTTTCTTTTTCCCTCTTTGCATTCGGAAATTATTGTATGGGCCGAACGGAGTGTACATTTTCTCTCACCAATCGTTAGGTTGCATAAGGATGTGTGCATGCACATATTTTCATGATAATCTAACAGTTGACAGACATGGAAAGGATATTGTGCGTCCGGCACACCAAATAATTTTTTTTTTCTTTTTTTGATATAAAGCCTTTTGTTAGTGACGGTTGATGTTTTGAGCTATTAGCATCAAAACTTCCTAATATTTTCAATTTTTTTTTACACCTAGACTAGATTTCAATTCACACCCACTCTTCCTCTATTAAAGTGTACATTTTGGCCTTCTTTGAAGTAGTAAGTATGAGAAATTTCTGTGGGAGAAACATATTTTTAGAAGAAGAAAAAAATAATTTCTCCAACAATATTCTTTATTCTACGTGATTCTGATATAGGATGAAGAATTTCTATAAAAAAATATGTATATAGATACTCTCATAGAAATTAATATTAGGCCATATACTGACTCTTTCATTTTCTTACTCGTAAGATAGAACGATCGGAGAGTGTTTGCTTTTTTTCTTTTCTTTTTTTAATTTCTATGTAGAAACTAACTTGGGGAAGAAAAAAAATCTCACAAAAAATATATAATTATTTTATTTAATTTGTATTCTCACCAAAAATATATAACTATAAATATAAATACTAATGTTCTATTTTTTTTCTTTTCATCTGTGTTTCTCTTCTACTTTTTTTTTCCTACCCGAAATCCCCTCCCACCCTTTAGCCGATGCCGGAACTTGATGCCCGGACCTACTCGATAAATGTCCCGTAACTTTACCACTAAGCAACACCTCTCTTCTACTTGTTTCAAACAATGGCTACTTTTTTCGGCAAATTTTAAAATATTTCTCTCGTACTTTCATCCAGACGTTTCTATTATTTTATATGTTTCAATTTTTTTTGATATGATCGAAACATGGATTGTGTGGCATTTTTCTGCACTCGGAACAGTTTGTTTATATATGGGCATGTACTTTCAGAACCGCTAGTTAACGAATTACCAAGAAAGAGTTGTACTGGTTTAAAAGCTGCTACTTAAAGCCACCCAAAGCCAGATCCGTCATAACCGTTACTATAAAAAAAATACATCATAATCGCTATCCCTATGATTGCCAAGCTAAAATCTCCATTGGAGATTGCTTAAGATCTTGAAACAAGCAGTTTTATGAATGAATCAAAGACTACCATGGAGCAGAAACAAGGAATTAATTAATTAATTCAATATATATATATATACCAGGGCTTGAGAAGTTCCAGTTGGCAAGAGGAGGAGAAGGAGAAGGAGGTGGTGGTGGTGAGTGCTTTTGTTGCTCATCCAAGAAGTAGCTCTGGCTCATGGAGTAGCAGAGCTCGAGAGCGGGCAGGGTGCTGCAGAGCTCAGGGATCTCATCGTAGCTGAACCCGAACCCCAGGTCCAGGCACCCCTTCAGCTCCTCCAGGTCCTCATCAGTCAGGCTCCTCGTCCTCCCAACACCACCACATGATGATGATGATGATGATGATGATGATGATGCAGCAGCATGCTCATGATGAGCGCTGCCATCACCATCTGTGGTGGTGGGGGGATCAATGTAGTAGGAAGCTTCAAGGGTTACTCCTTTCTTCCTGCAGCAGGGCCATGACTCTAGGACACGTTCATCATGTTGTTGGCTCTTCTTCTTCTTCTTCTTGGTGGTGGTGGTGGTGGTGGTGGTGGTTGTTTGTTTTGGTAGGAGAACAGGGGACCCTGTTTCTAAAGTGGCGGAGCTCTTCTCCATTATTGATCTCTCTCTCATTTTGGCTCTCGTCTTGGGGTTTATAAAGGCCTTTATAAATGAGCAGGGGGGAGTTTACAACTTGGCATATGATTGTTATTAATGATGGATGGATGGATCATGTGCCATATGATATGGGGTCTATGTTTTGTTTTTTTTTAGAATTTTTTTTTTTTTAGATTTTTTTTATCCATATTCAGGGTGCGCTCCACAGATTTTTTATAATGTACAAATCTTTTCACTTTTGACGAAAATGGTCCAGTCATGACGGTCAAATGCTTTGACCAATTTTTTTTACCAAAATGTCTCACTCGTTTCTCTTTCCTCTCATCTCCCCCGCGAGCAGGCTGTCGTCGCCGCTGCTCCTCCTCCCAGCAACCGGGTCCCATCTCTCCCCTCCCAGCCACCGGCCCCCTTCTCTGCCCCCAACCAACAACAACAATCGTTGCCTCGCGCGCGCCGCCACGTCGCTGCTCGCGCGTCACTTCTATTGTTGCTGCTGCGACGGGGGAACGGAGGCACAGGAGGGGGGGAAGCGGAGGCAAGCGACGTGGAGTGGGGCGGTGGTGGGGTGGGGGAGGGGACGATGGCGGGAGGGGGAGAGGGGTTTCGAGAAAGGGGAGCGAGACTTGCGACGAGGATGGAGGGGGGACAGGGGCGGAGGGAGGGAGGGAAAAGAAGACGGGTGTATTTTCGTCAAAAAAAAATAGTCAACTGAGTTGACGGTTAGGAAGAGGCAATTTCTGTAAAAAATGGGAGACTTATACATTATGGAAAAACTGTGGGGTGCATTATGAATATGGATAAAAAAATGGAGGATAAGTCAAAAAAAAAAAATCATACAAAAATTTACCATTTGAATTTTTTTTTTCTTTTTTACGTTTAAAATATATGTAAATAAACCAGTATTAAAATAATCTAAAATAATTTTCGAAATCAACCAAATTTTGGCTGCGTTGATCAGGTAGCCGATCAACCACTCCGTTGGTAGAATCCGAGTCAAATTCTACTGCCTCTAAAATCATTAGATTAATTGTGTCACAAATCATAATATTAAAAGATAATTTATAAAGATATTTCATATTTTACTCGGACTAGTTCAAAAATTTAGACAACCCTCATAATAGTTATGACTGTTATTGGTGTTCCTACAGTCTTAAAATTTTTAATTTTATCAAAAAAATTGACAGTACTTCCAATATGTAGGACTATATTTTTAGGACGGTAGGAAACTGTCGAAAATAGTTACAGTTCTAAAAATAAATTTTGGCTAGTACAAGTAAAATATGATGTGTCTTTATAAATTGTCTATTAAAAAATAACATTTATTTTTTTTACGTGTTTGGATGTCAAAAAAATAAGGTGAGAACATTTTTTCCAAAAAAAATAAAAATATGAGAAAATATGATTCCTCCCACCCATCGAAGTTGGATGGTTCATTTTCTCATCCTAAAGATTCATTCTCTTTTTTCAAAAAAAAATTGTCTTTTCAACCGTAGAATTAATAGAAATTATAATTTTTCAAAAAAAAAAAATCAAACCGAACGAGTCCTTGATGTTGGTTATGGTTTTATCATTTTTTAAACGAATGAAATTGTTATAATTAAAAAAAATATTAATCAAACAATAACTATTTGGCATATATTTGAGCTGTTTGGTAAGGAATTAAGAAAAATTTAAAAGTTCAGTATATTTTTAGGAGCTGTAATATATATACTTCTAATTAACATCCAGCATGAAGAAATCATGTTTGGCTTAGATGGATTTAGCTGTAATAATTTTGTATGGTTTTAGGTACGACTTTTAAATCATTTCAACTCTTATTTGGCAATTCAGTAACGAATTGTTCTAAAATTTTTTTACACGAATAACATTATATATATGTTCATATATAAACAAAACGGTCAGGAACGCGAAAACTGTCATCCAATCTACGTCCCAATCAGGAGGTAAAAGTTCATATTTGATCAAAATAATAGGAAAAAAAAATAGAAACGACTGAATGAAACTAAGAGAGAGAGATTTTTAAAATTGATCGAAAAAAAGTTGCCATTGTTTGTATTAAGTAGAAGAGAAACACATATGAGAAAGAAAAAATAGGATAGGATATTAGTAATTATAATTATTAATTATTTTCACGTGCATTGCACGTAAAAAGAAAAAAGAAAAATATGTACGATATTATTGAAATATAGCAATTTAAATTATGTTATAATATTTTAAATATAATTTCAATATATTTTAGTAATTATAATTTTGTTAATTACCTTGGAGAAAATGGGGGATTTATACATTATGAAAAAAATGTGGGGTGCATCCTGAATATGGATAAAAAATGGAGGGTAAGTCAAAAAAAAAAAAAAAATCATACAAAAATTTACCATTTCATTTCATTTTTTTTTACGTTTAAAAGATATGTAAATAAACCAGTATTAAAATAATCTAAAATAATTTTCGAAATCAACAAAATTTTGGCTGCGTTGATCAGGTAGCCGATCAACCACTCCGTTGGTAGAATCCGAGTCAAATTCTACTGGCTCTAAAATCTTTAGATTAATTGTGTCACAAATCATAATATTAAAAAAAAAATTATAAAGACATTTCATATTTTACTCGGACTAGTTCAAAAATTTAGACAATCCTCATAATAGTTATAACTGTTATTGGTGTTCCTACAGTCTTAAATTTTTTAATTTTATCAAAAAAATTGACAGTGCTTCCAATATGTAGGACTATATTTTTTAGGATGGTAGGAAACTGTCGAAAATAGTTACAGTTCTAAAAATAAATTTTGGCTAGTACAAGTAAAATATGATGTGTCTTTATAAATTGTCTATTAAAAAATAACATTTATTTCTTTTACGTGTTTGGATGTCAAAAAAATAAGGTGAGAAATTTTTTTTCCAAAAAAAATAAAAGTATGAGAAAATATGATTCCTTCCACCAATCCAAGTTGGATGGTTCATTTTCTCATCCTAAAGATTCACTCTTTTTTTTTATAATGATTAATTATTTTCACGTGCATTGCACGTAAAAAGAAAAAAAAAATATGTACGATATTATTAAAATATAGCAATTTAAATTATGTTATAATATTTTAAATATAATTTCAATATATTTTAGTTATGATTTATTATAAATATGTTTTAAAAATAATTTAGGTATATTTTTTTTCAACTACGTGAGAAAACAACTACGATTACGGTACTTAAATTATTTTTAAAAATTTTAAATTAATTGGTTAATGATATACATATAGCTTAGACGACTTAAATTGAAATCGGTTTAAGTCTCGTTATAATAGTAGAGATAAATTTTTTTTTTATATAAATTGGATCAAAG
Source organism: Iris macrosiphon (assembly GCA_036927795.1). Lineage (NCBI taxonomy): Eukaryota > Viridiplantae > Streptophyta > Magnoliopsida > Asparagales > Iridaceae > Iris > Iris macrosiphon. The sequence continues at coordinate 338,963,042 of JAYESA010000004.1, forward strand.
AATATTTTTTTTTTAAAACCTAGTGATTCAGAATGTTTATAAAACCACAAAAAATTATATTACATCTATTTAAAAAAAAAATTTAGCCGACCAAATCAATGGCTCAACAAAAAATTAACAGAGAGAGATTTTCACAAATGTTCCATTCAAAAATACTTCAAAACCGATAATATCAAACATACTCTTATGATATTTGAGTGGTTCACCAACAAAAACAAGTTGGCACATTTTGAAAGAAGGTGTGGAATATATAGGACAGATTGGATTGTTAGCTGACTAAGTAACATCAAAGGATTAAGGTACAATCATGCCAACTCAGATTCTTTCATACATGGAATCACATTGCCAACTGGATTATTTAATAGCGACTTTAATATACACGAATAATAATAAAATACTAATATTAATAATCGATACTAATATACGGTGTCACTAAAAAAATTTGGTGTAATATTTTGTCTACAAATATCATTGATAAGGTCTTGAGCGACTTAGAGCATCTCCAGTGGGGACACTCCAAACCATACTCCAAATCATACTCCAAATCACACTCTAAACTATTTTTGGAGTGTCACATTGATATTTGCACACAATGGTATACTCCAAAATAGACACTCCAAATTAACTTCTTCCTTTCCCTCCCTCTTTTCCCTCCCTATTTTCCCTCTTCATTTTCGTTTCCTTTTCCCTCCATATTTTCCCTCATTTTCATTCCCTTCATAACTATTAAAGCTTTCCCTCATTTCCCTTCAGAACCATTAACCAATACTGACGACAAAGATGTCTGGTAATTTTTTCTCTCATTTTTGTTTCAATTTTTTTATCTCATTTCTTGAAATTTTGTATGGATAATTTTTCTCATTTTCGTTAAACAAATCAAATAAGATAAAAAAAATCCACAAACTAAGCATAATTTCTTGAAAAGTTCATTTTTTTTTGTTACAAACTAAGCAAAATGATGGAAAGTATGATACATAGTTCTACAACACAAAAAATTTCCGTATAATACTTAGTTCTACAATAAAACGAAAATGAGACTGTGCATAAATATTTTTATCTCATTTTGGTTTGATTTTTTTTCCTGAAAACTTCTTCGAGTCTCTCCTTGATTTGGAACCATTGATTGTACATAAAAAAAATTATTTTTTGTGCATAATTTTTAATTTTTCTGGCAGGTTTTTTGCCTTGGCCTTTTGAAATGAGATTCATGGAAAAATATGTCGTCCTACAACAAAAAGAAATGGAAGATATTTTTATGCTGGAACAAGTTGTTGAAGAATTAGAAGAGGCCAAGCAACCCAGAGTCAATAAGCGTATGTTCATAAATCGTGATCGCGCTAAAGCACACGACGACCTTATCAAGAAGTATTTCTCGGTGGATGCTATTTTCACACTACGTATGTTTCGACGTCGGTTTCGAATGCGAAGGGAGTTGTTCCACCGGATTCGTGCTGACTTAGAAGAAACTCAACCATATTTTAAGTTAAAATATGATTGTGTTGGCAAACCAGGATTCTCATCCATCCAAAAGATGACAGCCGCCTTACGAATTCTTGCTTATGGCAGTCCAATAGATCGTGAGGATGATGCTCTTATGATTGCGGAGACGACTGCCACAGAAACTATTCATTTATTTTGCAAAGCTATTGTTGACATCTACTCCGAACAATATTTACGAGCTCCCAATGAAAGAGACCTCACTCGGCTATTAGAGGAAAATAAGACTCGTGGTTTTCCGGGAATGATCGGTTCTTTAGATTGTATGCATTGGGAATGGCGTAATTGTCCTACTGCTTGGCATGGTCAATTTGTTGGACACACAGGTAGACCAACACTAATTCTTGAAGCTGTCGCCTCTCAGGATCTTTGGATTTGGCATGCGTTCTTTGGCACACCGGGGACATACAACGATATATCTGTATTGGATCACTCACACCTCTTTGACATGTTCATTCAATGTCAAACTCCACACACCCCGTATGAAGTAAATGGTAGTGTGTACAATGTGCCATACTATCTCACTGATTGCATCTACCCTCACTATGCCACATTGATCCAGACAATCAAACATCCTCGGACTGAAATTGAGAAACATTTTGCAAAAAAGCAAGAGGCGGCACGAAAGGACGTAGAGAGGGCATTCGGAGTGTTGCAAGCAAGATGGGCGATCACTCAAGGACCGGTAAGATTTTGGGATGAAAATACTTTAAATAATATTATGAAGTGTTGCATCATATTACACAATATGATAATTGAAGACGAGCGACATATTGGAATTGAACCGTGGCAACCAATTTTCGGTGAGATTCTTCCACATGAATTACTTGAGCATGATGCAGAAGTATTGGGAGGCTTTATTCATTCGCGAATGCAGCAAGTACGGGATAGGTCAGTTAATGGAAGGCTTAGGCGAGACTTAATGGAACATTTGTGGACAAATTTTGGAGGAGAAACGACAACAACATATCCATGAGATTATTAATTGTACTGGTGTATTATCATGTTATTTTGAACTAGTGTATTCTCATGTCATTTGAATTTAATAAAACTTTGCATGTTATTTAACTATATATGTGTCTGCCAAATGTGGATTATAAGACATTTTAGACTATATATGTGTCGGTGATAGATTAAATGGAAATGATGAAGTGCCTATATTTGTTCTTCATGTGCTGGAGACATTGCTCTATTTTCTGAGTGAAGAAAAATCATGTCAGTGAGTCCTCAGTATGAATTATGGTTGAAATGTCTACAAAAGAGAGAATAATATGTTTGGAATATTGCTTCACAAATATTATGTGTCTGCCAAATGTGAATATTGTTTGTCTGCCAAATGTGAATATTGCTTCACAAAAATCATGTCCCTAAGAGTCCAACCGTCCATAATAGCTTTGCAAGCACATACAAAAAATAAAACTGGGCAATATGAATGCACCAAAAACACCAAATATGAGTATCATACATCTATAAACCAATGTATATCACCAACTCCCCATGTAATTTATATAATAAGAATAGCTCCAAAACAATAGAAGGGTAGCATACAAAAAAATCCAAATGAACTTGAGAGTATCATACATGTGCTCCAAAACTTGAGAGTATATAATACAAAAAAAATCCAAAATACCCATGAACCCAAACCACCACATCATTAAATTTTTTTTTTTTTATCTCATACTTCATCTTGAGAACAATTCTCATCATAGAAATTGTTTTGAAGGTTACGAGGACTCAGGTAGATTCCATCCATGTTCAAACGCCTTCTTCCATTGCCACCCGGAGAATATTCAAGTGTTATAATCTCTGTCACAAAAATAATATTTATGACATAATCAAATTAAGGGTCACTATTGAAATTATTTACGTAAATAAAAAGTAGACACTCTCATTACCTTTGTGTTTTCTGTCACCAAAGTACACACTTACCAGATTTCTCACAAATATTAGTTCCTCTCCAATCATCTCATTTACTCGCCATAGGCAATGAAACATGTCAAATTATTAATTTTTATGAATTATGAGCTGAATCAAAGCCAAAGTACGACATCAAAGATTTCTCACAAAAAAAATCATTTGTTTAAATCAAATACTCAACATGAAATATACATATGAATAATCAAATACCGAACTTGAATGCAAATGTATGAGATGCCTTTCTCAAATTTTATGTATGCAGTTCTTGAACAAAGGAGGATTTATAATATCTTGTGTACGTATCAAACCCGAGATTTACAGCAGACTAACCAGGGAATTACAAGGCCATGGTTAGTAATTGGAGATTTGAACTGTGTTAGATTTAATAGTGAGAAGGTAGCGGGAAGACACATACTAGAGAGGATATTAGAAGACCTCAATTTGTGTATTGTTCAAGCAGGACTTGTGGATCTACAGTCTACAGGAAACTCTTGGTCTAACAAGGCAACATCTTCAAATAGAATAATGTGTAGACTAGACAGGTTTTAGTAAATAACAAAGCCAAATAAGAGATGATATCAAATAAAAAAATATAGCTATAAGAACAAAATAAAAATATGGCATCAACGTATAACCACATATTTCATATGATATTAAATGATGTTGTCAGATATAGCTACAAGAACAAAACAAAATAAAAAATATTTCAGATGATATCAAAAAATAACCGAAGTTGCCTTTGGGTCTTTTGGGAGACTAGCAAATAACAAAAGTCAAATTTCAGATGGCTCATTATCTTCTTTTTTTGAGAGGAAATAGAATCAATAAAACAAAAACATGGCATCAACATATAACCACATAAGTGAACAAGACCAAACTTCATTTTGTAAAATGAGCAGCATTAAAAAACTCAAATTATAAACTACAGAGGATTTGAAAAATGAAAAAAGATCTACGACATATACATATCCTACATTATAGTCAATTTCCAATAACATAGCACATAAAAAAAAATATTACCTCATCATTCGGATTGGTACCGCTACTCCTGTTTCTATGAACCCTGTTTACAATGGCCCTCCATTTGGAAACATCAGCTTGAATCGTAGTCCATCTATTTTCACATGCTCTTTGAACACGTTCTAACCCTGGTAGTCGTCCTTTGAATTCATCCCAAATGCTCTTCCAGAATGCCTCATGAAGCTGACCATTTCCCACAATTGGGTCCTCTGAAACTCTTATCCAGGATTGGCATAGTGCAATATCCTCATTTACTTTCCAGTTTGGTGCTTTTCTATTGGTCCCTTGTGTTGTCCGTGTTGTATTTTGAGTTAAAGAGGGTTGAGATTCAATATTTGATGGAAACTGGGCTGAAGGGGATTCTAAATTGGATACACCACCAGGTAAGGGATTATGATTAGGAGGCTGATTTTGGGCAAGTAAGTGTTGTTGAAAATATAATGCAAATGCTGCAGCTTGGGCAGCTTGCATTGGTGATGGGGCGAATGACATTTTAGATGGCCATTGGGTAGGACATGGTACTTGAAAATGCGGAGAATTTTGCAAGGAACAGTTGTTCATTTGGGGTGGTTGTTGTGAAGCATGTTGATGTGGTGTCGGAGTGGAGGGATCCATTATTTATGTTTAAAGTGCCAAATAACCTGAAATGAAAAAATGTTTAATAAAAACTCAATAGAAATAAAATTATGCTATGGAGTCTCCGCGTCGTGTATAAGCATAAAAAAAAATTTCTACAAGTGATGATAAAAGAAAAATTAGACACAAAATTTAGAAATAAAATAGTGAAGCATCATCATACATCTTTCTTATTTTTTTCATGAACATGAAAGAGGTAAAATTGATTCCACCATAAGAATGCTTATATTGATTGGAACCAGAAATAGAACCAGAAATATAGAGCCGATTGTGGAGTGTCCAGCGTGTCCGGCGTGTCCGGCGTGACCTTTTGTGGCATGTCCGGGTGACAAATGGATTTTAGGGTTCATGTTATTTTTACCTCGAACTTGTGGCGGGGATGACCAAGCAGACCTTCTCGCGAACGGGGAGCACTCCTTCCCGCAAAGGACCTCCTTGACGGATTCTCTGAAGAAAAATAAAATATGTGGAGAAGAATAAGAAGAAGGGGGGAAAGGAAATAATATGTGGAGAAGAAGAAGAAGAAAAAGAGGGAAAGGAAAATTTTCTCTAGAAAAAAAAAAGGAAGGGAAGAGAGAGAACGGAAGGAGAGGAAAATAAATAAAAACAAAATATGTGGAGAAGAAGTAGAAGAAGAAGAAGGGGTGGAAAGAATATGTGGAAGGGGAGGAAAATAAATACCAACTGTGGAAACTCAGAAATGGAACCTCCCTTTTCCAATGAAGAAGAAGAAGAAGAATGGGTCTCAAAAGTTTCTCTGTGAAAAAATAGAAGAGGAGAGAGAGAGAGCGGAAGGGAAGGAAGGAAGGAAAATAAATGACAGGTTATTTTGGTGGGCCCATCAATTACTATAGACTAGCTACGGGACTCTCCAAATTTGGAGTATCTCTTGGCTTTCTACCATTTTTCAAGTGTGGACAAGAGTCCATTGTAGCCTTCAAGTGCTATAAAATTTGACAAAAGTCAAAATATAGCACTTGAAAGTACTCCCACTGTGGATGCTCTTAGAGCATCTCCAGTGGGGACACTCCAAACCATACTCCAAATCATACTCCAAATCACACTCCAAACTATTTTTGGAGTGTCACATTGATATTTGCACACAATGGTACACTCCAAAATAGACACTCCAAATTAACTTCTCCATTTTCCTCCGTCTTTTCCCTCCCTATTTTTCTTCTTTATTTTTGTTTCCTTTTTCCTCCATATTTTCCCTCATTTTCATTCTCTTCATAACTATTAAAGCTTTTCCTCATTTCCCTTCAGAACCATTAACCAATACTGACGACAAAGATGTCTGTTAATTTTTTTCTCTCATTTTTGTTTGAATTTTTTTATCTCATTTCTTGAAATTTTGTATGGATAATTTTTCTCATTTTCGTTAAACAAATCAAACAAAATGAGATAAAAAAAATCCACAAACTAAATATGTGGAGAAGAAGAAGAAGAAGAAGAAGAAGAAGAAGAAGAAGAAAAAAGGGTCTGGAAAAGTTTCTCTGTAAAAAAAATAGAAGAGAAGAGAGAGAGAGAGAGAGAGAGAGAGGAAGGGGAGGAAAATAAATGACAGGTTATTTTGGTGGGCCCATCGATTAATATAGACCAGCTACGGGACTCTCCAAATTTGGAGTGTCTCTTGGCTTTCTACCATTTTTCAAGTGTGGACAAGAGTCCATTGTAGCCCTCAAGTGCTATAAAATTTGACAAAAGTCAAAATATAGCACTTGAAACTACTCCCACTGTGGATGCTCTTAGCCGGTCGACCACTCGGTTGGTCGGAGTCAACCACTGGGTTGGTAAAATTTGGTGTAATAATTATGAGTTATATCGTTTTATTGTTTTCGAAATGATTGCAACTTAGAGGACATTTGGTATGGGAAATAATATATATCGAAAAATTTTATTTGAAAAATAGTGTGGATGTACATGAGGTTGACACTTTCAATAGAAATGTACTCCAAGAAAAAGTTGTCGTTGTAGACACAACGAGACAATGTTCGAACCAGAACTCGCAGAGCCATCGACTAAGCGAGTGAGGAGGAAGAAGATTCGTGTCAGTTGTCTTTTTGGTCAACTGAACGTCTCGATTTGTGTGTCACGAATTCAATGTTTGCAAACTTGACCCTAATGGCTTAAAATTCATAGTTAACATACAAATCTGAACTTCATATTAAAAAACATGATTTTAGAGGATTTTATCCAGAATTATTAGTAAACATCTTAGAAAAATTGATTATTTAGGACCGACAATTATTCGTAGAATTTGTAGATATAACTTATGCTAAATTATGTACGATGGGGTACACGACGGAATGGTATGATTGGATAGATAGTAGATTGGATCGTGCATCTGGAGATTGTGACTACACCACCTTCAAAACACAGACAAGTATACCTTGTCATGTGTTCAGTATTTATGCTTCATATTTCTTTGCTCAGTATTTTATGTTTCTTAATTGTGCAGTATTTCATGCTCTTGAATCATTGTGCCTATTTTCTTATATTGTTGATCAAATAATTTATTACTAGATGTTCCCTGTAAAACTTTGCTCTGCTAGTATAATCAACGTCCTCTTGACACAATCTTGGACCCAGGACACGATACAATTGCATGCATGTTAGTTAGCGTTGGACGTTATTCTCGAAGTAACTTTGATCCCACTTATTTCTCGTCATATTCGACATATAGTTTATTGTAATTTTTTGATCTTCGTTGGACTTGCGTACTTGACTTAACATTTCTTGTATAGGACATTGGGTTGGGAGAACATGATCGGACGTTGACTACCATCGTATCTATCGTAGACTCGCTTGATACTGAGGAACAGTAGATAGACTATAGGCTATAGACTCGCTACTGAGACATGGTACTATAGACTTTAGACTCGCTACTGAGCTACTTATTTTTATTTGACTTGATCAGGTAGTCAAGCGTCTATACAATGTTCTCATTTGCATTACACATAGACTGGTTAACAGTAGTATACCTATATTTTCTCTCTTTCTTTATGCAAATTTTATATTGTTTCATATGTCTTGTATTTTTTGTATCATGTTACGTCCTTCTGAGGACCTGATCTACCGTTAGGTATAGACGATCATTAGGAGCACCCACAGGTGCACGAAACATGACTAGAGGCATCATTCGTGGACGATGAGGTCGATCCTTCCGAGTTTTCCTGATCATCTCTTACTACTTATCATTTAGTTCGAACTAGTACTTGGACTTCTTTATTTCATTTTTTTAGACTAGATTATTTATGCATTTCAGTTACTATTAGTCGTTGGCAGTGGATTTGTCTCCATCCGACTATTTGTTTTATTTGATGGATTACTTATAGACTTATATCATTGCTGCTTTTCTTCTAGACTTATATCATTGCAAACCGAACGAGTCCTTGATGTTGGTTATCGTTTTATAGTTTTTTAAACGAATGCAATTGTTATAATTAAATAAATCTCTTAATCAAACAATAACTATTTCGCATATATTTTAGGTGTTTGGTGAGGAATTAAGAAAATTTTAAAAGTTTAGTATATTTTTAGGAGCTGTAATATATATACTTCTAAATTAACATCCAGCATCAAGAAATCATGTCACGCCCCAGTCCCAAAATGTCGAGGGACTGGACACGTGGCAATGGCCAGCAGCACGCACCGATGGATAACCCAATTTAATGGAGCCATCAGGGCGTACTTAAGCTGTAAATAAGGTCTACTACAACAAGTCACACTAATCTCATCCATAAAGAAATAACTGCATAATGTAATGGAAATAAGTAGCAACAATAATCACAGCAAGTCAGTCGGAGAAACAACCCGACTTAAGTCTGAATAAACTGGCTCTATAGGCCAGGAACAAGAGATAAACATGAAATAAATATTGAGTACTGGAACAGGCACTCAGGAGAAGTCCTCGGCAGTCACCTCGTCTTCAGTGTTCGGTTCAGCTCCAGCAATAGCTTCAGCTCCGGTCCCGTATACCTCGGGATACTGCTCCTCAGCTAAACCTGGGGACATAATCCATTCCAGGTCCTCAGTGGACATAACAAGGCACAAGATAAAACAAGCCAACTGAATAAGCAGTGCAATAAATAAATGAACAGCAGGGTAAACTAAGTAACCATCTATGTGATATGCAAATGAGAGCAACACTAGTACTCAGGCTGAGACCGCTACAAGCTCTGTGTCGGGGAGCCGGTAGCAGTAATAACACGTAAAGGGTCTAGCTCTGCTGGAGAGTCTACAACCTCACAATAATAGTAGATATATATAGAATAGCCTGTAGCCTGTGTGTCTCTCCCCACCCAATGTAATCACGCAAGCCATGACCATAACGTCTCATGTCCATGTCAGCGGGATTATACTAATGCAACAAGTCATACTGTCTATAATAAATGTCTCTATCAAGTCCTGTATCCTATACAGAATTACCACGAATATCTCAGGAGGATTCTGTCCATGATAGTGTCAAGTGTCCTGGGTTGTAGGGTACTTGATAGGTCAAGTACAAAGTAAGGGGATCGTAAATCCATCTCTAAATGACGAACCCAACACCGCGTACGGTGTCGGCACCCGACTATGATCAGACACTAGGTACGTCATACGTTCCCTAGGTTAAGCAGTTTAAATCAGTTTATATGAATTTGCATAAGAAATCCAGCAGAGTATTTTTACAGAAACTATGAAAATAATGACTGCAAGTTTGGCAAGATGCACTTGCCTGATATTTGAATTCCACTTAGGTCCTGGTTTTGGGAATTTCCAGAGATGTCTCCAAAAGCTGAAATAAACAGTACCATCACGCTCAGAAGGTGTCAAACAGCTAGGATCGCCTGTCCTTGGGTCCAATTTGGAGACAAGGGCAAAAACGGCAATTTTGACCCAAAACGGGGTCCGTCGGTGGGCCCGCTTTGCACCGAAAACGTGTCAGGGTCAACGGTCTCCAAATTCATCAAACTTAGTGTCAACAGGTCAGGAACGCTGATACAAACCCAACGGAACTTTCAGATTTGAATTCCGATGAGCCGATCACGAAATCGCCCGTCGAGCGGGGCCTGTAGGGCCCACGACACGCGATTTCGTCAACGTTCTCAGAATCGGACCAAACTTGACCCACAGGACCAGCGTATCGCTACGAGTCCGATGGCATAAGTTTCGTCTCGATCTGACGTGTGTGCACGAAGTTAGGGTAAATTGCAGAAAAGGCGAATACGGGGCGATGTCCGCGGATATGCGTTGATTCCGGTGTGCACGCACACCCGAATCAGCTTTCGCGAAATCCTACACGTCCGTATCGACAAGGCGCACGTATCTGTGAAGACCGCACGCGACCAAGTCGTCCCGTTTGGCGGGGCGTACTCAGTTCCGGGGTGAAACAGGGTCTGGTTTTTCCTGTTTTTGGATCGCGGTGTGCGATCACCACAGGACGCGATGCCCCGAACGGTTTGTCCGGGCACCGAGAGGGTCATACAGGCTTCGCGTAGAAATTTACAGAATCGAAAACAGAGATCCGAGGTGCAAGTTTCGAGTACCTGAAGGGGACCCGAGAAACCGGGTTTTGAACTGTGTCCGACACGCGAGTTCGTGTCCTGGGTTGTGTCCGGCCTAGGGCTGGGCTGTGTCCGCGTGTCCGGGACTGCGCTGGAGGAGCGCTGGACGGTTGGCGAGGCATCGTCGGCCTAGGGCGGAGCTGGCAGGGGGTCGTCGACCGGCTAGGGCGGCGCCGTGGGGGTCGGGGAGCTAGGGATGGCCGGCGGCGGGCGGATCTGGGAGGAGAGAGGAAGAGAAGGGGGAGAGGCTGGTGGCTGGGCGAGGTACTGGAAGGAGGAGGTCCGGGCGGGCACGACGGCCAGGTAGACTAGAGTCGGGCGGTGGCGCACGGCGGTCTAGGGTTCCGGCGAGCTAGGGTTTGGGGGAGAGGAATGAGGGAGGAGGAGGTCTAGGAGAGGGGTTTTTATAGGGTGGCGCAGGCGAGGGTGAGGCCGGGGAAGGCGGGGCTGAGGTCGACGTGGGCGGCTCTCGCGGAGGGGAGGCGCGGTCGTGGTGGCCGGAAATCGCGGTGGCGGCGGAGGGATCGAGCGAGAGGGAGTCGTGCAGGTTGGGGGTGAAGATGCGGGTCGGGTCGGGCGGCGGGCTCCGGGTGAGCGGACCTGCCCGACCCGCTAACAGCGGTTGGGACTGGGTCGGGCTGGGCTTCGGCCCATTGGGCCGGGCCGGACCTATTAATAACAATAATAATAATAATAATAACAATTTGATTATTTAATTAGTTTAAATGGTTTTTAGGCTTTTAAAAATAGGTCTGAGGCCCAATTAAATCCCAAAAAATTATCCTAAGTCCGGTTTTCTATTTTACACCATAAAATCATATTTTGGTTTCTTTTTAATGTTACTTATTGGCATTTAAAAATTACAAACTCACCACAGGACCTATGTAAATTCCTGGAAATGCATATTAATTCCCAAAATTGATTTTTAAAAAAATACTGAAAATTTAGGGTGTTTACAATCTACCCCCCTTAAGAGGATTGCGTCCTCGCAATCGAAGGGTAAACTATAAAGGCAAGATTTACAGAATTAAAGAATGCTTAAGTTCTACCTGATTCTGCAAATAAGTGTGGATAACGCTGGCGCATAACATCTTCTCGTTCCCAGGTCGATTCGCCAGGCGAGTGCTGTTTCCAAGCTACTCGAACCAGTCTGATTGTCTGCCCTCGCAGTGTCTTCTCACTGGTGTCGAGTATACCCACTGGCTGCTCCTCGTATCTCAGGCTAGGTCCAACCGAGATCTCAGAATGATCAACTATATGACTTGGGTCCGTCACATATCTCCTCAGTTGTGAGACGTGGAATACGTCATGCACTCCCTCTAAGGACGGAGGTAATGCAAGACGGTAAGCCACCTCACCAATGCGCTCCAAGATATCAAATGGCCCAATGTACCTTGGGCTCAACTTGCCTCTGCTGCCAAATCTGATAGTACCTCTAGTGGGCGAGATCCTCAAAAATACATGCTCTCCTTCCTTGAACTCCAGGGGTCGTCGGTGTGCATCGGCCCAATGCTTCTGTCTATCCTGGGTTGCACGGAGATGGTTCTGAATCTGTTTTACTTTCTCCACTGTCTCCGTTACCAGCTCTGGACCCAGTATTTGACGTTCGCCAACGTCGCTCCAGCATATTGGAGATCTGCACTTCCTTCCGTACAATGCCTCGAAAGGTGCCATCTGAATGCTTGCCTGGTAGCTGTTGTTGTAGGAGAACTCCACTAAATGCAGGTGATCTTCCCAAGATCCTCCAAAGTCCAGTATACAAGATCGCAGCATATCTTCTAGGATCTGAATTGTGCGCTCTGATTGGCCGTCTGTCTGAGGATGATAGGCAGTACTGAACTTGAGCCTGGTGCCGAGACTCTCTTGCATGCTTCGCCAGAAGTGAGATGTAAATCTCGAGTCTCGATCTGATACAATACTAACCGGCACTCCATGTAATTTTACGATCTGACGCATATACATGTCGGCTAGTACTTCCGTGGATTGTCCAACTCTGAACGGCAAGAAGTGAGCCGACTTAGTGAGCCGATCCACGATGACCCATACTGCATCCTTTCCACTAGGGCTTCTTGGAAATCCAGTGACGAAGTCCATGGTAATATGCTCCCACTTCCATTCAGGGATGGGAAGCGGCTGCAACATACCTGCAGTCCTTTGGTGTTCGGCCTTCACCTGCTGGCAGACTAAGCATTTTGCCACAAATCGGGCAATCTCCCTTTTCATTCCATGCCACCAGTAATATTGTCTTAGGTCCCGGTACATCTTGGTTCCTCCTGGATGAACCGAGTATATGGAGCTATGGGCTTCTGTCATCAATTCCTGCCTTAATTCTCCATTTGGAACACATAGGCGATTTCCGCACCTTAATGTTCCGTCCTCGTGGATGCGAAGTCCCGTCTGCAAGCCTGCTTCTGTTCTTTCTCTCAGCCTTCGGAATCTGGCATCATTAGGCAAAGCTTCCTTGTTTCTCTCCACCAGCGATGACTTCACTTCGAGGTTAGCCAGCAAACCATTTTGTCCAGGTAGAACAACCTCTATCTGCAGATCTTGCAAGTCTTGTAATAGCTGAGGCTGCTCCGTTAAGAAATAAGCCGAGGGTTTTCTGCTGAGGGCGTCGGCTATAACATTTGCTTTCCCCGGGTGGTACTGCAGATCGATGTCAAAGTCCACCATCAACTCAAGCCAACGCCTTTGCCTCATGTTGAGCTCCTTCTGTGTATAAACATACTTCAAGCTCTTATGATCAGTGAATATTTCGACCTTCTCTCCATACAGATAATGTCTCCAGATCTTCAACGCAAAAATCACTGCAGCTAGCTCCAGGTCGTGCGTTGGGTAATTCTTCTCGTGAACCTTCAGCTGTCTCGATGCATAAGCGATAACCTTGCCATGTTACATCAAGACACCACCTAGCCCACTACCGGACGCATCACTATATACAACAAAATCTCCTGACCCTGAGGGAAGAGTCAAGACTGGTGCTGTTGTTAGACGCCTCTTCAATTCTTTAAAGGCATTCTGGCATTCTTCCGTCCATATGAACTCCTGATCCTTCCGTGTCAGCTTCGTCATAGGTTCCGCGATCCTTGAAAATTTTTCTACGAACCGCCGGTAATACCCAGCAAGTCCAAGAAAACTTCTCACTTCCGCAACAGAGGTAGGGGTAGGCCAGGTTTCTATAGCAGTGACTTTCTCTGGGTCCACAGACAGTCCTTCACCCGAGATAATATGCCCCAAGAATGGCACCTTGTCCATACAGAACTCACATTTGCTGAGTTTGGCATATAGCTTCTCCCTTCTCAAAGTTTCTAGCACAATTCTAAGGTGTTCCTCGTGCTCTTCGTGGTTCTTGGAGTAGACTAGGATATCATCAATGAATACCACCACGAACTTATCCAAGTACTGATGGAAGACCCCGTTCATCAAACTCATAAATACGGCGGGTGCGTTGGTTAAACCAAACGGCATTACTAGGAACTCATAATGTCCATACTTAGTTCTGAAGGCCGTCTTTGGGATATCTTCCTTCTTCACCCTAATCTGGTGATAACCGGATCTAAGGTCAATCTTTGAGAATACCTTAGCACCACTTAATTGGTCAAACAAGTCATCAATGCGTGGTAATGGGTACCGGTTCTTAATAGTTACAGCATTAAGGGCTCTGTAATCAATGCACAGCCGTACAGATCCGTCCTTCTTGGGTACAAAAAGTATAGGTGCTCCCCATGGTGAAACACTGGGTCGGATAAATCCTTTCTCCAGAAGGTCGTCAACTTGTGTTTTCAACTCCACTAACTCCTTAGGTGCTAGCCGATATACCGATGAAGTGATAGGTTCGGCTCCTGGAGTTAGGTCTATTGTGAATTCTATCTCCCGATCAGGTGGTAAACCTGGAAGATCGTCGGGAAACACATCCACAAATTCCATTATGACTCTTGGGTAACTTGAATCTTCTTCTACAGTCAATACCCTAAGAGTTGGCTGGACCCCTTGTTCTACAGCTCCTCGTAGAAATTCAAACTCAGGAAGGCTAGGGGGTCTAAATATCACTTTTTCAAGCCGGCAATCCAGTGTCGCATGGTACTGACTTAACCAGTCCATACCAAGTACAACATCGTAATCAGGCATAGAAAAGATCAGGAATTGGGCTCGCATCTCTCGGCCACAGACTACTACCGAACATGATCTACAAGTATCACTAACCGGGATAATTCCACCTCCCGTTAGAATTCTCTTCATCTTCGAGAGAGGTGCGGTAGCTATTCTATGTGTGGCTACGAAGCTAGCAGCAATAAATGAATGCGAAGCTCCAGAATCAAATAATGCTACAGCAGGAATTGAAGCTACTAATATGGTACCTGCTATCACTTCGCCTGCAGTAGCTTCCTCAGTGACTGCTAGTGCATATGCCTGACCTCGTCCCTGAGCGGGACCCCTTTGCTGACGAGCTTGTTGGAACAATGCAGCCTGAGGTGGTAGAGGTGGCCTGGCTCCTCCAGGCCCTGTATGAGTTGCTCCCCCAGCTGGAAGAGCTGCAGGTGGAGCTGGTCGATTCGGAACTCCCTCTCGACGTTCCGA
Organism: Iris macrosiphon; assembly: GCA_036927795.1. Classification (NCBI taxonomy): domain Eukaryota; kingdom Viridiplantae; phylum Streptophyta; class Magnoliopsida; order Asparagales; family Iridaceae; genus Iris; species Iris macrosiphon. The sequence goes on from JAYESA010000004.1 coordinate 338,978,239, forward strand.
GCAGTCCTTTGAGAAGTGTTGTCCAGATCCGCAAACCAGGCAGAGTCCCAGCTTGCGTCGACATTCCTTTTCAATATGTCCTACCTTGCTGCAGTAATGGCAAGTAGGCAGGTTCTTAGTTGCTGCTCTTGGAGGCGGGCTCTTCTGGGGCCATTTAGCAGATTCCCCTGGTGATGACTTGGACGGTGCTGAGGAGAAGGGACGTTTCAGGCTTGATTCCCTCCGAGTAACGCGCTCCAGCCGACGTGCTGCAGCTAGGACGTCGGTGTAAGAGGTGGGCGCGACCAATCCGATTAACTTCTGAAGCTCGAACCTGAGCCCATCAAAGAACTTTTCCGCCTTCTCCTCTTCGGTAGGAATTAGCGAAGGGGCGAAGCGGCTAAGGCGAATGAATTCGGCGTTATATTCCTCCACCGTCATGTTGCCCTGGATCAGGCGGTTGAATCTGTCTCGGAGTTCTGACCGAGCCACAGCAGGAATGTACATTTCCTGGAAGAGTCTGGAGAACTCCTCCCAGGTAACCTGATCATGTCCGAGCCTTCTTTCTTCGGACAACCACCAATGATGCGCGTTGTCCGTCAGTTGCATCCTGACGGCAGTCATCCATTTGTCCCTTGGTAGTTCGGCGGCCTCCAACTGATGCTGTGTGTTGGTAAGCCATTCATGCACTTCAATTGGTCCTTTCTTGCCCGAGAAGGTACGGGGCTTGAGTTGGCGGAAATCTGTAATAGATCCCGTCGCTGGCCGCCTATTTGGTGGATTTGCATGTTCCAATGCTGCGACTAGGCTGTTCCTTAGGTTCTCGGCCTCTCGGCGTTGGGTCTCCTGTTGAATCTGTTGTTGCGCCTGCATCATGGCGTAGAACATCTGGAATATTTGCTGGCCGTCCATTGCCTGTCCTGGGGGAAAGACAGGCATCATAGGAGGGAACTGGGGAGGAGGCGAGATGTCATCACGCCTGAACCTGGAACTTGGCTGGCCAGTTTGATTGCTCTGGGAGGATTGTCCTCTGGTATCTGGCGTCGTTCCAGCTTCACAGGTAAACCCTGCTTCAGTCGGTGTACCCAAGGGGGTCTCGTCACCACTTCTGGGATCCATAACTCTGCACCAAAAGGAAACAATAAGAACGCACAGAGGAATCAAAACAGGATGCAGTTCAAGCAATATAATTGAATTCGACATAGAGTTCAAAAACGATTCAATCAATGAATGAGATCCTATAACCTATCCTATTGCAGGCCTGTCCGGTCCCTAAGTTAAAAACGAACAATTTAGTCAAGACCTGCATGGGCCACCACAAAAACCATGTCACGCCCCAGTCCCAAAATATCGAGGGACTGGACACGTGGCAATGGCCAGCAGCACGCACCGATGGATAACCCAATTTAATGGAGCCATCAGGGCGTACTTAAGCTGTAAATAAGGTCTACTACAACAAGTCACACTAATCTCATCCATAAAGAAATAACTGCATAATGGAATGGAAATAAGTAGCAACAATAATCACAGCAAGTCAGTCGGAGAAACAACCCGACTTAAGTCTGAATAAACTGGCTCTATAGGCCATGAACAAGAGATAAACATGAAATAAATACTGAGTACTGGAACAGGCACTCAGGAGAAGTCCTCGGCAGTCACCTCGTCTTCAGTGTTCGGTTCAGCTCCAGCAATAGCTTCAGCTCCGGTTCCGTATACCTCGGGATACTGCTCCTCAGCTAAACCTGGGGACATAATCCATTCCAGGTCCTCAATGGACATAGCAAGGCACAAGATAAAACAAGCCAACTGAATAAGCAGTGCAATAAATAAATGAACAGCAGGGTAAACTAAGTAACCATCTATGTGATATGCAAATGAGAGCAACACTAGTACTCAGGCTGAGACCGCTACAAGCTCTGTATCGGGGAGCCGGTAGCAGTAATAACACGTAAAGGGTCTAGCTCTGCTGGAGAGTCTACAACCTCACAATAATAGTAGATATATATATAGAACAGCCTGTAGCCTGTGTGTCTCTCCCCACCCAATGTAATCACGCAAGCCATGACCATAACGTCTCATGTCCATGTCAGCGGGATTATACTAATGCAACAAGTCATACTGTCTATAATAAATGTCTCTATCAAGTCCTGTATCCTATACAGAATCACCACGAATATCTCAGGAGGATTCTGTCCATGATAGTGTCAAGTGTCCTGGGTTGTAGGGTACTTGATAGGTCAAGTACAAAGTAAGGGGATCGTAAATCCATCTCTAAATGACGAACCCAACACCGCGTACGGTGTCGGCACCCGACTATGATCGGACACTAGGTACGTCATACGTTCCCTAGGTTAAGCAGTTTAAATCAGTTTATATGAATTTGCACAAGAAATCCAGCAGAGTATTTTTACAGAAACTATGAAAATAATGACTGCAAGTTTGGCAAGGTGCACTTGCCTGATATTTGAATTCCACTTAGGTCCTGGTTTTGGGAATTTTCAGAGATGTCTCCAAAAGCTGAAATAAACAGTACCATCACGCTCAGAAGGTGTCAAACATCTAGGATCGCCTGTCCTTGGGTCCAATTTGGAGACAAGGACAAAAACGACAATTTCGGCCCAAAACGGGGTCCGCCGGTGGACTCGCTTTGCACCAAAAAATGTGTCAGGGTCAACGGTCTCCAAATTTACCAAACTTAGTGTCAACAGGTCAGGAACGCTGATACGAACCCAACGGAACTTTCAGATTTGAATTCCGATGAGCCGATCACGAAATCGCCCGTCGAGCGGGGCCTGTGGGGCCCACGACACGCGATTTCGTCAACGTTCTCAGAATCGGACCAAACTTGACCCACAGGACCAGCATATCGCTACGAGTCCGATGGCGCAAGTTTCGTCTCGATCTGACGTGTGTGTACGAAGTTAGGATGAATTACAGAAAAGGCAGATACGGGGCGATGTCCGCGGATACGCGTTGATTCCGGTGTGCACGCACACCCGAATCAGCTTCCGCGAAATCCTACACGTCCGTATCGACAAGGCGCACGTATCTGTGAAGACCGCACGCGACCAAGTCGTCCCGTTTGGCGGGGCGTACTCAGTTCCGGGGTGAAACAGGGTCTGGTTTTTCCTGTTTTTGGATCGCGGTGTGCGATCACCACAGGACGCGATGCCCCGAGCGGTTTATCCGGACACCGAGAGGGTCATACAAGCTTCGCGTAGAAATTTACAGAATCGAAAACAGAGATCCGATGTGCAAGTTTCGAGTACCTGAAGGGGACCCGAGAAACCGGGTTTTGAACTGTGTCCGACACGCGAGTTCGTGTCCTGGGTTGTGTCCGGCCTAGGGCTGGGCTGTGTCCGCGTGTCCGGGGCTGCGCTGGAGGAGCGCTGGACGGTTGGCGAGGCGTCGTCGGCCTAGGGCAGAGCTGGCAGGGGGTCGTCGACCGGCTAGGGCGGCGCCGAGGGGGTCGGGGAGCTAGGGATGGCCGGCGGCGGGCGGATCTGGGAGGAGAGAGGAAGAGAAGGGGGAGAGGCTGGTGGCTGGGCAATGTGCTGGAAGGAGGAGGTCCGGGCGGGCACGACGGCGAGGTCGACTAGAGTCGGGCGGTGGCGCACGGCGGTCTAGGGTTCCGGCGAGCTAGGGTTTGGGGGAGAGGAATGAGGGAGGAGGAGGTCTAGGAGAGGGGTTTTTATAGGGTGGCGCAGGCGAGGGTGAGGCCGGGGAAGGCGGGGCTGAGGTCGACGTGGGCGGCTCTCGCGGAGGGGAGGCGCGGTCGTGGTGGCTGGAAATCGCGGCGGCGGCGGAGGGATCGAGCGAGAGGGAGTCGTGCAGGTTGGGGGTGAAGATGCGGGTCGGGTCGGGCGGCGGGCTCCGGGTGAGCGGACCCGCCCGACCCGCTACCAGCGGTTGGGACTGGGCCGGGCTGGGCTTCGGCCCATTGGGCCGGGCCGGACCTATTAATAACAATAATAATAATAATAATAACAATTTGATTATTTAATTAGTTTAAATGGTTTTTAGGCTTTTAAAAATAGGTCTGAGGCCCAATTAAATCCCAGAAAATTATCCTAAGTCCGGTTTTCTATTTTACACCATAAAATCATATTTTGGTTTCTTTTTAATATTAGTTATTGGCATTTAAAAATTACAAACTCACCACAGGACCTATGTAAATTTCTGGAAATGCATATTAATTTTCAAAATTGATTTTAAAAAAAATATCTGAAAATTTAGGGTGTTTACAAATCATGTTTGGCTTAGATGGATTTAGCTGCAATAATTTTGGATGGTTTTAAGTAACGATTTTTAAAAGTAGTCTAACTAGTGTTTTGTAATTCGTTAACGAACTGTTATAATTTTTTTTTACACGAATACAATTACGTATATGTCCATATATAAACAAAACTTTTGCCCTCTGAGCTCTCTCCTTCCTTTCCGGTCAGGAGCGTGAAAACTGCCATCCAATCCATGTCTCAATCATGAGGTAAAAGTTCATATTTGATCAAATATAATAGAAACACAAGAAATAATATAAACGACTGAATGAAACTAGGAGAGAAAGATTTTTAAAACTTATAAAAAAAAAAAGTAACCATAGTTTGGAAGCAGCAGAAGAGAAATACAGATGAAAAAGAAAAAAATATGGTAGGAGATTAGTAATCATAATTACTAGTTACTTTCACATGCTTGCACGTAAAAAGAAAAAAGAAAAAAGAAAAAGATGTACGATATTATTGAAATATAAAAAATTTAAATTATGTTATAATATTTTAAATATAATTTTAATATATTTTAAATATATATTTTAAAATTTGTATAAGTGTTTAGTTAGATAATATCATTTAGTTAGTTTAAATATAATTTAAATTTAAAATATTTTAAGATTTACACATATTCATGTAGTTAGGAGGATTTTAGGTTAATTTTTTTTCAACTACGAGAAAGCAACTAGGGTTACGGTACTTTAAATTAAATTTTTTAAATTGTAAATTAATTGGTTGTTGATATACATATAGCTTAGACGACTTAATTTGAAGTCGGTTCTCAATCTCGTTATAATAGTAGAGATAATTTTTTGTTGAGGATATAAATGAAATAAAGCAATAATTTTTTTTAAAAGCAAAAAAAAAAAATATTACATCAATTTTGAAAAAAAAATTAGCCAACCAAATCAATGTCTAAAAAGAATTAACAGATAGAGATTTTAGATTCAAAAATACTTCAAATATCATTACCAAACATACTTTTATGAAATATGAGTTGTTTTCATTATGCACCAACAAAAACAAGTCGGCACATTTTGAAAGAACGTGCGGAATATATAGGACAGATTGGATTGTTAGCTGACTAAGTAACATCAAAGGATTAAGGTACAATCATGCCAAGTCAGATTCTCCTATCAGTTATTTGAATTCAAAATCTCTACGGAACTCACGAGTTCTTCATTTTAAGAATTCTACCATTAACAACCGTTAAATTATATATATATACAAATTATATTTTAATTATAAAAATTACAAAAAAATAAGAACTTAAGTACAAAAATTTGTACACATGTTGTCATATAATTACAAGTTATTATTATGAGTTATGTAGTTGAACTCATTTGAATTTCATACATGCAATCATATATTGCCAACTGGATTATTTAAGAGCGACTTTAATGTACACGAATAATAATAAAATACTAATATTAATAATCGGTACTAATATACGGTGTCGCTAAAAAAATTTGGTGTAATATTTTGTTAGCGACTTAGCCGGGGTTGGTAGGAGTCAACCACTGGGTTGGTAAAATTTGGCGTAATAATTATGATTTATATGATTTTATTGTTTTGGAAATGGATGCAAGTTAGGGGTGTTTGGTACGAGAAATACTATATATAGAAAAAATTTATATGTCCAAAAATTAAATTCTAAGTAATTAAATTATCTAAAAAAGTATATTTTTATGTTTGATGACTATATAAACTAGTAAATGCACGCGAATTGCATGCAAAATAAAAATTTCTAATATTATTAGAAAATAGTATAAATATTTAAATATATTTTAATTTATTATGGATATATTTTTACTCTTTATAAAAAGTCTTAAAAATGATAGCATCTAAGCTTTACGTTTATCCTCACATAATTAAATAAATTTTAACTAATTGTTTAAGTACATAATATTATATAACTATAATCAAACACCTTCTATATCTCATGTGGTCAAGGTGGGAGGCATTCTTCTTGATTGATCAAGTTTGATTATCTATGATGTTATTTATAATAAATTTATTTGTTCAACAAATTTTTTACGTAATATTATTTTTTAAATAAATAATTGAGTATTTACAAACAGTTTAGACGGTTCACTTTTGAGCCGTTTTGAAGCCTCATTATAACAATATAGATATTTTCAGAAAAAAATAAAACATTTAAAAATTTAAAAAGGATACAAAAGATAAAAATGAAACATAAAAAATAAAAATCTAAAAAAATTGCAAAAAAAAAAAAGAATAAGCCAAAATAAAGAAAATAACGTAAAATAACGAAAGTACGAAAAAATTGAAAAACGAAAAAGATGTCACGCCCCGATTCCCGCAGGCTATTTCGACCGTTCCCGCTAGGCGGGAATCACCCTCGCCAGCGCTCCCGCGGAACGATCGCTTGACCCATCCGGGCGTGATGCCGCACGAGCGTGAGCCACGTCCGTGCAAGGCCATGGTTCATTGGCTGGCGGTAAGAGTTCTAAGCCACAGAGTCGCACAGATTGTCCGAGTGCAGCGGAGTCATGAACGCATAGGCGATCGGTAACAGGTTCACTGAGTCGACAAGTATAGCGGAAGCATTGAAACACAAGTTGAAGTAAAGCAAGCTCTTTTATTGATATGAACAAGTGTTACAGGCGGCGTATAGCCGAGATTACAAGTCGCTCAAGCCTCTCTCTCTGAAACAGTAAAAGCGTGTCAAGTGGCTACAACTGTGGAATGATTGTACAGGCGATGTTCAGGCGACGCTCCAACATTATGTCTTGTATATGTGCTTCAGTCCCGGACGCACCGTTGCAAGGCTTCAGAGGAAACTCCTGGCCTTAGCACGCACGTTGGAGGCGTCCTCACCGAACGAGGTTCTCCCGCACCCTGCATACAAACTGGTGGATTATCAGTACATTGAATGCACTGGTGGGGAAGCTACTCGCCCGCTCGACAAATCCAAACACGTAATACAGGTTCCGTGCACAACTATTAAGTTGTCTTCCTAGTTGCCTTAGGATCAGTTTCATGCAATCATTGAATAGCCTAACGTGTCGGGCAGTGCGCCGTGCAACATGAGAGGAAACACGGCGAGACTTACCATTTAGCCTTCCCTGTCCAAGGTAAACATTGTTAGTTTAAGCACGGGCAAGTATAAGCATTCAGGAGCATAGCATATGCAACATGAGAGTCATTGAACGGGACAAGATTTGGTGTGCTCAGTTGTTCTTTGATGCGATGCAATGACTCGCACGCGGATAGCCGCTAAGCGATGATGACTTATCTATATGAACATGAGTCGCTGGCAAAGCCATAAAGGACTAATCCCAGACGAGAGTGGAACGCAACGAGAGCACACGATGCGCTACGAACCATCTCGCTCGTACACGATGGATTGCATATGTAGTCCAAGGCCAAGATGGAATGCAACCAAGTACACGATATGCTGCAAACCATCTCGCAGCACACGATAGACTACACATGATGTGGTCCTAGGCCAAGTGGAATGCAGCCTAGTACGTGATATGCTGCAAACCACTCGCCTGCACACGATGGACCACACTTGAAGTTCCATCCGGATCGGAGCGGCCCCAGTGCCCCGGTGACCGTCCGTGGAACTATGCCTCATTTCCGAGTTGTCCGCGACATGCAAGTCAGGGTTAAACCAATCTCAGGCAACACGATTTGTTTGACCAATCTCAGGCAATACGGTTTATTTGACCAATCTCAGGCAACACGGTTTATTTGACCAATCTCAGGCAACACGTTTTATTTGACCAATCTCAGGCAACACGAATACACGATATACTTGAACCATGATTTTACGTTCAGTGAGTGACTTGCCTTGATGCATTCCCCTGGTTCGGGGCTGCCTTGGTGACCTAACGGTCCCGGATACTTGCAGGTTCAATCATGCACGGAACGACTACGTAGTAGTCTTCCGGGATTTGGATGAAAACAAGGCAACATTCAAGCAGACAAGCATGCGTTTCTAAGGAACATAAGTAAACACGTTGCTCGGGCCCGGAGGTAAACCGAGAGTCAGATCGTTTGGGGACTTGGCATGCGAGGGTCTGAATATAAGCAGTATTTCAATTTCCATGTTCTAGCATAAGCAATACGGGTTGGGATTATTCCCTTAGCTAGGTGCGTTGGATTTATTAGCATGCAGGGGGTGAATCACCTAGCGACTAGCATGAATATTCCAGATTTTATGTGTGCTGGCTAAGCAAAGACAAATTCACCGTAGCCACCCACCTTAGCGATGATTCGCCTCGGTAGAGCGATACGCCGAGCGAGCCTCTGAAAGCCGAAGTTGATTTCCTGTAGGGGCAAGTCTGGATATCCTTTGCTTCTTGTTGAGGCAAAGCGGGTCGGGACAGTTGTACTTTTGCCGATTGAGACGGCAGTCCGCTTGAGCGGAACGGGGTATTACAAAAGAAAGGGTAAAAAAATTAAAAAAATAAAATAAAATAAAATACTCAGGAGCAGTGTCCATCTACCGAGGACGAGAATGAAAAGAATAAAAAAAAGGGTACTTCAGCGTTTCGAGATGAATGGGTCGAAGAAAATAAGTAATCCCCTTGCGTCTCACTTTAAGTTCACTGAGGAGCAGTGTCCATCTACCGAAGACGAGAAGGAAGATATGGAGTGAGTTTCATATGCCTCAGCCGTCTTATGTATGCTATGGTATGTACGAGGCCAGATATTGCTCACGCTGTAACACCCCGTTCCGTTCAAGCGGACTGCCGATTCAAACGGCAAAGTGCATGTCCCGACCCGCTTTGCTCAGGCGAGAATACTCGTTTGAGGCAAAGGATATCCAGACTTGTCCCTACATGAATCCGGCTTAGGCTTTCAGAGGCTTGCTTGACGTATCGCTCTACCGAGGTGAATCATCGCTAAGGTGGGTGGTTACGGTGAACTTGTCTTTGCTTAGCCAGCACACATAAAATCTGGAATGATACATGTTAGTCGCTAGGTGATTCACCCCCTGCGTGCTAATAAGAATCCAACGCACCTAGTTAAGGGAATAATCTCAACTTGTATTGCTTATGCTAGAACATGGAAATGAAATATTGCTTATATTCAGACCCTCGCATGCCAAGTCCCTTACGGTTTCATCTCTCGGTTTACCTTCGGGTCCGAGCAAACGTGCCTGCTTATGTTCCTTAGAAACGCATGCTTGTCTGCTTACGAATGTCTAACGTTATTGTATTGTGCATGCATTCTTGCTAGCCAGGAGACTATCAAATAGTCCTTCTGTGCGATTGAACCTGCAAGTATCCCCGAACCAGGGGCATGCATCAAGGCAAGTGAATACTGTACTGGGATCACATTAAGTTACCTTTGAACGAGAATCCTGTCCAAGCTCGTTCATAGCGAAAATTCATGACTGTACTCTTGTTATTGATTGTATTGTGAAGGATGTGAAATTGGAAAGCCCCGGAGACCTGTATGTCGCGGACAACTCGAAAAGAGGTATAGTTCCACGGACGGTCACCGGGGCACTAGGACCGATCCGATCCGGATGGAACTCACGTTATTGTACAGTCTATTGTGCTGGACGAGATGGCATGTAGCGCCCACTGTTCTTTCGCTGCATACCATTCTCTCCAATGGCTGAACTCTATTGTATAGCCCATTGTGCTGGACGAGATGGTTTATGTAAATCCCCTCGATTTATTCTGTAGATAGTCAGGGTTAGATTTGAAAATTTTGGTTTTATCAGCAGATGTTGAGGTTTAGAGTGGAGATAGGTTTGTCTATTATTTTAATTCATTTAATTTAAACCCTTGGCGCGTCCTAGCATTGCTAAATTATTCGGAGCCCAATATCAGCCCATAAATTTCGTTCAATTACTGTACTTCTGACTTGACCCGCCAAATTAGGCACTGGACTTTTCCGTCGATCAAAATCAGCTTTCCGTTGTGCTCTAAACTAATTGCACAATTTTCCGAAACCCTAATCCATATTTAATTCCGTGTCGGACACTTGTGTCGTTACCCTAAAATTTGAGATACCAACTTAACCCGTTGAGCCGGACCAACTAAAGGGTCCAAGACTGACTCCAAGCCCCCACCATTTTTGGCCTTTGCGTCATTCCCGGATTTTGACTCCAAGTGCCCCCAATTAATTTAAATTCGCGGGACACTTTATTTCTATTTAAATTGGGGATACCAACTTTGTAAATCCTATTTTTTAATCCTAAATTAATCCCAATGCCATTCTAATTAAACTCGTGCCTAACGTACAACACCCTCTCACCATAAAAATTTGCTAAATACAATTTTCTCCATAATTTTTGTGTCATTTTATGTGTTCATGCAATTTTTCGAATTTAAGGGACTAAGTTGCAATTATTGAATTTATGTGTCATCACCCTATTGGCTTTGAACTATGGAGAGGTCCCAAAATAGGGTCCTATTCTCACCATCCACTCACCCTCCTTCATGAAGAAAACTCACTTCCCTTCATGATAAATCTACACCCTCCATTTTAAATAGGATGATCACCACCCTCCATCCCCTTCACAAACTCCTATAAAACCATCACCATCACCTACACTCTCTCCCAAGCAGGCCCTAATCCCAACACCTAGGGAAAACCATCCCCTCTCTCTCTTCTCTCTCCTCTCTCCTTCCTCATCCCAAAGAAAACCAACAGCCACCATCGCCATTTCCATATCGTGTCCTTGTCCACCCATTTCGTGTCAGCCGTGTCGGTGTCGGTCTCAGGTCCAACATACATATACAATATATTTCCTCGTGTCCGATACTGGACACGACATAATCTGTCCACAGAATCCATTTCCCGTATTCTACAACTCCGGACACGGAACACAACCCCGACACAGTTCGTTCCCAAATCTGATGCCAAAATAAAACCTAAATCTAGATCTGAACCCTAGCTTTAGATCTACCCTTGCCGACCACCGTCATCGACTTCAGATTTCCACTTCGCCGGTCCTTCATCTCTGCCGTCATCCTCGGTCTGGTCGACTCCTTCTCGATCCATCGACGTCGATCTCCCTCCGTCGTCGCCTCTGCTACCCGCGGCGTCGCGTTCGCGCTGTCGACCGGATATGAGTACCCGATCCACAGCCAGTCGGAGCCGACGACTGCCGGTCTGACTCAGGAGCAGCTCTTTCCGGTGCCGCACTCTGACCGAACCCGACCGGCGATACTGCAAGATCGAAGGTCGCCTTCACCTCCAAGTTGCCTCCGAACTTCATCCCCGTCTTCGACATCAGCCATCACGTCGGCATCTCTGCCGAGCCTGGACTTAGATCCGCACCACCACTCTTCGGCGATCCGCTGTGCGACTCTCCTCCGGCCAGGCCATGGCCATTGCTCCGGCGAGCTGCTGACCATTGCATCACCTCCACCTATACGATCTCCTCCGGCCAGCGAGCCACGTCAAGGTCGACCCCCCCCCTCTCAGACATTGTGGATTTTGTTTTAGGTAATATTAAGTTTAGTTTTAATGTTTACGTGTGTTGATTAATTTCTTTTATATAACTTAGCTAATATTTAGGGTTTAAATCCATAGGTATAAAATAAAATTTATGGATATACATTAAGTCAGGAATTGAGGATAATGGAATCTTTGTTTGGAGTTATATTCGTATTGGAAATTTAGAAGGTAAAGTACATGGTTAGTAAATAAGGTTTTTTAAATAATAAGTTGAGATGTTAGGGTTTCCTATTAATATATGCATTTTATCATTGAAATATGGATGGGCATTATGGAGCAGGTGATGGATTGTGAGAAGGGTGTAATATCAAACCGATAGTCATTGATTGGAGACCAGAAAATAATAATAATAATTTAATCGAGGAGTAGTTTTAAGGTAAAATGTTGATGGGTGTATATTCGAGGGTTTAATAAATAATTAATAATTTATTTGAGGACGGGATACGTCAACGTGCATGAGAATGTCGGTAAAGACTCGGGGCGAAATCGAGAATTTGATCATGGTTTGAACTACTGAATATAGTGATGAATAGTGAGATCGAGGACTTGTTTGAGGAAAGTATACTGTGATTGATTGTATTAGATAAAACCTACCTGGGTTAACCTTGGTCAACCCTCTAGATTAGTGTCTAGGTGTCTTGTAACTGAGATTGTAGCCTATGTTTAGACGTGCGTCGCATCCCTGCTTGACGTAGAATAGATTATTGATTTTTGGTTTGTATCTATCTCTAGGTACTGCGGGACCTGAGGGCTTGGACGCGGTATCGGGACCCTGTTATCAGCAGCCGCACGCAGGCAAGTGTACCTTACCATCCTGTAATTCAGTTTACAGATATTGATTGTTTTGTTATGTACATTGTGCACGGATTTATGTTGACGTTCGATACTTCGCGTCCGGATCGCAACCGGGTGTTGACGTTCTTCGAAACGTCTTAGAATAAATGGTTAGATGCGTTGTAGTACCTCGATGCACGTACTTGAGTACATCGACACCCCAGGACACTCATACACTGTGATCGTGCCAGATTCCTGTATCCTGATACTGACATCATGACCAGAGACTGGGATGACCTTAGGGTCGCGTCTGTTGAGTTATCTTCCGTGTGTCGAGACTGTAGTTAGAGGTTCAGGTTCAACGCACAATCGTTGACCGCTTGGGAAGGGGAAGACAGTTACTAGACGCTTGGGCTCCTCTGCACGCGCTTATATATATATGTAGTATCTATGTAGTGATCCTGTATCTAGTGTAGTGGTTTCACCCGTGTGACTCTTTGCCCGGAGCTGCGGTACGTGCCGTGTGTTTTCGTGTCCGGAGCTACGGTTTTATTTTGGACAGCCCACGCGTCGAACATTGTCTTTAAACTGTGTCACACTAGTTGGTTATGATAGAGTACCCTGTCGTGCACTTGTACTTTCTGTTTACTTGGCATGTTGTATTTCTGTACCTTGTTACGTCCCTCTGAGGACCTGGTTCCCTGCCAGTTTTGCAGCATAGATGATTACGGAGCATTTGGAGTTGCTGTTGGAGTTGCATGTCTTGCGGGCATGGTACCAGGTACTCACATTATATCTACCGACATTATGGTTATTTTACATTGATTATTCATCTGCCGTTGTAGCCTAGTTTTTATAGACTCATACTTCTTCTCGAGTTTATTCGAGTTAGTGTGTTATTGGGCGGCCGACCTTAGCACATATAGCTCTTTCTTGTATACTGATGTACATTATGGATTGCGACATAGAGGTTTACATTTATGGAATATCTAGATAGTTCTCTTTATATTACAGCTTATACGTATTCGAGTCAGACCAGAGTCTGGTCGAATGCGTAGCTGGCGTGTCACGTATTCCTGGTCCTACGTATTTTGGGACTGGGGCGTGACAGTTTGTAGCACCTTTTGTACTTTCGCTGCATACCATTCTCGCCAGTGGTTAATATCCTTTATGGCTATGCCAGCGACTCGTGTTCATATAGATAAGTCATCCTCGCTTAGCGGCCATCCGCGTGCGAGTCATTGCATCGCATCAAGAGACAACTGAACACCTGAACGATTATGATACAACGACTCTCGTGTTTGCATATGCTATAACTTGGTTTTCATTATGAATGCCCCTGAATGTTTATACCTGCCCGTGCATGAATTAATAATTTTTGCCTTGGACAGGGAAGGACAATTGGTAAGTGGGTAAGTCTTGCCGTGTTTTCTCTCACGTCGCACGACGCACTGCCACACGAGTAGGCTATTCAGTATTTGCATGAAACTGATCCTAAGGCAACTAGAAAGACAACTTAATAGTTGGTGCACGAAACATTTATTACGTGTTTGGATTTGTCGAGCGGGGGAGTAGCTTCCCCACCAGTGCATTCAATGTACTGATAATCCACCAGTTTGTATGCAGGGTGCGGGAGAACCTCGTTCGGTGCGGATGCTCCTTCGTGCGTGCTAAGGCATGGAGATCACTCCGAAGTAGCGCTGCGTCCGGAACTGAAGCACATATACAAGACATAATGTTGTGAACATCGTCTGATCATCGCCTGTACAATCATTCCACAATTGTAGCCACTTGGCATGCTTTTACTGTTTCAGAGAGAGAGGCTTGAGCGACTTGTAATCTCGGCTATACGCCGCCTGTAACACTTATTTATATCAATAAAGAGTTGCTTTACTTCAACTTGTGTTATTCAATGCTTCCGCTATATTGTCGACTCAGTGAACCTGTTACCAAATCGCTATGAGTTTATGATTCTGCTGCACTCGGACAATCTGTGCGACTCTGTGGCTTAGAACTCTTACCGCCAGCCAATGAACTACGGCCTTGCATGGACGTGGCTCACACTCGTGCGGCATCGTGTCTGGATGGGTCAAAGCGATCGTTCCGCGGGAGCGCTAGCGCGGTGATTCTCGCATAGCGGGAACGACCGATTTGCCTGCGGGAGATATACGATATCTTCAGGGTACATTGGAGTGGGGTCAAGTGGATTCTACGATATCTTCAGGGTACTGCCGATTGGAGACTTTCATTTGGTGGTGACGAGCCGAAGCTGGTTGGATATACCGACGCTGATATGGCTGAAGATGTAGAGACTAGGACGTCGTCGCCCCCTTCTGCTCCGTCGTGTTCCGCCGACTCGCGGGAGCACTGGACGAATACTTCGCGAGCCAAAAAACGCGGTTGTAAAATATCGCCTTTAATGTACACAAATAATAATAAAACATTAATATTATTAATCTATACTAGTACACTAATATACCGTATTATTAAAACAATTTGGTGTAATATTTTGTAGATATTATTATTATGGATAAAAAAATATTTAGTCATGTAAAAGTTCAAATCTTTTTTTACTTATCTAAAACCGCTGAAATTTGTAAAAATTAATATGTATGTCCCAAACCATAATAATAATAATAATAATAATAATTATTATTATTATTATTTTATAAATTTTGGCTTGAATGGGTTTGATTACATTTTTTTCCTTCTAATAATAATAGTAATAATAATAATAATAATAATAATAATAATAATTGTTGTTGTAGTAACAACTCCCCTCACAGTAGTTCAGAATATCATTTCTTTTTTTTCTAACCATTGGTTTCTTGTTACATTTAATTAGGAGTGTAACTCGGACGGGCTAAATTCGAGTTCGATCGGATAAATTCGTTAATGGGTTGGATTATGGTTGAAGATGCTTAGGTTCAGGTTCGGGTTCGAATTAAAATATTTGAACTCGATCAAAAATCAAGTTGAACTCGGATTTATGTGTCGGGTTACCTGAAGAACCGAAAACTTATATATATATATATATATATATATATATATATATATATATATATATATATATATATACTTCTTAAATAAATGGATTATTTATACTAACTATTCCAAAGTTTTGGACTTATTACACGGGATACACTGACCACCCCTATGTTTTATGTTTATTACACGGGATACCCCTACTTTAAGATAAAAATAAAAAGTTATAACACTCAGTGTAATTAGTTTAAAAGTAGGAGTAACTCGTATAATAAGTCGAAAACTTAGGGGTAGTTAGTGTAAATAACCCTACATAAAAAGTTTAAATGATACATTTTTTTCATCCAAACTCTTAAACTCCTTATCCAAAATCTCACTCCAGTTTGTATTTTGTAATAATTGAAATTTGATTTCTATTTTATTATGTATTTAATATTACTTTGTTTAAAATTATTTTAAATAACATATTATAGTTCGATAAATCCAATCCAATCCGAGCCTTCGGACTTGGTCTTGGGCTACATATGTTGAATCCGAGGTTGACTCGGACTAGACTTATGATTCATCGAATTGAGCTCGAGTTGAGCTCAAGTTCCATCCAACCCGTCCGAGTTGCACCCTACATTTAAACACAAGTGGAGTTGCAATTGTGAATGGAATTAGAACATATTGTGATATAAACATAGATCATTAATATTGCCTAAATAAAGGAAGGGCGTTATAGTATATACTTGATGAACGTAGTAGCCTGGCTGCGCTCGAGCCGAACGAGTCGTAAAGGGAGGTTCAAATTTGGCTTAGTTAAAATAATGCTATAATTTAGTTTTGTTAATTAATGATATATTATGGTTCGACTTTACTTGACTTAACTTGACCATAAATATCATTGATTTTTTTTTTTTTATAGATGTCCGACGATACATACGAATTTTTTTGTACGCTGCGTTACATGTCATTTAAATTTACTGTTCCATATCTTTTTCGTAGTTTAATTTCGAGACAGTCTGTCTAGTAAAAAAATTATACCTCTTTTCACTTATCGCAAAAGTCAGTTCGGTAAAAATTAATTGAACTTTTAAAGAATGTACGTGAAAAATTATAGAAGTTTAGAAAGTTCATAAAGTGTCAAATAATGGAGACACAATTAGCCGACAGGGTCCTATTATTTAACATTGTAATTGTGGAGCTCAAGAAACAAAAAAAAAAAAAAGTGGTATTGAAAGAAAAAGAAATCTTTTCGTGTTCAACCAGGACTCGAATCTTCTATTTACTAATAATCTTCCACATCATCATATTGTAAGTGGGGGTTAGTCGCCATAAAAAGCACTAATAGATTAATACAAAGTAGTAAGAGAGCCATTTTGTGTTGGTCTAATCCACATTTAAATATATGCTCCTCATCATAGACTCATATATTAATCCACTCCACTTAAATCACTCTCTTTGGGGTTCAACAAAGCTGGAACTTTGCTGTGTTCTTGGAACAAAATAAAAAGAAAAAAACATTATGGACTCAAGATTACTAATCGTCCGTCTAGCCAAGGAGGTTATACCTCTTCTCTCTGACCATAAGAGCCAATTGAGTTCGGTCATCTCTAGTTAATTACAAACCAACTGAAACAGTAGAATAATTCTTGCTTTGGATTATCTTCTAGCTAGATCACAGATGCAAAAGTATTAATCAAGCTTTGTAGCTCATTGAATCCATTTAGGGGTGCAATTCAGGCGGACTAAATCCGAGTCCGATCGGATAAACCCGTTAATGTGTTGGGTTATAGTTGAAGATATTCGGATTCAGGTACGGGTTCGGGTTTAAATATTTCAACCCAATCAAAAATCGGATTGGGTTGGGTTCGGGTACATGTGCCAAAAATCCGAAATCTGACACACACACACACACATATATATATATATATACAACTTTTCAGTGACGGTTAAAATGCTCCTGGGGTTGAGAGCTCGGTTAAACCTTGAATTATTAGGATTATTTGTTCTGAAAATCAGACTAGTTTGTGGCATGATTCTTGGATCAACCATACCAGCATGATTGATGGAGAGGGCTGGCACGTTTACGAGATAATGAGATCCAATGAACATGTTAATTGTTTTATCCATAAGGGAGCATGAACCTTACAAGGTCGTTTGATAGAGGCCGCTCATGCGGTTGATATTCGAGCGGTGGAGATAGACGGGTTGAGCACGGATGATTAATGGATGTGGGAGAAAATGGATAAAGACACTTTCTGCTTTCGGAAGGCCTTCAACCAAACCAGGAGCAGGAATCCGGACGTGCACTGGGCAGAACTAGTTTGGACTAAAGCATGATCGGTTAAGAACTCGCTATGTCTATATAAGATGATCCGTAACCGACTACTCACTAGAGAGCGTTTGAGCAGGTTTGGTGTGGACTGTCCGGATAAGAAATGCTGCTTTTGTGGGTATATGGACGAGATCAGGGACCATATTTTCTTTTGCTGTGACTTTGTTTTGTAGATATGAAATAAACTTTGCAGATGCTTTGAACTTCCGGCTACGCAAAATAGGGACATACTGTCAGTCTTGAATGAGGTCAGAACACAAAAGGACAAAGGACAAGGAGCATATAGGCGACTAAGGATTATTCTCGATACGGCGGTGTGGCATGTGTGGAGAGAACGAAACAAATGTATCTTTGAGGGACTAACTACCAGTATAATTATTGTACAAAGACAAATACAAGCTGATATACATATCTAGACCCAAGATGAATTCATTTTGTGTCTTGGTTGGGATGATAGTTTTGTAATATATTATTTTGATTTTAAATAATATTTACCTTCTTCGTGTAAAAATATATATATAAAGCTTAAACCCTAAATTTTTCCATCCAAACTCTTCAACTTATTATCCTAAATCTCATTTCAGTTTGTATTTTGTAATGGATGATGATTGATTGATACATAATTATGTGTTTAATATTACACTTTTTAAAATGATTTCAAATATCATATTAGAGCACGATAAGTCCGATGGGTCCGACCCAACCCGATCCTCCGAACTTGGTCTTAGATTACATATGGTTAAGCCGAGGTCGGGTCGGACTTGGACTAGACTTATGATTCATCGGATTGAATTCGAATTGAGCTCAAACCCGATCCAATCCGTCCGAGTTGCATTCCTAAGTACGTTTTTTTACCCATCAAAACTTGGACAAAGTTCACCATTATACTCAAAAGTTAACACATGATAACTTTTGAGTGAAATTGTAAACATCATCGAGGTCTTGTTGGATGAACGAAAAAGGAAAATGGACTCGGATCTCATTAACTATCAAATGTATTAGGTGAATCTTGTTGAAAAGGATTAATTGTTCTACTTTCACCAAATTATATTGTGGTCGAAATTGGTTTCTAATTTCTATACATGGGTGGTCATACATTTTTTATTATAAAGTATTTAATCAAAACACTATACATACCGTTTATTTAAAGAAACATCAAGGTCGCAACTTATATAAACTGTCCCGTCTTTACTTGACATGCCATCATATGTGGTCCTCTTCTTGTAAAATCCTACAAAGTTGGACCATTTGAATGAAAGCCGGAAATTAAATCATTTTTTCCCCACCACTTGTCTAGGCTTCCTTGTTCATATATATATATATATATATATATATATATATATATATATATATATTATGGGATTATCATGATGGTAAGTGTTGATAGCAACTCCTTAATTTTTAGAATAATGCTAAGTTTACAACCTAATGCTTACAACTCTCTTACAACCTCCCTCTCCCACCCTGACAGGTGGGCCCCACCCGGCCCCACTTGTCAGTGACCTTGGTTGTAAGAGGGTTGTAAGCATTTGGTTGTAACTGTAGCATTACTCTAATTTTTAACACCATTATAAGTTGGTAGTGGGTAGAATATAGAGAAAATTATGTGGTATAGGGATGATTTGAGCGAAACCCTACCATGCTGGGTTTCGCTCACATGTCCACTTCTCTCAACATGAGAATCAGATCTCTCAATTATTAAAACAACATTAGTAGTTGGAATTCTCCAATACAATTTGAGATTAAAAATTTCAAAAAAAAAAGTGAATATAGAATGTGTTAGATTTGTATGAAAATAGTAGGAAATAATAAAGTGAGTTCTGATCCTAAAGATTGTATGGTCAAAAATTGATATGAAAAATAATAATTTAAAATCTAAAATATAGAAAGTTGGATTCCAAATTGGGATTTACTATTCTACAAAATAAATTTCTACAATCTAGAATCTACAAATTGGGAGGTCCAACCTATAGCTCCCATGGATGGAATGTGACTCAAAATCTAGAAATTGGAACTATAAGTGTGACTTACTATTCTACAAAATAAGCTCCTACATTTTAAATTTGGAATCTAAAATATGGGATGAACCTTACTAATGATGCTCTTAGAGAGCGAGAGCAAGACAAAATTGTTTGTTTGATAGTAACTATAGAATTTCTCAATAATACTTTTTATTTTTTTAATTAAAAATTAACTTTTAACTACAAATGATATATATATATATATATATATATATATATATATATATATATATATATATATATATATATATATATATATATATATATATATTCTTTTAAATATTAGTCTCATACAATATAATATAATGCTTTATCTAGTAAAGTTAGCTTTTACTTATACTCTCTCTATAAAAAGGACATGAGTTTAAGGCCTAGTGGCCTTATTTTATTTTAAATATTTTTTCATATATATATATATATATATATATTTTCTCGTCTTGGACACTCAAATACTCTCTACCGGTTCTGAGCATGCATAGCCAATATAGCACAAATAAAAAAAACAAATAAAAACTAGTTAAGTATACTAGTGTATTATCCAATACTATCCTCATTAATACAAACCCAAGTAGTTTATCTCAAAAATTACTTAAACCCAAATAATCCAACCCATCTCCAATTCTTATATACTCTATAATCGTAAAAAACAGTATCAGTTCATCACAACGTCTCTCTCGACGATGACGGCTCCACAATTGACAGTGATAACAGGTGATGCGTTTTTTTTTTTACATCTTTTCATCATCTTTTATTGTCCTATTTTCTTAAAGCCCTAATATTTTTAAAGGAACCAATGTTATTTAAATTTAATGTTATGAATAATGAGATATTTTTTAAAATTTGTTTTCTAGAATGGAGATTTCAGGTTTAGATTGAAATTGTATTTGTTGCGTTGAGAAATAGGGTATGACAACTGCATTTTATATGGATGATGATTATATTTGTTTCTATACATGATAGGTCTAGGTCTAAAAGTTTGTTTAGACAAATAAGATGTTGGAATGAATGTCATAACTCTGTTGTGACTTTTGGACAGTTGATAATTGGTATGTTTATATAATTTTTATTTTATTTTATAGATTTGTGATATTTAAGTAGTTCGGTCTTGTATGACATAAATTCATGAATCGTGACTAAAGCATCATAGACAATTGGAAGTCTAGAAACAAGAGAATCAAAAAAATCTTGCTTACCAATTTGTTAATTTGAATCTCTAGCTATCAAGATGATATTGTAAATCCAGAAACAATGTTTCAACATTCTACACTACTTTTCAATGTGAACAAAATTTATGAGAAACACTTTGAAAGCTAATTTTATGAAAAAAAATATTTGATGCTAGAAAAATCATAATAATATAAAAAGGATCATTTCTGGTTACACATATAGCGCATCTGGTGTAGTGGTATCATAGTACCCTCCCACGGTACTGACCAGGGTTCGATTCCCTGGATGCGCAAATTTTTTTGTTTTAATTATTATTATTTTCTTCTTCTTTTTAAAGGCTAAATTTCTAACATTATTTTACATCGATAGAGGTGGCCCACTTTTCAGTGAAATTAAATTGAACTTCTTCTACTATAAGAACTTTATTATAGCTGAAATAGTAGCAACTATAACAAATACTTCCATTGTTGTCATCTTTATTGTAAGAATAATGCTAAGTTTACAACCAAATGCTTACAATCCTCTTACAACCTCTCTCCCCCACTCTGACAGGTGGGTCCCACCCGGCCCCACCTGTCAGTGACTCTGGTTGTAAAGAGGGTAGTAAGCATTTGGTTGTAACTGTAGCATTACTTTTATTGTAAGGTCACCATGTAGCATTCAAAAGATAGTCATTTCGAGTAAAATAATATTGTATTAATCTATACTATTATGTCGAACTTTTCTTTCTAAATATAATTTTGAATATAATTATTAATTAAAATTTGAAGTTAATAGGAACATTTAGTTAATTACGAAAGCAATTATTTGGTCTTTCTGAATCATTTTACAAGCATGTATAAAATAATATAATAGTAAATATAAAATAAGTAAAATAATTGTCTTTTAGTCTTTCTAAGTAATCTTAATAAAGATGAGAACAATTGTAACAACTTTTTAGTCTTTTCTGATAATAATAATATAGAAAATATGTGTTTTAGCACGTGCATATATATTAGTATAAAAAATTAGAATAATGATGCTAACGAATGTATTATTAGATGAAGTCTAAACGATACTCTGTAATTGTCTTTTCCAATGTGCATATTAGATGCAAAATAAAGTCTAACTTATTATAGATGAAGTTTAATTTTTTGCGTTAAATAAGCCTAATAATTGTTTTCATCGAAAATATCACTATCATGCCGAACTTGCTATTTTAGGAAAGACTAAAAGACACATGAACTTTAATTATTATAAAATTTTATTATAGTAGTACTTAAAAGAGTTGCTATTTTAGGAAGATTAAAAGGCATAAAATCCGGTGCATGAATTCATTGACTAATTTGTACTAAAACCTTTTCCACCGAACCAACCCAAATACCATACTTACATACAAAGTAAATTCGTTGCATTAAATCATTGTTTAATTTGTAAGAAAACTTCTCCACAGTAAATGATAAAACATCATATTTCATTTGGGGGTAAGAATTTAGTGTTAATTGTATAGAACATGACAAGTTTGACAATTTTGCATGGAGGAGAATAGGGCGCCATTCACACTAATGCCATACTTTAAAATTTGAAGTTGGGCGTCAGTCACACCGACGTCCATTTTTTTTTGCCGCTTTCGATTTACTGGTACGGTGAGCCGCGGATTGGGACACATTTGGATAGAGTGAGAGAAAGAATCACATAAACAAACTAGAAAGAGAGGATATGAGAGATACATATGACAGAAGAGATACAAAGAGCAGATCATAAAAGAGAAGAAGAATGAGCAGAACGATGGTCGTATTCCTGGTGGACCTACTTCCCAAAGAGAGATTCAAGAACGTGAAAATCACGTATCTCGACTCGTATTTATGTGGTTCAGTTCTTTTTCCAAACGGAACTAGCGACAATGTAAGTGTTAGTCTTCTACCTTTTTTAAAAAAAATTGTAACAACGCACTCGATATGCATATGGAACAACAGTATTTGCATTTTTGTATTCCTCCTTGACAGTCATATACCAGTAACACAAATCTAACTGGAAGCATTATTCTATTGCATATATTTAATCATTTTATTATATTATTCAAGTATCATATTATTACATTATTCAAGTATCTTATACCAGTAACACAAATCTGACTATATGCATGAAACTTAGGTATGGTCCTATGAGCATTTTGCTATTTATAGACCTGTGATCGGTATTAGTATTGAAACTGGTGTCTTTCCGATATCTAGACGATGGACGGTTGATGCAGTGGACCAGGCACAATGCAGATATCAGGCTGTCTCTATTTATTGGGGGCATAATTTGATTCGCTACAGCATTTAGAGGTAAAATAATTTCATATTTCTACTTATTTAAAATAAATGTATGTAATTCTTATGTCACGTCCCAGTATCGGAATACAGAGACGAATATGGCCAACTATCCCGTATAAGGTATAGAACGTCGTACGACGATCACTGCTGTAACTAAACAAGGGAGTGCATACTACAATCAAGTCGCTTAGGGTCACGCTGAGCATCTATGTCTCAATCATCAACCAAGAAGAAATAAACATAGAGCATGTATGATAAAGCAGAAATGCGTCCCAAACGCTATGTCAAAATATTCTAGAACACAACTGTACAAAATAAGAAGTTGGTAGAGTGACAAAAGTACATAACCGTGATTAGCTGCAGTCTGATTAATTACAATCATGTAAAAAAAACTAAATGTCCAGACGAGCCGGCTAACAGGTGCCGGTGGCTAAACGCCCAAAAGAGTAAAATATAGAATGACAAACAGGGAAGAAGAAACCCACTCGTGTCCCTCAACGGCCATCCGTCTGGTACGCACCATTGTTTAGGGGAAAGTAAGCTGGATCCTCCGGTGCTGGCTCTAAACCTAGCCATGCAAAACCAGTGGGGTTAGATCCCAAATAGTAAGTACCACAAGGAAGCACGAATGAAGGAACAAAAACCAAAGCAATATATAAATACGTAGTGCTTGAACCAAGAAGCATAGGCGTATACACCATCATCGAGACAATATGACACTCCTACACGGTACACTAAACAAGGACAAGAAGTGCCATACCACATCGAGATAACGTACATCCTCTGATTTAGGTCAAGTTATAGGATTATGCGTCACAATTAGGGGTGCAACTCGGGTGGGCTTAACCCAAGCCTGATCGGGTAAACTCGTTAATGGGTTGGGTTAGGGTCGAAGATACTTGGGTTCGGGCTCGGGTTCGGGTTAAAATATTTGAACACAATCAAAAATTGGGTTGGGCTCGGGTTCATGTGTCGGGTTACCCGAAGAAACTGAAACCCAATATATATATATATATATATATATACGAGTGCTATAGAACCACCCGAATGGTTTCATATTATGGAACTACCCTATGTTACTTGCGTTGGATTGAGATTGAGTGGTTGAATTAAAATATGGTGGGGTCTACACCTTTTAATCTCAACCACCAAATATAAATCCAATACATGTAACATAGTGTGGTTTCATAATATAAAATCACCCGGGTGGTTCTTGACCATATATATATATACTTCTTAAATAAAAAGTTTAAATTCTAATTTTTTTTACCCAAATTCTTCAACTCCTTATCCTAAATCTTATTTCAGTTTATATTTTATAATGATTGAGCTTTGATTTCTATTTGATTATGTATTTAATATTAATCTTGTTTAAAATTATTTTAAACATCATATTAGAGCCCGATAAATCCGACCCAACGTGATACTCTGGCCTTGGTCATGGGCTATATATGTTGAACCCAAGTTTGGATCGGGCTTGGTCTCGGACCAGAATGATTCATTGGATTGGGCTCAGGTTGAGCTCAAGCCCGACCCAACCCGCCCGAGTTGCACCCCTAGTCACAATCTCGACCCATAGCCTGTCGTAGCATAATAGCCCAACCCTACAACCAAACAAGGACAATGGTTGAACCATTACACCACGACAGTTCGTGTTCCTAAACTGCTAACAGAAGATACAAACACAATCAAGCTTAATTATAAAACGGCCAATCACTTGTATTACTTGCTAGATGGAATCCGGTTATCCCAGAATTGTAATATAAATGATAGAAATTCTCAGACCGTGCGTTATTCAAACGGGGCTAACCGATCCATGCTAACGTGGTATTATGTATTGGTACCTTGTAAGGCCACCATGCGAAGATTGCATAGAACACATAGTACAATATAATATTCGGATATTGTCGTCCACTAGTGCAGACGTGACACAATATCCTTGGGGGCCAGCCTTGCACTCCCCAGTTAAATATCTGAGGGCAGCTTGTCATACAAGATCTCGGGATTTCGTCCCTAACAATGCTCTATAAGTTTTAGTTACCTAGTTAACCCTATGGTTAGTTGGAATCACATGGCGTGATCAAATATTTATTCCTCCTACATGTCATACCGCAGTACGACCATACTAGATACAAATCCACTTTGTCACTTGATAGTTTAATTTGGATTCCTTACAGCGTGATGCAACAATCAAACAATTCCTAGCAACGCTTGGTTATTGCCAACTATTATGTCCATGCTGGAGAAATCATATTATATCATATGTCGCATAGCACATTGGTACACCTCGGTATAAAACATGTAACATATAACACGTAGGAACACTTATCACGTAGGAACACATAACACATAGTAAATGTATCAACACAAATATAAGTAGTTGAGTCAAATCACCAACTTGTTAGTTAATCATAGAGGTTCCATCACATTGCAACACATAGGTCAAGTCACTTGGTGTATGGTCTAATTCTACCCATAGTCGGGTCAGGCACATAGTCAAGTCTAACACATAGTCCCTGAGTCTAATCACACTTTTAGTCACAAGATCACACATGAAATCACAAAATCTAATAAAATATCAAAACCAAGCAAATCAGCAAAACGAGCAAAGCTAGCCTTATATGCAAGTGGTGTCTCATATGCAAGCCGTGCCTCATATGCAAGTTGTGCCTTATATGCAAGTCGTGCCTCATATGCAAGTCGTGTCTCATATACAAATTGTGCCTCATATCCAAGTCGTAGGGGCAAGCTGGCACATGGAAAGCTAGCGCAGGGACAAGCTGGCGCATGGGCAGCCATGCGCCTAATAAGATAGGTGCATGCTGGAAGAGGTCACATTAAGCTGGCCGCATGGGACTCCATCGTCCCAAAATAAATGATACATGAAAAAAGCTCCGAAAATCTAAATTTTTCCCCCAAAAATCTTTATTTTTAACTCCGAATCAAGTGAAACAAAAGTCAAAATCGTACTAAATTTAATTCTCTAGCATATGGAACTACTAGTTTTAGAAAACAACAAGTTTTAATAGATCAAAATCAAGAAAAACTCACGGAACCCATGAAAACCCTATATTTAAAATATAGATCTACTCAAATTTATTCATCAAAATCATAAACTACAAGTATTAAAGGTGCTTAGAAACTTATGGCATGCATATTAGACTAATAAAATGCAATTGAAAACAAAAAATAAATCTAAGGTATTTCTCCATATCATACAATGTGTACTTGTCTAAAATAAAGAAGGAGAAAAAAATAAGGGAGGAGAGAGAAAGATGATGACTTATCTTGCTAGGGTTTGAGGTTTAGTCCATGGATTCAAATCATGACAAAACCCAACCACATAAATAATTCATGAACCAAGTTAAACCAAAGAATGGGTCTAGTCTTCATGCAACCTAATTATCATGCAAGCAAATAATATCTCCCAAATACGTATATCGGGAATGAGGAGTGACATCTTATTTACTAGATAATGATCAAATATGTATACGTACATCTTCATTTCCTTCTATTTCTTTATTTTTTTCTCCCTCTCCTATCCTTGGCCGAGCCTTATTCCCAGCCGTGAGTATGCCTTGGATAGTAGTGGTAGTAGTTTAGTAGTGGGTTTAGGCAAGTACATCTTGATAAGGAGAAAGAACTTGCTATATTGCACCTATTTAGCTTCCTTTTATTTTATTTAGCATTTTTGTATTTTATTGCTTTATATTGTTCTCTATGAACTGCTCTACATATTTACTTCTTGGTATTTTTGGTTTTGATGCCTTGGTTAGAGTAGATCTAAGTTTTTAGATTGTAGCTTTCATGAGTTTACTTGGTTTTGATCTAGTAAAACTTATTATTTTCGAAAACTACTAGTTCCATGTTGATGAGAACTTAATTTTATGCGATTTTGAACTTTACCTTAATGGATTCGGACTGAAAATGAGGATTTTATGGAGAATACAACTTTTTAGACTTTGAGCTTTTTTTATGGCTGAAATTTGCTGTTCTGGGATGAAGGAGTTCTATACGCCCTACTTGGCATGAGACCTGGACTCCTCGTTTAAAGATTTTATGCGGCCATCTTGTTGGATGCATGACTGAATTTGCGCATGCGTCCCTTGACCAAATACGTGGAACTTGAACGAATGAAAGTTTTTTAAGTTTAAAAGATTTTATGCGACCAAGTGTATATGCGGCCAAGAGGAGCATGCGACTTAGTCGTCCATGCGTCAGAGTCTCTGACGCCTCTTCCTTGATTAAGTGTACGACTGCCCCAACCTTTGGCACGACTTTCCATAATTTTGTCTTTTTCTCTGACTTCCTTTCTTTACCAGTCACATCGGTCACTTCTCTGATATGGCCAGTCACCTCAATCACTTCCCTGACCTTACATTATTGTCTGTCCCTCAGCACTTTAACCAAGGAGTAGACTTTGCATCTCTCATGCGGCCGTCTTACCCCATGTGCCTATCATTCTTATGCGACCAGCTCATCCATGCGGCCATTTTTATGCGCCTGCCTATCTCATGCTCCTTTGATACTTGTGGTAGTTTAATTTTTTAATATATTTCTTGTTTAGTCTATTATGCTTGATTCTTATGCATGCAATCTTTCTCTAAACTGCTTATAGCCTGATTGTGACAACCTGCCAGAACCTGGAATTTCCTAAACATGAATTGTATTAACATTGTTAATCTTGAACTCCCGATACTAGACTTAACCTGATATCCCTGATAATAGCTCGTCGTATCGAGTTAACCCGACCTGTAGTAATATTCCTAATAGTGGCTCGATGAAGCGCACTCCTAACATGCTAGAAATTTCTGAACTGTAATGCTTGAACTGATAAGATAAATCTCGTGGTTGATTGGCTTATTCCTGTCCTGAATGTACTTGTCAAGCTACAATTTTTTCCTATCTTGCATCATGTCTAAGGCAAATTTTTAAGCACCACGGTCAAGAATTCTTAATAACTTACCCAGGATAATAACAAAAATAAATATATTAGAAGCATATAGAGAGATTTCCTGGCTACATTGGCTGTAGGGCATGATTGACCGTGATTGTTTGATTTTCGTGATTGCTTGATTTTCAGTCTAGGACTGTGATAACCCTAGTTAGTTAACAACTAGAATAAATGTATTAGAAACATTAATTCTTAATAACTTACCCAGGATAATAACTAGGACTGTGATAACCCTAGTTAGTTAATGATAGAATATCGTAGGACATGATTGACCGTGATTGCTTAATTTCCAGTCTAGTCTAGTCCTGTCTTGATTTGCATTCGCAACTGATCCAGAACTGTATTTGAAGCCTGATTCCAGATACTCTTGTATACTCCAGAGCATTCTTAATTGTTATATTTCCTGCTTTACTTACTTAAATGTCCCTGTACGATTTCTTATTGATTTGTCTGCATGCTGATTTTAGTTCCTAAGTTGGCTCCCTTGTCGTACTTGCTTTTTTGAGTTCTGACCCTATTAATTTTGTATGGCCAGATTTTGAAGCAGGACCTCCTGTACTTTCTTTCTCAAGATGGTGAACACCAGTAGCACCCGAGGACATGAGTGAGTTTTTTTCATCACCCACTTGATCTTGTACTTATACTTTTAAGGCGTTTAGTCACCGAGCTCGTATTTAGTTCGTATTTTGGAACTTGATATTCTAGCATGTGGGCCTACATGTAAAGCATATTCTAGACTATAGTTAGAGCTGATCATGTAATATTGTACTCTTGCTAGTTCTTTATTTTGTAACTAACTTCATGATCATCTGTGTATATATAGTTTGGGATATCTTACTATTATATATTTGGTGATCATATATCTTTTAACTTATTGCTTGCTTGAGATTGAGACACCTAGGACTCTTGACCCAGGAATGACTATTGGATTGTAGAGCAAACCCTCACATGTCTAGACAGCCGTGACTGTATCTCGGGGTATGGAGTTCTCTAATATATGTAGCTAGCTTTGTTTGGCCCCGCTCTCCAGTGCACTATGACTCGACACGAGGCATAAACTTCATCGACTCCTACGATACTATTATCAGTAATTATATTGAGTCTTATTAATAGGGACTCGGGTTCTAATCCAAATCTTACAGATATGAAAGAGTTTTCTGCTATATTGATAGAATTTTCTATGAAAGATTATGATATTGTCTTAGGCATGGATTGGTTGAGTGCCCAGTACACGATGATAGATTGCTGTAATGGCAAGGTTATCTTTCATATCCCTGGTGAGAAGGAATACTCATTTTCTAGAGGCGAGATGGAGTCACCATCAGCAATCTTGAGGATGGCAGTAGCAGAAGAAGTATGATTTCCCAAAGTTGTTGATGAATTTTCAGATGTATTTCCAGAAGAACTTTTAAGCATGCCATCAGAGAGAGATTGAGTTTACCATAGATCTACTTCCAGGAACAGTACCCGTATCAGAGATAGTCTATATGATGGCGCCTTCAGAGTTAGAAGTCTTGTACTAAATGATTAAAAAATTGAGAACCAAGGGATTCATTCATGCTAGTGTATCGCCTTGGGAGCCCCAATGCTACCTGTAAAGAAGAATGATGGAACTTCCTATTTGTGTGTTGATTATCGTACCTTCAATGCGGTAACCATCAAGAACAAGTATCCCTTGCCAAGGATCGATGACTTGTTCGACCAGCTTAGTGGAGCAACGGTATTTTTGAAGATTGATTTGCGGTCGGGATAGCACCAGATTAGAGTCAGAGAGCAAGATATACCCAAGACGACGTTCAGATCAAGATATGGACATTGAAAGTTTCTAGTAATGCCCTTTGGAGCAACCAATGCGCCAGTAGTATTTATGGATCTCATAAACCGTATTTTCATGCCCTACTTGGACAAGTTCGTGATTGTGTTCATTGATGATATCTTGATTTACAGTCGAAGTGAATCAGAGCATGAGCAGCATCTTCGCACAGTTCTTCAAGTCCTTAGAGAATATAGGTTATATGCCAAGTTCAGCAAGTATGATTTCTGGTTTGATCGTATTTCATACTTCGGCCATATTATTGCTAATGGAGGAGTTAAAGTGGATTCCCAGAAGATAGAAGCCGTTGAGACGTTGGCAGTTCCCCGAACAGCTGCAGAAGTTCGTAGTTTCCTGGGACTAACAAGATATTATCGAAGATTTGTGTCAGACTTTACTAGAATATCCGTACCCTAAACATAATTGACTCATAATGATGTACGCTTTGATTGGACAAATGAATATCAAACCTCTTTCGAGAACCTCAAATAGAAGTTAATTATGGCACATATTTAGACTCTTCCAGATGGAATAGGTGGTTTCACCGTATATTGTGATGCATCAGGTCGAGGATTGAGATTTTTTCTTATGCCGCATGGCAAGGTTATTGCTTACGCGTCTCGACAGCTTCGATACAATGAGAAGAATTATTTGACGCACGACTTGGAGTTAGGAGCAGTTGTCTTTGCACTCAAACTTTGGATGCATTATCTAAATAGAGATCGGGTAGAGATTTATACCGATCATAAGAGTTTGTAGTATATCTTTTCTCAGAAGAATCTCAACATGAGACAGAGAAGATGGATAGAGTTGATGACAAACTATAACCTTGACCTTCCGTATCACCCTGGGAAGGCCAATATCCTAGCAGATGCCTTGAGAAGGAGAGCATGAGCCTATTTCTTGACAACTCAATGAAGAATATTAGAAGATCTTCAGAAGATTGACATAGAAGTAGTATTGCCTGACAACACAACATTGATGGTTGGTCTGCAAGTTCAGTCCAGTATAGTGGAAAGAATCAATATACCACAGCCAATAGATGTTAAGCTTCAACGTATTAGAGGAGAATATAGGGCAGGACGTAGAACAGAAGTAAGCATTCACAGTGGCAGAACTCTCCATTTTGAAAATCGACTTCGTGTACAAAGTGGAGACCTTCGTCGCTAGATTATGGCAGAAGCTCATAGTTTGCATTATTCAGTGCATCTAGGAGGAACGAAGATGTACAGAGATATTAGTCAATATTTCTGGTGGAATAGAATGAAGAGAAAAGTAGCTCAATTTGTCTCTCGATGTTTGGTCTATCAACAAGTTAAAGCTGAGCATCAGAGACTAGCAGGACTTCTTCAACCATTACCAATTCCGGAGTAGAAATAGGAGCATATCACCATAGATTTTGTGTCAGGTCTTCCTAGATCTCCATCCGACAAAGATGCTATTTGGGTAATAGTGGATCGTCTCACAAAAGTTGTACACTTTTTTCTTTTAAAATTGGCCAGTTACAGAACCGTTAGCCGAGATGTACATGAGACAAATTGCTAGACTACTTGTTGTGCTAGTTAGCATAGTCTCGGATAGAGATTCCAGGTTTACTTCTCAATTTTGGCAAAGTCTTCAAGAAAGTTTTGTAAACCCCTTGACCCAAAATCTAGGATTAGAGATTTATTTAAAATTATTTTTTGGATTAATAATTGGAGTTATTATTCCCCGCTTTGATTTGTGATTCAATAGTTGCATATTACCGTTGTTTAAATATCTAGAGCAATGCACTAGCAATTGCTTTCCAACAAATTTCACATCCTTGACCTAGATAAGCCAATCTTTAATTCTGACCTTTGTGTCACTCGTGAATGCACTCTTTTGTGCTTTATTTTAATTTTATAATATTCGTGTATATTTTTTAATTTTAAATCTAATTTTGCATCATTGCCCGTTCCAATCGAAAATAAAGACATAATCTTGACCCGTTCCTGCAACCTAATATTTATTAATAATCTATTCCGAGTCTACTACGTCCATGATACTTGTGTCCCATCCAAATTAAATCCTATGCACTTTCAATTAATTAAAGAACACCATTGACACTAATTTTAACTAAATTGGTGCAATGATCAAACCTAACCCAAAACTAGACCCAACACCCAACCCAAACTCTCATATCCATTAATATAGCTTATACTAAACACCACACACCTATTTTCCCTCTCTACAATACACCAAACTTCAATTTCCCCTCATCCAATCCTATTTCTCCTTATTTGAATCACAAGTTCAGCCACACACCAAACTAGGTAAAATCCCACTTCTTTCACACTCCCATACTTGATTTCACACCTAAAATGGTGTAAATTATGTAGAATATAGCCACCCCATCCCTTGGACTGATCTAGACACTCAAATCACTCTTAACACTTGATCTCTACTTACCCATTCAATCCCCACCACTCATTCAATCTCACTCCCATGAAGAACCCTTTGGCCGGCCTTAAATCATTCAAACCCTCCTCTTCATCATCATCCTCTCCGTCCTCCTCACGACCATAGCACACCACCGCCAACCACCATCACCCCCTCGGCTGAAGCTCCGCCACGACAGCCACCACCATTTCCATCTCTTCCTCCTCCTCCATGACAGCCACCGCCAACCATCATCACCTCCGCCTCCCTCAACACCATCACCTCCAACACAACCACCACCATTCTCGACCACCTCCTCTCCACTCCACCACGACTACCATATTTCACCACTGCCACCAAGTACATCAACCTCACCACAGCCAACAGCCAACATCACCACCACCATCACCAATGACACCAACACCGCCGCCTCTACGGCCTCCCCTTTCCCTCTCCTCCTCTACCGGTCACCCTACCCCGTGCTGCAGCCACTGGCCACCGTCCTCCCCACGGCCGAACTGCTGCCTCAGCAGCTGCTGCTGTCGCTGAGCCTACTGTTGCTGTTGAGGCCGCTGCTGCAGCACTGCCGGTGACCTCCGGAGATTCTCGACCGCCGACGATCCACCCTTACCCCCTGTCCGAGCCTTCCTTGGTCGGAGCTGCCCCTCCGACCGACTGCTTCCCGCCGGAGCCCCGACCAGACCATAGACCCGAGCACCCCACAATCCAGAACTGAGCACCAATACCCCGTCTTCGCGTTATGATATCTCGCTCCTCGCTTGATCGAATCATGAACCATCACCTCTGGTATACTTTCAACCTAACCCTCTTGTAATATCTTCAATTAATATAATTTAATTTAGTTTCTATTGTTTGTAATTTAAGTTCCAAATTGATAAAAATGGCTTTTAAAAGATATTAAAATTCTCCGATACAGAGTAGGTCCCGTCAATTTGGGCAAACTCGTCACATACCGATTGTATCGAAAGGCTCGTATCGTCAACGTGGACGTGTATGTTTTATTGAAACTTGATTTGGATGTGCGTGCACACCGGAATCAACACATATCCGCCGAAAAGTACCGTATCGGCTTGTTTTGACACTCGTCCTAATTTTGTGTGTTTCTGTTATTTTATAACGAAACTTGCGCCATCAGATTCACAGCGTTACGCTGGTCCTGTGACCCAAGTTTGGTTCGATTCTGAGAACGTTGACGAAATATCATTTCGTGATCGTCTCATTGGAATCAAGTTCTAGATGTTCTCGTATCATCGTTCTATACTCGTAGACACTAAGTTTGACGAATTTGGAGAACTTTATCTCTGGCATATTTTTTGGTGCTAGACGGCTCCACCTGTGGATCCCGTGTTGACCAGTAACTACATTTTTGCCCCTATGTCCAAATTGGCCGTATATATATGCTTTTCTGACCAGTAACTACATTCTGGGACTGTTGGTGATATTTGTGACAGCATCCGGGGATATCAGCTCCAGTTTCCATTGCTGCGCTGCTACTTCCATGGCGAGTTCTTGTTCGAACCTTCACCTGGCTTCTAGACAAGTATACCTTGCCTTGTTGTACTGTTTAAATTCAGTTATTATTAGTTTGCATATTTTATTGTTTTGATATTATATAACTGTGCGCGTCCGAGAATGACTCAGGTGCAGTCGACGAAGGCGTTGTCGTTAGGACTTGTGTTTTGACCTAGTGTCTAGTGGACGCACCTAAAGTTGTGGAGTTATCAATATGACTCCCCAGGCCTTGACACGTATCATTGCACATCACAGAGTGAGTTCATATAGGGACGCGTGCTTCATACTTGACTGGCCATCGGAGTGAGCAGTACGTGTGACGGTATTTAGCATAGTGGTATATTTTTTAGTGACTTGCATTATAATACGAGATGTCTACGTCGTATTCGCGACTTGTACATTGGCATTAGGCAGAAAAGACAATTAGTAGGCGTATGGGACAGACATTTGGCTATCGTAGTTTAAGAGTAAACTACGGGATCGTGAGCCTCAGTTTTACCCGGTTATGGGCTATGTGTTACCCAGTTATGGGCTCAATGTCACCCAGTTATGGGCGTATATGCTTGTCGATACATCCGGCAGAGGTTACTAGCTGAACGCTATCATGATCGGTGTTGTAGTCAGCATATACTCCTGGCATCCAGTTTACAGCTAATGCTAGGTACTTAGCCTCTGGCTCGACGCTACGCTTTATATTTTTTACCTGCCCATACGTACCAAGGTTGGCAGAGGTTACTAGCTGCACGCTATCATGATCGGTGTTGTAGTCAGCATATACTCTTGGTATCCAGTTTACAGCTAATTCTAGGTACTTAGCCTCTGGCTCGACGCTATGCTTTATATTTTTTACCTGCCCATACGTACCAAGGTTGTCTTCAAGTGCATTTTACTTAGCTGGTTAGTTCACCCTCGAGTTTACATAGTATTTACTTTATGACATATACTTTTTGTATCTTGTTACGTCCCTCTGAGGACCTGGTTCCCTTCCAGGTTATTTGAGCAGTTTGGATGAGCCTTGATCTGGCGGTGTGTTGGACATCCTTGCAGGTATCGTTATATCTTTCCCCTATTACAGTTATGTACTATTTCCCATTGGAACTCTGTTATTATAGCCTATTGTTTATAGTCCTATATTATTCTCTTGGTCTATTCGAACGGCTGTATTATTGGGCTGCAGACTAATGATGCATACCGTTCCCTCTTGTGATTTATTTATGATGGATTGAGATTTAGTTTAGTTGTTGCATGTTAGAATTAGATATTTAGCTTGATCACTTAACCGTGGACAGCGTAAGTGTACTTCATCGGGTCCATTAAATTGGAAAGCCCTACGAAGTCGTACCAGCTGGCCAATGCCACGTGTCTGGTTTCACGTATTTTGGGACCGGGGATTGACAAGTTTGGCTATCCATCTAAAGTTTAGTACAACCTATCACCTGCAGAGGGATGGTCAGTCAGAGCGTAACATCAAGACTCTAGAAGATATGCTTCGTTCAGGTACCCTTGACTTTGGTGGTTCATGGGAGGATCATTTGTACTTGGTCGAATTCTCATACAACAATAATTTCCAAGCAAGTATCCAGATGGCACCGTTCGAGGCACTATGTGGCCGGAAGTGCAGATCCCCTGTAGCTTGGGATGATATTAGCGAGAAAAAATTGCTTGGTCCCGAAATGATAGCTCAAATAGTTGAAGTAGTCAAGCAAGTCCGGAAGCATATCAAGGTAGCTCAAGATCGCCAACGTCATTGGGCTGATTCACATCGGCGACCTCGTGAGTTTTTTGTCGACGACCATATAATTCTTCAAATTTTGCCTACACAGGAGACATCAGATCTGGTGTGCAAAAAAAACTTAGTCCTCGAAACATAGGTCCGTTCGATATTCTCGAGCGAGTAGGAGATATTTTCTATCGTCTTCCTTTTCCACCGTCGCTTAGTGAGATAAATAATATTTTTCAGGTATATTAGTTACGATGGTATATAACGAATACGAGTCATGCCATGGATCATTCAAAATTGGTTGTTGGTACCGACCTTTCATATGAGAAAATGCATGTAACCATTTTGGACCAGAGAGAAGATTTTCAAGAGCCGGTCTATTTGTTTAGTCCGAGTTGCTTGGGGGCATCAATTTTTTCGACGAGTCAACTTGGGAGCGCGAAGATGATATCCGAGCTATATACTCGTATTTGTTTGACTTGTGAGGTATATTTGTTCGTATATCTTATACCCTGATCTTGTCTTATGCATGTTTGTCTTGTTCTAGGTAGTTCGTATGATGTGATTGATATTCTTGCTTATTTTATTAACTGCTTGATTTCTAGAGATACCTTGATAGACCCGGTGCCTTGTTAAAATTTCGAGAACAAAATTTTTTTAAGGAGGTGAGAGTTGTTTGACCTGTCTCACTAGTTTAGTATTATTGTATTTTATCTGGTATATCTGTGTTATAGCTGTATATTGCGTCATGTGTAATTTACGATTTTTCTAGTTGCTTTTATGTAATTTTTAGAATTATAAATAGTGCTAGTCGCCCTTTGATATATATAGCCATCTCTTTGATATATACACTCTTTGATATTATAGAATCTCAAACTGCATGTCTTAGTAACTAGGACTGTGATAACCCTAGTTAGTTAATGATAGCAACCCGTATGGCATGATTGGCCATGATTGCTTGATTTCTAGTCTAGTCTAGTACTGTCCTAATTTGCATTAATAACTGATCCAGAACTGTACTTGAAGCCTGACTCCCGATATTCTTGTATACTCCAGAGCATTCTTAACTGTTATTTTTTCTGCTGTAATTACTTACATGTTCCTTGTACAATTTCTTATTGATTTGTCTACATGCTGGTTTTAGTTTCTAAGTTGGCTCCCTTGTGGTACTTTCTATTTTGGGATCTGACCCCACTAGTTTTGTATGGCCAGATTTTGGAGCATGACCGCAGGACATCCCGTACTTTCCTCTTCAAGACGGTGAACACCAGGAGCACCCGAGGACATGAGTGGATTTCTTTTCATCACCCACTTGATCTTATACTTATACTTTAGAGGTGTTTAGCCACCGAATACGTATTTAGCTCATGTTTTAGAACTTGATATTCTAGCCTGCGGGCCTACATTTAAAGTATATTCTAGACTATAGTAAGAGCTGATCATGTAACATTGTACTCTTGAGTTTTTTATTTTGTAACTACCTTCATGATCATCTAAGTATGTATAGTTTGGGATGTCTTATTATTATATATTTAGTAATTATACATCTTGTAACTTATTGCTTGCTTGAGATTGAGACACCTAGGACTCTTGACCTAGGAATGACTATTGGATTTTAGAGTAAACCCTCACATGTCTAGACAGTCGTGACCGTATCTCGGGGAATGGAGTACTCTAATATACGTAGATGGTTTTGTCTGTTCCCGCTCTCCAGTATTCTGGTTATGGGATATGACATCCCATTATTCAGAGGATGCCATATTCATATAGTCTACATAGATTTTATATCTAATACAACTACCGGACCATGTTTCATCCATCTGATCGTGTTCTTCGACAGATTGGGATTGTAACGACCAATTCCACTCAATACGGATAGCTTATGAGAACATAAAATATCATATTTTTATTCCTTAATATATACTCCTTTATGCTCATTTGATGTCTAAAGTTACTCATTATTTTTATATTTTGATCTAGGATGCAATTGGAGTCACTAAATGCAAAATGGAGCTAATTGTCAATTCTGGACAGTTTTGACACCTTGTAGCAAAATGGTCATAACGTGCTCATCCGAAGTTCAATTGAGCTGATCCAAATTGATTCGAAAAGCTAAGTGATAGAGGTACAATTTTGCTGTTTTGAGTTTTCCTAGATTCTAGCTGTATCATGGACTAAATCTGGCTTGAATTTGAGTCAACTATGCTGTGCACGAAAAGTGGAGCTGAATTAACCATTTTTCTACTTGTTCAAAGATTTTATTTTATTGTTTGGGTTGTTGTAACTCTTAGAGAATTTATGGGAAGATATTGTGATCTTTAAACAACTAATTTAGAGTGTATAAAAGGGGTAGAAATCAGGAGGAAATGAAGAACAACACACAACTCTTCTTCCTCTTCTCCAATATTCTTTTGAAGTTTTCATGAACGTGCATAGCTAAAAGTCTTGTTGGTCGAAGAAAACAGAAGCCTTGGAATCAATAAACTTATGAGATCTAAATTATTTCATATGTTTGATTTATGCTTTGAGTATTGAATGTTTTTCTATGCCTACTTTCATGAATGTTTTGTTTAATTACTAGGAGGCCTACTAGTCTATTATCCATTTTGATCTACTGCTAAATTAGACATCAAATCCGTAATTGTTTGATTTTTCTAATTTGTGAAGCAACCAAGATATAATGAACTGCTTTGTTTTATTAGATCTTAGGAGAAAAACTTTTGACAAAATTAAATGCAACCGCTTGTGCTTGTGTTATTTTGTTTCATCGATCTCTTGGTTCGTTAAGAAATTACTAGATTAAATCTTCAACGCTTGTCTTGGATTATTTATGTCACACCCCAGTCCCAAAATACACGGGACCAGGCCATGTGGTAATAGCCAGCTAATACGTCTCCGAGAGATTTTCCAATTTAATAGATCCTACGAAGAGTACTCCGCTGTCCTAAAATACTAACAAGTCCAATACTAACATCAAAACATGTAATCTAATCTCATCCACTATATAACCAAGAAGTACTAAAATAAATACTGAAAAATAAACATCAGTCTGAAATATCATAGTACAACCCAAATGTCTGGTGGGAACAAATCCACTACTATGACGAAATAAAAGTACTGAAAAGACAGATAAAAAGAGTAATGACTAGGGCATCAGCTGACTAGATAATGATGCTCCCATCCTAGGCGGAAGGCCTACCAAATGATCACGGAAACTCTGATGGTAGCACCTCTAGCTCCTCCTTGGATGCGTACCTCGTCTCCTGTCCTGGTCCGTACACTGTAGGGTAATATGCCTCGTCCAAATCTGGAGGAGAACCAGGTCCTCAGAGTGACATAACAAGATACATAGAAACATGCCATATATAAATACTGAATAAAATAAAGGGTGTGCTAACCATCTTAGTGAATGCAATGTGAGGACAACCTTGGTACGTATGGATAGGTGTAGGTATAACGTCCACACTCCGAAGAGCATGGCATCTGCATAGTATAACGTCCATATCGCTCCGTAGAACATGGCATCTGAATAGTATAACGTCCATATCGCTCCGTATAATGTGGCATCTGAATAAAGAAAGTCATTGGATCAGTGGCTCCTCCGGATACTACGGATTCCAATGTGTGTACCCCATACGCCTACTAGTTATCCTCCCCGCCCAATGTAGATATACAAGTCGAATACTCGATGTGCATACCACGTATCTATATGCCAAGTCTCTACTAATTATATAATCCTGATTACGTACTAAACCGTGATGCATGTCACATGCACCGATAGCTAGTCGGGTACGCGAACCCGCATTCCAACATGAGTTTGTCACCGTGATGCATGTAAGAGTGTCATGTCTCGGAAGCTATCAGAGTATCCTCCCAATGGGGGTGGGTCTGCTAGCGACTAGGTCAAGTACACTACTCATCGACGCATTCGTCGACTGCATCCGAGTCAATCTCGGACGCGCACAGTTGTACAAAAGAATGCAACAAGATATCATACAACATTTGCATAATTCAAATTAAATAGTAAATATGGCAAGGTATCTTGCCTGGGTCCTCAAGCTGTGAATGTCAATAGCCTGCTCCTGAAGTCTCTCCTGACTGGTCCAGCGACCCTATACATATAATATAATATAGAAATTCGATCATCAAACACTAAAGTAATACATACAGAACCACTACGCTGCTCTTAGACACTGATGTAAGGGGTCACAACTGGTCAACTACAGAGTCGCGTGTGCACGTAGCTAAGACGTACATGTGTCCTGTCCACGAGTGGCGTGTACGCGAAGACAACGAAACGTCCGGATATGCTATGCAACTAAGACGTATAATACTACATTATAAGTCTTAACTAGCATGTTATAAGAATACGTGCACAAGGCTAGTTGTCCAAGTCCTAGGTCAACACAGTGTTCATAATTACAAGTCAATTATTAATTGTGAAATTATTTATCATTAATTACTAGCTTACAATAACACACATACACATATATTACTCTTATAGATTTACCCGTGTCTGCTAAATGACACATCGATACCACGATACATGAAAAAAAGGGTAAAGTAAATGTGTACCTAGTTGTAGCTGAGCGGGGGGTCTGTTCTCGTCGACGACTGTTCTCCGGCGTGGGGGGCGGAGCTCTGGCGTCGCACGGGAAAACAACGACAGCAACAACCTCGGCAGCAGTTGAAGCAACAGCTGCAGCGGCGGCTTGGCGGTGCTGACGGTTGTAGGTGGTGCTGGTCGTGGGGAAGGTGGCGGTCAAGCTGGCAGTGGTGGTTGGCGATGGTCAGGTGGGCTGGGGTGATCGGGGTCAGTTGAGGTGCGGGTAGGTGATGTTGATGTTGATGAGGGTGGTGCGAGTGGTGGTTGGCGGTGGTGTAGGTGTTGGTTACTGGTGGTGTTGGGGTGGTAGAGACGGTGAGGCTGGTGGCGGAGGTGGTCAGTAGTCAGGCGATAGCGGTGGTTGAGGGAAGTCGGAGAAGGGGAGTCGGGTGGGAGATGGTGTTGATGATGATGATGATGGTTGATGGAGGTGGCTGTCGGGTGCAGGCGGGCTGAGAGGCGGTGGTGCAGCGTCGACAGGGAGGGGTAGGCGGTCAGGTGGCGCTGGTGGCGGCGGCTTGAGGTGGTGGCGGTTGGAGATGGTGATAGTGTCGAGTAAGGGAAGAGGGTGATCGGCTAGGATTTTTTGGTTTTATAGGGTTTAAAGAGAGAGAAAAGCATTTATATAGGAGCGAGGAAGAGGGGTTTGACCTCGAGAATTAGGCCGGCCCTCTCCTTGGAGTGGGGAACATGTCCACATGAAGGATTGTAGGGTATAGGTGGGCTAGGTAGGGTCTAGTTTTGGTGAGGTTAGTCTTCACACTAATTTAAATAAGAATTAGTGCAAGCGATGCTTTTCAATTAATTGGAATTATATGGGAGTAGGATTTTGTGAAACGCAGTTATCATGGACATGGCAGTTCAGAATAAAATAATGTCCTTATTTGGGTTGTATAAAAATGGGTTGAGGTTGTGTCTCCAATTTTGATTGGAACGACAACTGCGCAAGGTTGGATTTATTGAGATTTAAAGCTAGACTATTGCAACGAATATTGTGCGACTAAAATAAAGCACAATATAGAGTATTTAAGAGTTACACAAGGGTCAGATGGGTAGTCTGGCATGTCTAGGAAATGTGTATATAATTTGTTTGAAGGTAACTACTAGGGTAGCGCTCCAAATATCGAAGTAACAGTAAGGTGTATTAAGTAATATAATTATTGCACAATAATTTTAAAGCACTGTGTTCTAATTCTAATTGTATCCAATTTAATCATAGTCTCTCAATCTAAACTAATTAAATCTAAATTTGGTCGAGGGGGTTTACAATTTAGTAATTAAAGCTAATTAGATCACTTGTTTATAATTATCTAAGCCTAAGAGAGAGAGAGAGAGAGAGAGAGAGAGAGAGAGAGAGAGAGGAAATACTTCCAACTGTGAATATTCAAAGTAGGATAATTTATGTTTGCATCATTGATCAATTTTAAGATTCCAATGATGGATGTTGACTGAGGCCAATATTTTTTCCTTTGATTATTTTAATACTTTATTGTTTTTAGCTCTTTTTAATTTGCTTTGATTCAAAACTCTCTCCCCCATCTTATTTCACATAGCATAAATATTAAACTAATTACTCTTCATGGGAACGATCCTTACTCTCACTACTACATATTATTTCAAGAGTAAAGGTTTTATTTTTGGGTGCCTACGACAGCGCACCAAATTTTGGCGCCGTTGACGGGAAGTATTTTAGTTAATTTTTGTGCCTTTTGTGATATTTTCTTATAATTAAATTATTTTTGTTTATTAGCAAAACAAAAAGAAAAAAAATCATTCTCATATACTTTTCTGGATTGCTTGCTATTATTTCATTACTTGTTTATGATTGCAACTCGATCTTCTAATCAAAGTAATTTTCAGAGTGATCTAGAAATAGAAAGAACTCTGCGCAGGTTAAGGAAGGAAGCTCAAAGAAACTCTAACGAGAATGACCCTGCTACGAATTCCTTACTCTCTTGCAAATCTAATCCTGAAGAAGAGAAAGTCATGGCTGTAAATAGAACTTTGAAAGAACTTGCAGTCCATGATTTAAACCAACACCCTTTATGCATTACATTTCCTACTTTAGATGCTACTACTAGTTTTGAATTAAAATCTGGACTAATATATTTATTACCCACTTTTCATGGCCTTACAGGTGAAGATCCTCACAAGCATCTAAAGGAGCTTCATGTGGTATGCACAACTATGAAACCTACGGGGTAACCGAAGAGCAAATCAAATTAAGA
Source organism: Iris macrosiphon (assembly GCA_036927795.1). Classification (NCBI taxonomy): domain Eukaryota; kingdom Viridiplantae; phylum Streptophyta; class Magnoliopsida; order Asparagales; family Iridaceae; genus Iris; species Iris macrosiphon. Next base: position 339,020,753 of record JAYESA010000004.1, read on the forward strand.
GCCTTTCCGTTTTCTTTAAAGGATTCGGCTAAGGATTGGCTCTATTATCTACCCTCTGGGAGCATTGTAACATGGAACGAAATGAATAGACTATTCTTAGAGAAGTACTTTCCTGTTTCAAGGGCGGCCAATATCCAAAAAGAAATTTGTGGGGTAAGGCAACACAATGCAGAGTCTCTCCACGAGTACTGGGAACGTTTTAAAAAATTATGTGCAAGTTGCCCCCATCATCAAATTAGCGAGCAGCTACTTATCCAGTACTTCTACGAAGGCCTTCTACCAACTGATAGAAGCATGATAGATGCTGCTAGTGGAGGAGCTTTGGTAGATAAAACTACTGAGGCCGCAAGAAATTTAATTACAAATATGGCGGCAAATTCTCAGCAATTTGGCACTAGGCTAGATCTTCCATCTAGGCATGCTAACAAGGTAAATATTTTTTTCTTAGAACAACAAATTGCTAGTTTAACGTCTCTTGTTCGTCAAATGGCTGTAGGTAACATGCAAACAACAAAGGCTTGTGAGATTTGTTCAGTAGCAGGACATCCAACTGACATGTGTCCAACTCTTCAAGAGGAGTCCAATGAACAAGTGAATGTGGTATGTGCTTTCCCTGGACAACCGCAAAGGAAGTACGATCCATATTCAAACACTTACAATCCAGGATGGAGAGATCATCCCAATTTTAACTATGAGAATCCACAAACAAATTATCCTGTCAATCAAAATTGCCCAAGTTACCAACAGTACAAGCAGCCATATCCTAAACAACAACCAAACCAAACTTCTAACTTAGGTATATCTTTAGAAGATATTGTTAAGTCTCTTGCCACTAATAATTTATAATTTCAACAGGAGACAAGGGCTAGCATTCAAAGCTTGGACAATCAAATGAGCCAAATGGCTACAACAATTAATAAGCTAGAGACATAAAGTTCTAGAAAACTAACATATCAAACGATAGTAAATCCAAAAGAAAATGCAAGTGCAATCATTTTGAGAAGCGGTAAAGAGGTTGACATTCCAGTAAAAGAAGCACCTACAACGTCAAAACAAGAAGAAGAGAAAAGCACCATGGCAGACACGAATTTCTCCAATGATTATGAGGTACCCAATTGTAAGTTTTTACCCCATTGTGATTATAAGCCTGTTACCCCTAGTCCTAAAATACCGAGGGACTGAATGCGTGGCAATAGCCAGCAGCACGCACCGATGGACAACCCAATTTAATGGATCCATCAGGGCATGCTTAAGCTGTAGTCTAACAGTAAATAGATCCAACAGTACAAGTCACAGTCTATACTAATCTCATCCACAACAGATAATCACAGATTAAATGCCAGAAATAATGTAATAGAATAAATAAGCAATCTCAAATAAGTGTCTCGGGAACAATCCGAGAATATGTCTGGTACATCGAAATGCAAATAGACAGGAATTAAATCAACTGGAAATAGAAATACTGAGTATATGGAGCCGGTACTCAGGAGAAGTCTTCTGCCACGATCTCGTCCTCAGGTTCCTGTTCTGTTCCGAGAAGTGCTCCTGTTCCGTACACCTCGGGGTAGATCTCTTCGGCTATACCTGGGGACATAGTCCATTCCAGGTCCTCAGGGGACATAACAAGGTACAGAAAATACAAGCCAAAATAAATGTAGTGCAGCAATAAATGAAACCATAGGGTAAACTATATAACCAGCTAAGTGATATGCAAGTTGAGAGTTTTAGTCATACTCAGGCTGAGGCTACTACAGGATCAGTGTCGGAGAAACCCATAGCAGTATTTTCTCGAAGGGCCAGAACTGGTGCCATAGCTCTGTGTCAGAGACTAAGACACACCCAGATGTCAATATATATAATATAATCAGCCTTTGTTATGGTAATACTCTTTCCACCCAATGAAATCTCACGTCTCATGTCCATGACACGCAGGATCAAAGCTAATACAATAAGTCAGGATATAAACTAAGCATGTAAACTGTATATGTCAGGCATATGTATCCTCACAGAATCACCATGAATATCTCAGGAAGATTCTGTCTCATGAATATTGTCCAGTGTCCTGGGTCATGTTGTACTTGATAAGACAAGTACGAGAAGTACAGGGTCTCGGTATCCATGTCTATGTGACGATACACAACGCCGCGTACGGTGTTGGCATCCGACTATTAATCGGACGCTTAGTAAAGTCACTCGGTCCTGGGTTGAACAGTTTATATCAAGAATACATATGAAGTCTACAAGAACTCAAGTAAAGTACTATAACTGGAATGACTGCGAGTTGGCAAGGTTTAATTGTCTACTGATGTATAAGTAAGCCAAGGAAATAGTAGCAAGCTGCAGGGTTTGGCAAGGTACACTTGCCTGTGGTTTTGGCTCCAATTGTGGCTCTGACTTCAGTGGAAGTTGCAGGACGTACTCCAGTTGCTGAAACAAATATCACCATCAGATCCAAAAAATATCAATCAGCTAGAAACGCCTGTCCTTGAGTCCAATTTGGACACAGGGGCAAAAATAACCATTTTGGGTCAAAACGGGGTCCGCATGTGGGCCCGCTTTGCACCGAAAAACGTGTCAGGGTCAAAGGCTCCAAATTCACCAAACTTAGTGTTAACAGGTCAGGAACGATGATACGAACCCAACAGAACTTCCAGAATTAGATTCCGATGAGCCGATCACAAAATCGCCCGTCGAGCTGGGCCTGTGGGGCCCACGACATACAATTTCGTCAACGTTCTCAGAATCGAATCAAACTTGGGTCACAGGACCAGCGTATCGCTACGAGTCCGATGGCGCAAGTTTCATTTCAATCCGACGTGTGTACACAAAGTTAGGACGCAATTCAAAAAAGGCGGATACGGGACGGTGTCCGCGGATACGCGTTGATCCCGGTGTGCACGCACACCCAAATTAACTTCTGCAAAATCTCACACGTCCGTATCAACGATGCGCACGTATCTGTGAAGACCGCACGCGACCAAGTAGTCCCGTTTGGCGGGGCGTACTCAGTTCCTGGGTGAAACAGGGCATTATTTTCCCTTTTTTGGATCGCTGTGTACGATCGCCATAGGACGCGATGCGCCGAGCGGGTTGCACGGGCACCGAGAGGGTCATGCAGGCTACGCGTTGCAACTTACGAAGTCAAAAACAGAGCTACGAGCAGGAAGTTACGAGTACATGAACAGGGCTCAAAAAACCCTGATTTACGCGTGTCCGAGTGTCCTTCGTATCCTGTGTCGACGAGTCCCGTGTCCGCTGTGTCCGCGGTGCGTCCAGCTAGGTTAGGGTTAGGGTTTCCGTCCCAATGCTCCGGGGCTCGCCGGAGGGAGATGCTGCCGGAGGAGGCTGGACTCTCGGACGGCCGGGGCTTGGGTGCTCAGGCAGAGGTGATGGTGGTGCTGGGCTCAGACGGGGAGGCGCGGCGAGTGCCTGGAGGCGGTGGCGGAGTCGTTTGGGGACGGCGGCTGGGAGGGCCTGTGGTGGAGGAGAGGAGAGAGGGAGGCGAGTGGCGGCTAGGGCAGAGGGGTCTGGGCTCCGGGTGGAGGTCACCGGCGGAGGGAAGAAGTCGACCGGAGATAGGGTTTTAGGGGAGGGGATTCTGGAGGAGGAGGTGAAGGAAAGGAGGGGTTTTATAGGGGGAGGCGCGGGGGTGGCTAGCCGGACATGGCAGGGAGAGGGGAGACGTGGGCGAGTCCGACGCGGGCGGCCAGACGACGTGGCCGGAGCTCCGCCGGAAATCGCGGAGGGGACGCGGGTGGGAGAGGAAAGGGTCGTGCGGGTCGGGTCTCGGGCGGTTCGGGTCTGGCCGACCCGACCCGACCCGACCCGCTAGCAATTGCGGGCTGGGCCGGAAAAATGGGTTTGAAAATACAAAAATAAAAATAATAATAACTAATTAAATAGTTTTTAGGTATTTTAAATTAGGTCCGAGGCCCAATAAATTCCAGAAAATTACCCTAAGTCTAGTTTTTCATTTTACACACAAAAATATTATTTTTATAATATTTTAATATATTTTAAAATTATTTAAAAATTATTTAATAATTAGAACCCTGATTTTAATTACAGAAAAATCCCAAAAAATTCCAGAAAATTGTGAAAAATCAAAATTTAAAAATTCTTGAAAAATCAGGGGGTTTACAAAGCCAGTACCTCCTTTTCGTCAAGTTTTAACAGAATCTAGAAAAATTGAACAAAATAATGAGTTACATGAGACTTTTCGTAAATATGAGGTAAATATTCCACTTTTAGATGCTATCAAACAAGTACCTCGCTATACTAGAATTTTAAAAGAATTGTGTACAATAGAGAGAAACAAAAGCTTAAAGGATGTAAAAAGGTAAAAGTTGGGAAGAGTGTTTCTGCAGTAATTCAACGAAAAGTCCCTACGAATTGCAAAGATCCTGGAATGTTTACTATCCCTTGTAAGATAGGTAACAATAAATATGAGAAAGTCATGTTAGATTTAGGAGCTTCTATCAATGTCATGCCATATTCTATATATGAATCTTTAAATCTTGGACCTCTGAATAAAACTGGTGTTGTAATTCAATTGGCTGATAGATCTAATGCCTATCCTAAGGGAGTAGTCGAGGATGTTCTTGTACAAATTGATAATTTAGTTTTTCTGCTGATTTTTATGTGCTTGATATGGAAAATGGTGATCAAACTGCTCCATTTTTATTAGGAAGACCATTTTTAAAGACATCCAAGACTAAGATAGATGTTCATAGTGACACACTTACTTTGGAATTTGATGGTAAAATTATTAAATTTAATATTTATGATGCCATAAAATATCCTGATGATGATAATACTGTTTATTCTATTGATGTGGTTGATTCTTTAGCACAGAATATTTTTGAACTTGATGACAAAGATGTATTAGAAGTGGCCATTAGTGAGCATCTTGAAAAAGAGCACAAGGAGTTAGCTTTGAGTTCTGATTTGCAGGAAACTGTTGCAGCATTGAATAATTTTCCAAAAATACATCAATCAGGTAATGTTTTTTATATTTCATTACCAATTTATAACAAGAGGCCTTTACCCTCTATTTTGCAGGCCCCTATTCCAGACTTGAAGCCTCTCCCTAGTCACCTCAAGTATGTAGTCCTTGGAGATGGAGAAAAATTACCAGTGATCATCTCCAATAAACTTAGCGCACCACAAGAAGAAAAGCTTGTTCATATCCTTAAGGAGCATAAGACATCTATTGGTTGGACAATTATGGATATAAAAGGAATTAGTCCGTCTACATGCATGCATCACATCTTACTTGAGGAAGGAGCAAAACCTTCCCGTCAACTGCAAAGAAGATTGAACCCACCCATGATGGAGGTAGTAAAAAAGGAGATCCTTAAACTTCTTGAAGTTGGAGTGATCTATCATATTTCGGATAGCCAGTGGGTTAGTCCGGTGCAAGTGGTTCCTAAAAAGACAGGTCTAACTGCCATGAAGAATCAAAATGATGAGTTAGTTCCCACTCGTGTCCAGAATGGGTGAGTGTTTGTATAGATTATAGAAAATTAAATGCTGAAACCCGAAAGGACCACTTTCCTTTACCTTTTATTGATCAAATGCTTGAAAGGTTAGTTGGTCATTCTTACTATTGTTTTCTTGACGGTTATTTAGGTTATTTTTAAATTGCAATTGCTCCGGAGGATCAAGAAAAGACAACTTTTACATGCCCGTTTGGAAATTTTATATATCGTTGCATGCCATTCGGTCTTTGCAATGCTCCAGCTACTTTCCAAAGGTGTATGGTTAGCATATTTTCAAACTATGTTGAGCATATTATAGAAGTATTTATGGATGATTTCACAGTTTATGGAGACTCTTTTGATAAATGCTTGCATAACCTTACACTTGTTCTTCAAAGATGTATATAAACTAATCTTGTGTCAAACTCTAAAAAATGCCATTTTATGGTTGACCAAGGTATAGTTTTTGGTCATATTGTTTCATCTAAGGGAATTGAGGTAGATAAAGCCAAAATTTATATTATTCAATCTTTACCTTATCCTACCAGTGTGCGGGAAGTTCGTTCTTTTCTTGGACATGCAGGTTTTTATCGAAGATTCATCAAAGACTTCTCCAAAATAGCGTTGCCCCTTTGCAAGTTGCTACAAAAGGATATAGCTTTTGAATTTGATGAAATATGTAAAAAGGCATTTGATACACTAAAGAAACTATTAACTTCTACCCCAGTTATCCAGACCCCTGACTGGAACGTACCTTTTGAGATAATGTGTGATGTAAGTGATTATGCAGTAGGTGCTGTTTTGGGTCAAAGGATTGGAAGAACATCTCACGCCATTTATCATGCTTCAAGAACTTTGAATGAGGCGTAGAGAAATTATTCTACCACTGAAAAATAACTTTTAGCTATTGTTTTTGCTTTAGAAATTTTTTGATCTTATTTGCTTGGTACTAAAGTCATTGTTTATTCTGATCATGCAGCTCTTCGCTATTTGATGACGAAGAAAGAGGCAAAACCAAGGTTAATTCGATGGATACTTTTATTAAGTGAATTTGATTTGGAGATCAAAGACAAAAGAGGGACAGAAAATCGTGTTGCAGATCATTTAAGTCGTTTAGTTCATATGGAGGATGAACTTTGTCTGCAAGAAATATTCCCTGATGAGCAATTGTTTGCTTCAAGTGTGACATTGCCTTGGTATAAAAATATTGTAAATTATTTGGTTACTAATATGTTTCCTTCTGGCTTGTCAAAGGCTCAAAGAGATAAGATCAAAAGTGATACCAAATACTACGTATGGGATGACCCATACTTGTGGAAGCACTGTGCAGATCAAGTGATAAGAATGTGCGTTCATGAAAATAAAGTTATTTCAATTCTCACCTTTTATCATTCTTATGCATGTGGAGGACATTTTGGAGCTAAGAGGACAGCAAGAAAAGTATTAGAATGTGGTTTCTATTGGCCGTCTTTATTTCGTGATTCATATTCTTTTTGTACAATATGCAACAATTGCCAAAAGACAGGTAATATATCTCAAAGGAATAAAATGCCACAAAATCCTATATTATTTTGTAAAATTTTTGATGTTTGGGGCATCAATTTTATGGGACCATTTCCTGTATCTTTTGGTTATGTTTATATTTTGCTTGTTGTTGATTATATATCAAAATAGGTATAAGCTAAAGCTACTAGGACTGATATTCTAAAGTTGTTTCAGATTTTATCAAATCCAACATATTCTCCAGGTTTGGGATTCCAAGAACCTTAATTAGTGATCGAGGCACTCACTTTTGCAATCGAACCGTGGAGACGTTGCTGAGAAAGTACCATGTGACCCACAAGGTGTCAACTGCCTATTATCCACAAACTAGTGGACAAGCGAAAGTGTCAAATAGAGAGATCAAGTCCATCATTGAAAAGACGGTCAATCTAAGTAGAAAAGATTAGAGTTTGCGCTTGGATGATGCATTGTGGGCATATATAACTGCATATAAGACGCCTATCGGTATGTCACCTTACCGGTTGGATGCCATCTTCCTGTTGAGTTAGAACACAAGGCTTATTAGGCTATCAAGAGTTCCAATATGAAGGCATATAAAAATGGAGAACAAAGGAAGTTACAACTACAAGAGTTGGAGAAAAATCACAATGACGCCTATGAATGCTCGAATTTATAAAGATAAGACGAAGGATTTTCATGACAAGATGATCTCTGGGAAGGTGTTTCAAGATGGCCAAAATGTCCTTCTATACCAGTCACGACTTCGTCTGTTTTCGGGTAAATTGCGTTCTCGTTGGATTGGACCTTTTATTGTTACTAATATTTTTTTATCATGGTGCAGTTGAAATTCAAAGTTTAGCAACTTCCAAAGTGTTCAAGGTAAATGGCCAAAGGCTCAAGCTTTTCTATGAATGTTTTAAAGTAGAGAATATGGATGAATTGGACCTTGAGGATCCAATTTATACCAATTGAAGGAGGAAACATCCACAATAATAAACAGAGGCAACCCAAGGGGAGTTTGTTCTTATTCTTTTATTATTATTATTTTTATTTTGTCTTTTCCTTGCATTTCACCTTACATTGGGGACAATGTCAATTTTAAGTGTGTGGGGGGGGGATTTACTTTATTTTAAGCATTTTTAGTTTGTTTTTTTCAATTTTTTTTAATAAAAGAATTTTGTTTGTTGATTTTTAATGATTTTTGGTTGTGTATGTCATGAGTAAGATTCAACTAAATTTGAAAAATTCATAACATGATTGAATAAGTAATTTTTTTCAACTTATAATTAATTAGTCTATTTTTTATTGAAATTGTAGTATCTAAATTGGTAGACAAAAGCCAGTGAGGATTTGAGCCTTTAGACTGACATATCAGTCTCATTATTCTTTCATGAGAGATATTCTTCCACTGATTTGTTTCTCTAGAACTTGCGTTGATTTTCTTCGAGGTCACATTGACACATGCATGCATGAACATGATTAAGGCCATCTTTGTTATGCGTTACATAAGCCAAATAGCCAACCTTGTAATTAATTTTCTTTTTGTTGAACCCCTTTGAGCTTTATTGCCTTTTTTTTGGTATACCCACATTACAAGCTTTCAATCTATAATATTTATACCTTTACCCAAGTCACAAAACTAGGGGAGCATTGTTGAACATTATGATATGTATGGGTGTACGAAGAAATAAGTGTGGGGGTGTCTAAATTTTTGGTTTTGAATGGAACATATTTTCATCCTCAAATTTCCTAAGTTCCATTATTGTTCAAAAAAAAAAGAAAAAAAGAAAAAAAGAAAAAAAGAAAAAAAAGAGAAAAAAAGAAAAAAAAGGGTAGAAGTTGTTTTACATTGTTTAAATGCTTTAAAAGCCAAATTGAAGATGTTGCAAAATGGAGTGATTGATTTTATATGTTTTATATTGAGATTGAGTTGATTCATTTTTGCTCCACTAGTTTTGATGGCTTTTGAGCTACACTCCCAAATATATTCCACCTTAATCCTAAGCCATGTTACAACCCATGAAAATTCCTTATGATTTTTGTTATGCATGTGATCCTAGTGGTGGAGAATGAAAAAATATGCAAGCTTATGGTAGAGCATTTCTTTTGTATGAATTTGAGTGAAATATATACCTTCAAACATATGCGAGTTTAGTGTTTATTTTCATGAGGGTCTACCTATTTAGTTTACTCTATTTTATAAGTGAAAATATCTACTAAGTAGTTAGAAGTTGTTTAAGAATATATGTTCATGATATTTTATGAGTTTTGAAGAGCTTAGTTATTTTTTATTTATGACATTGCAACCTTGATTTCTTTTTGAAAAAATAAATTAGAGTTTCGCCCAAGGACGAGCAAAGGTTAAGTGTGGGGGTATTTGATGAGAACATAAAATATTATATTTTTATTCCTTAATGTATACTCCTTTATGCTCATTTGATGTCTAAAGATACTCATTATTTTTATATTTTGATCTAGGATGCAATTGGAGTCACTAAATACAAAATGGAGCTAATTAACAATTTTGGACAGTTTTGACACCATGTAGAAAAATTGTCATAACGTGCTCATCCGAAGTCCAATTGAGTTGATCCAAATTCATTCGAAAAGCTAAGTGATAAGGGTACAATTTTGCTATTTTGAGTTTTCTGAGATTCTAGCTGTATCATGGACTAAATCTGGCTTGAATTTGAGTCAACTATGCTGTGCACGAAAAGTGGAGCTGAATTAACCATTTTCCTACTTGTTCAAAGATTTTATTTTATTGTTTGGGTTATTGTAACTCTTAGAGGATTTATGGGAAGATATTGTGATCTTCAAATAACTAATTTAGAGTGTATAAAAGGGGTAGAAATCAGGAGGAAATGAAGAACAACACACAACTCTTCTTCCTCTTCTCCAATATTCTTTTGAAGTTTTCATGAACGTGCATAGTTAAAAGTCTTGTTGGTCGAAGAAAACAGAAGCCTTGGAATCAATAAACTTGTGAGATCTAAATTATTTCATATGTTTGATTTATGCTTTGAGTATTGAATATTTTTTTATGCCTACTTTCATGATTGTTTTGTTTAATTACTAGGAGGCCTACTAGTCTATTATCCATTTCGATCTACTGCTAAATTAGACATCAAATCCTTAATTGTTTGATTTTTCTAATTTGTGAAGCAACCAAGATTTAATGAACTGCTTTGTCTTATTAGATCTTAGGAGAAAAACTTTTGACAAAATTAAATGCAACCGCTTGTGCTTGTGTTATTTTGCTTCATCGATCTCTTGGTTCTTTAAGAAATTACTAGATTAAATCTTCAGCGCTTGTCTTAGATTATTTAGTAATTAAAGCTAATTAGATCACTTGTTTCTAATTATCTAAGCCTAAGAGAGATAGAAAATACTTCCAACGGTGAATATTCAAAGTATGATAATTTATGTTTTAAGATTCCAATGGTGGATGTTGACTGAGACCAACATTTTTTCTTTGATTGTTTTAATACTTTAATTGTTTTTAGCTCTTTTTAATTTGTTTTGATTCAAAACTCCCCCACATTTTATTTCACATAGCATAAAGATCAAAATAATTACTCTTCGTGGGAACGATCCTTACTCTCACTACTACATATTATTTCAAGAGTAAAGGTTTTATTTTTGGGTGCCTAAGACAGCACGCCAATAGCCGATTCAAACGATGCAAGTGCGGCGACCCATCCCGCCTTGCTCAGTGAGAAGACTCGCTTGAGGCAAAGGAATTCAGACTTGGCCCTTCAGAAGATTAGACATAGACTTTCAAAGGTACGCTCGGAGTATCGCTCAACCCCGGCAAATTATCGCTAAGGTGGGTGGCTACGATGAATCTGTCTTTGCTTTGCCTGCACACATAAAATATGGACGATATATGTTAGTCACTAGAAGAAACTTCCCTTGTATGCTAATAATAGTACACTGCACCTAGCTAAGGGAATCCTATCTTGTATTGGTTGTTTAGAACATGAAAAAAGAAGTAACTTGATATATTTCCTTATGCGCCGCTCTATATTCCTCTGCACGGTTTCAATACTCGAACTAACCCTGTAGAATCGCGCTAGTATAAAGGCTTATGTTCTCACTGTTTCAATGCTTGCCTGCTTATATGCTAACTAGTACTCGCTCATCTCGTTTCAATACTTGTCACATAATTTTATGCCATGGTCAAGTAACACGATCCTTGTCTTGCATTCATCTAGTTCGTTGGAAGACTATCTAATAGTTGTTCCGTGTAAGTATGAACCTGGAAGTTTTTGGGACCGTTAGGTCACCAAAGGTAGTTCCCGAATGAGGGGACATCTTGTCAAGTTAAGCAATACTCGTCCTGTATTGAATCTGACGGCTCAGAGAGTCGATAAGTGTGAACACGAATCAAGAATTGAACATGTCGTATCGTAAATCTCGTGAATCTGGAAGACCCAATATTTGTATGTCACGGATAACTTGTGTACAAGATTTCAAATATGTTTCTGCGGACGGTCACCGGGGCACTGGGGCTGATTCGATCCGGACGGAACATCGTGTTAGTCTTTGTGTTCGGGCAGGATAGCATGTAGCGCCTCGTGATATTTTTGCTCCACGCCATTCTTGCTCTAATACTAAGTAGTCTCGTATTTGGGCAGGATGGCATGTAACATCTCGTATTCTTTGAGTCGCATATCATTCTCGCTAATGACTACATCATGGTCCTTTATGGCTATGCCAACGATAACTGTTCATATAGATTAAGTCATCTCGCTTAGTGATAATCTACGTGCAAGTCATTGTATCGAATCAATAATTTGAACACCTGAGAAATCTATTATAACTATCTGAGTATAATACTTGGTATGTGAATCGTACACCTGAATTAGAAATACGCTCATGACACTTGTGTACTTGAATCAGAAACACACTCGTGACACTTGTGTTTGCTTATCCAATTTCTTGGATTTCATTATATATATTCGTGCTTGGTTTTATCTTTGGGCATGGAAGGACGAATGGTAAGTTGGTAAGTCTTGCCATGTTACTCTTATATCGTACGGCGTACTGCCACACGAGTTAGGCTTTACATCAATGCCATGAAACTGATCATAAGGAAAGACTAGAAAAACTTAATAGATGGTGTACGGAACTAATATATCGTGTTTGGATTTGTCGAATGGACGAGAAGCCTCCCTACCAGTGCATTCAATGTACGGATAACCCAACAGGTTACTTACAGGATGTGGAAAAAACTTATTCGGTGCAGAGTTCGCTCTGGAGCCTTGGAGTGTTGCATCAGGAGTTAAAGCACATATACATGACATAATGTTGGAACATCGCCTATGTATCATCCCATGTTGTAAGCTGCTTGGCACATCTTTATAGTTTAGAGAGATAGAGCTTGAGCGACTTGTAATCTCGGCCTAGTGCCGCTTGTAACCTGTGGCATAGTCATCGAACGGTGTTTATTCTATGCTTTTGCTATATCGATGATGTGAACTAGTTATCGAACGGCCGTTTACTCGTGTCGTTCAAATACCCGCTGTATTGGAGACTATTTGTGCGACTCTGTAGCATAGTCATTTCATCGCCTTTTTATACCTTGACCTTGCGTGGACGTAGCTTGTGCTCATGCGGCAACAGGTCCTGATGGGAATGATCGTCCTGCGGGAGCGCTGGAGTGGTTATTCACATTCAGCGGGGACGGTCGATCCTGCAGGAGATCGGGGTGTGATATATTGGTATCAAAGTATGGCTTTACGTCCTTGGACTTTGTATCAATTCTCTCAGTTTTGAAAGCTCGTTCGTGGGTTATGTTATAGGCGCTCTCTCTCGTTGTCCAGTTTAGATGTTAAATATAGTGAGTCTAAATATTTTTGAAAAGTGCATGCGAATGATATTATTGCTTGAACGAGATAGTGATACGAAGGCCTTTGTGCCGGACTGTGTCAAACTCTATGGAAATAGAGTCGTGCTAGAATTGGCAAGTTATGTGTGAACCTGAATACCTATACACAAATACAAATTGGGTTAGTTTACGAGACTAGTATATCGTTCGGACGGGATAGCAATGCATACAGACTTTCGGCTAAGTTGTGTTGAGTATCGCGCGCTAAGACCTTTTGGTGCGAGCAAGTTTGCGAGCAAGATTGGTATATCGTTCAGATAAGGATAAACCAGACTTAGAATGGCAATCGATAGAAACATTATCAGATTATTGCTAAGGCGAATATAGTAGATCGTGCTTGAATTTTGAGGAATAGTTCGGACGGTTATTCGTATCAATAAGTTACGAAGCAGGATACGGTTGTATGGAAGACTATCGATAGAGGTATATATTGTTTGATAATAAACAAAAGAAATTGAAACTAGGTTTATACGAAACCCTTTCTTTGGTTTACAAACAAGAAAAGAAGTACAATTAATCCTATACGAGGATGTTAAGTACAAAAATTTGATTCTGGGGAAATATTGCTATAGGAGTCTGATCTGCGGTTGATCACTTTGTCCCTTGGACCACACGATGATGAAGAAGTGCTATAGAAGACGAAAAAAAGAAGCTTCAAAGACTGCAGGAGGGATTAAACTCTCGTTGCCAAAGCTCTCTATATGTGCTCTCTTGACATTGTCTCCTCTGTTCTTCTTCGCCCTTGACCTCCGTGGCCGGAGGTCTCTATTTATAGAATTTGGTCGCAGTCGGCGTAGAAACCGAACTGCGGAGAAAGATGCACCTTTTATGCGGCGGTTATAATAACTGCTACCCACATATGAATGATCTCCTGAAAGGCGTGTGACGTGTGTCCCATTATGCGGTAATGCGTATAATCGCTCATCGAAGATCACGGCATGCAAGCCACGTAGGTAACTGCCCCTCGCGTAGAGAAGGTTGGCATAAAAGCCAAATAACTGTCTCGTAGGCATAAAAGCCAAATAGCTTTTCTGATGGCGTAAAAGCCAAGTAGGCGTAGAAGCCGAATAGTTGTCAAGTTGGCATAGAAACCAAGTAGCTGTCATGTTGGCGTAGAAGCCAAGTAGCTATCATGTTGGCGTAGAAGCCAAGTAGCTGTCATATTGGCGTAGAGGCCAAATTCTGCATAAAGCTCGATGTTGCATGGATAGGTAACCAGCATAAAGATAGCCAATTATCCTTCTTTGACTGAGGTCTTGAGCATATTCAGGGCCAAATAGCCTTATTGCGTACCTTGCAAATATAGCCTGAATTGGCGTATTTTGAGGAGATAACATACGGCGTACTCCTATAGTTGAAAATAGCCAGATCGGCGTATTTCAAGGAGATAGCGTACGACGTGCTCCTATAGTTAAAAATAGCCTGGTTGGCGTAATATGCAGGGATAGTGACATGAGCATATTAGCCCTAATTTTAGCTCTCCCACTCATTAAAAGTAGAACCAAATCTCGTGCATTAAATGCAGAGATCTGCCCCCATCTCGCGCATTAACTGCAGAGACGTGCCTCGAGTTCTGTACGAAGAACAACTTTTGACGTGGCTGTTAGTTTCGTCTGATCCTAAGCGTAAAGCTCATGTCTGCCTGTATAGAATAGGCAGCGTATTCCTTGAATGCATAAATGACGTCTTATATCAAGGGTTATGTCACTAGACGACAGTCTGGGGCTCTATGCAGAATTATCATTACAGCTGTCCTCTCGATCGCCGTGTAGTACTCTTTGTCAGGAGTCAGGTTCACTGCTTCAACTGACAGGTTCATTCGAGGAATACGAAGAGTTCCTCGTACAACTTCTCGATGAATTAAAAGTAGACAGGTTTTACGTCGAAATGGCGATGTAGAAACCTTTTTACGCCGAAGCAGTCTGGAAATACTGTATTACGCGGGTTGTTCTGGAGCTATGTTTTACGCTGAATAGCGTTGAAGCTCTGCTGTACGCCAATGGCTCTGAAAGCATATTTTACGCCACCCAGTGCTGGAGCTCTGTTTTATGCGAGCTTCCTGCATATTGAGGGTTTACGCGTATACTTCCCCAGTGTATTTTTCATGCTTATACAAGACCCCCTTCAAAGTTTTCAAATTCCTTGTAATTTAAAATACTTTGAATGAAGCATGAAACAGTCAAGTTTGACTCATTCCGCGAGGCTAATTTCTCGACAAATTTTTAGGAATTCGTTAGGATTTGGTATGTTCTCTTCTGCCTATATAAAGGTGAGTAAGTTAACCTATTTTTTCCCACACTTCCTTCACCACAAAGATAGAGATGGTTGCCGAGATTCGTCGTACTGACTTGAGGAAGAAGAAGATCATGTTCTTCCAGTATGTAAGGAGCCATAAAATGAGGCATCTTCGAGCAAATGTCCTCTGTAACGATGGATTATGGAAGGATATCATAGCAATTTCATATGGCGATTCGTCCAGAAGAGAGGAAGGGTCGTATTGGACCACACAGCTTACAAGCTGTATTTTCTCCCATTATGGTACTAGACGATGGTAGGCAGTCTGGCCTCGTCTTCCAGTATTGCGTTGGGTCTGAACCCCCAATGCAAATCTAGGGCCTGCCTGCCATGGCGTATGGAGGGTGGGCTTGCGTAATTGATACATGCCCAGTTCTGTATCCTCCCGCCATTAATTATTTTCTTGTTCATCGGTCGCAGAAATCGATGAAGTGCCGTAGAAGAAGAAAGAGATCTCCACCAATATGAGAACCTGACACAACAGATTCTCTGCATGGTCTTAAATTAAAATGAGAAACCCTTTGTAGAAAAAGGATTTCCATCATATGTAATCATGAAGATGAAAAACCCTTTGTAGACTGGATTTCCATCATATGTAATCATGATTAATATATTTGTCTTCTTTACGCATCTGATGATTTGCCATACTTGCTATGAGGAAGTCTGAATAATTTTACGCCGACTCTGATATCTGATCACGTCCTATCTTTTATGCGTAATGGAAGATGCGTAGAAAGCTCCTTAGCATTAAGTTGTTTTGAAGATCCAAACTATCATGCTGTTTTGGACGAGGAGTCGCATAGAATTTCTGAACTGTCACTTCTCTGATACGAAGAATTCTTGTTCAGACCATCACCTTCAAGAATAGTTTCCCGAAAATCCCTTGAAAAAGGGCAAGAAATGTCTGTTGATCGGGCCATACTTGAACTTTAGATGTAAGAGGATTCTGGCTAAACTTTGAAATGAACTTCCAATGGCCTAAGGAGAAGAGTCATCTTTAATGCTGACTTCTGTGTGTATTTTAGGCATTTGGAATATTCTATAGCCAAAAGGGAGCACTTTCTGTGAAAAACCCTTGCAACTGGCCTTCTCGAGTGTAGGACCCAAATTGTCCTGATATACGCGTACGCTAGCCTGCGCGATTCTTAGAATATGCGGACAATCATAGAACCGTAGCATCTGTATCTTCTAAGTGTAGAATCGTAGATCTATAGCCTTTGAGCGTAAAACCATGATTTGTAGCTTCTGAGTGTAAAAGCTTCTGAGCGTAAGATCGTAGATTTGTAGACTCTGAGCATAAAAGCTCTTAAGCGTAGCATCATAGGTCTGTAGCTTCTGAGCATAAAAACTCCTGGGCGTAAGGTAGTAGATTCGTAGCTACTAAGCGTAAAAGCTCATGAGCGTAAAAATCGTAGATTTGTAGACACTGAGCGTAAAAGCTCCTGTGCGTAAAACCGTAGATTTATAGCTGCTATGCGTAAAATCTGGATCCACTGACTGTCGGTCTTCTTTTTCAAATGATGGGCTGACGTGGTCCCAAATCATAACCGAATTTTAAATATCGGATTTGGTTAGGAATTCGAAGAGTTATCCCAAACTTTATAAATAGCCCAAGGTCTTGAGAGAGAAACTCTTTATCCGTTTTCTCGAAACCCTTGCTTTCAAAAAAACCTTTTCTTCTTCGTCTCTTTCCTGAGAACTCAGATTCGCCATGGCACCTAAACAAGCTTCCACTGCTAAGGGAAAGAAGGCCGCTTCCTCATCTCGCTCTACTGCTCAATCACGAGCAACTTCCATTAGGCTGAGCGAGTCCCGATCTGAACGAAATGCTCCGCCGTCGAGCTGTGCTCCAGACATTACAGGTAAAGACTTCGGGAGGAAAAATCCTTCGCACACGTTGTACGTGCATGCGCAAGGTCATCTACTGTGCTAAGAACCTCTTTGAGGAAGATGATGCACAAAGATATTTTATTATTACGCCCATATTCCTAATGTGTCAGCGTAAAAACTCCATATTTTTGCAGTCTGACGTAAAAACTCAGACTGTCGAGATTTGGCATATACTACAAACTTTGAGTTTTATGTGCTGGATATGAATACTGGCATAAAAATTCAAATTTTGTCAATCTAGCGTAAAAGCTCAGACTGTTAGATACTGCCAACCTTGAGTTTTACGCAATGGAAAATAGTTTCCAGCGTAAGACTCTAGTTTTTGCAGTCTGGCGTAAAAGCTCAGACTGATGATCTTTGGCGTAAACTGCAAGGATGTAACGTCCAGTGTACAAACTAACTTGTTTTCTTGCATTTTGCAGTAAATTTGCAGATTTCTCTTTTGGCTGAAGTTATGGGCTCTGCTGCCGGGATGTTGAGCTCAAATTATCTGGAGGATTTGTCCCATGTTACTTTTCCTATTTCTGGAGCCAATTATCCTGAAGAAAGGGGAACCCTTATCTTGTCCCAGGGAGAACGCATGCTGCTGAGTATGATCAGTGGGGAGCCCCTGACATACATAGACGGGATGGAGTATAAGAAACCTGGTTTCTTATTCGGGGATGTTATCGACAAACAATCCCCGACCAAGCCCAAGAAGGAGGATTGGATGTTTACTGCTCAGGGCACGGTGATGTATCTGTCCAGGATGCCTAGGGATTACCCTATCTCTGCGTTCTTCCACGCCACGCATCCTAGGAAGATGATATGGACCCTGACTTCCGATCTTCATGGCCGACCGAGAAAAATCTTATACAACAAGGAATATGACTGGGGGGGGCCTATATGAGCCGTCCCTCGGGCCCTGTTATGCCCTTTAGGGGATTACTGCCGGGTAGTGTCCCGAGTGAGGATACGTCACTGATCCAACCGGTCCAAATATCGACCTTCTGTAATAATTTTATGGGGCAGGGATGAGTGTACCCTAAGGTCAACCCTCAGACCAGCGGATGGCTTAGCCCGGAGAATCTTCGATGGGCCAGTTTGACTGCTTGGGCCCTGAAACACTTCCAGACGGAGCTGAAAAGTATTGGCTTGTTCGCGGCTGTGAGCGCCACAAGTGTTGGACTGCCTGTCAACCCTAACTTGTTTTTAGCCTTGATGGAGCGATATAATTCGCTTACTGGGACTTTTGCCACTCCGCTGGGTGAGTTGGGCTTAGCCCTTCATGAGATGGCAGAGATTTCAAGGCTGCCAATGGAGGACGCTCCTTATGAAGAGTACATTCCTACAAATAGGGAATTGAGGGATACAAACCCTCGGGCAGTGGCAGTATACCAGGAGCTGATGTGCCACTATCTTGCCTGCACCAGTTTCTACAAGGAGCCCTCTGATTTGGCTCACATCAACAAGTGGGCAACCTATCTCTTCTTCCACCAGGCCAGAAATATTAAGCCGGACAAGGTGGTAGATAGCCGAGATAGGCCCTTGAACCTCCTGAGCATGCTCTATGCTAACACGATCGATGACCTTATTGAAGACGCAGGGGCTTTAGATCATATTTTTGACGAGGAGATAGGGGGTTACCTTGCAGGCACAAAAGCTTTCAGTTATATGAGGCATTGTCATAAGCCTATGTCAAGGGAAGCTCAATTGGCTGGCTTCCTCTCCGTCTGGCTTTACCGCTGGGTAGTGCCTGGCATCACGTCTGCAGATTGCATCGATCGTAACACCTTATGGCATGCAGTGCATTTGGTATTCGGAGCAAGACTGGGCCTGCTTCCTGCTATGGTATGTAGAATACAAGCAGGCCTGAGGGCCCTTACTGATGGGCTGCTCGCAGATGAGACGCAGCGTGAAGGATTTCCCAGAGTGGAATTACCCTTCCTATACCTGATGGGATGGTTAATCCTTCACAACACCAGGGTGATGTCTTCCGGTTCTGCCAGTGGTTCAGGAAATAACTTCTTGTTGAATTACAAAAATTTCTCTTGGAACGTGGCGACCGTCATAGATTGCCGGCGGGCGTTAAATGTTGCCCACAACTGGAAGCTCTTCTGTATTATCCCCCCTGTACATATCAATCAACAGGGGAAAAAACTTAAGGATGGGGGCCATGGGAGGACCATTCTTTCTCCTGAAGCCTTATACTGGTTGGTCTGTATTAGACCTTCCCATTTGCTGTACAGAAGCGATGACCACTGCTACCTGGAGCCTTATTTGCCCAGTCGGTTCGCCAGGCAGTTTGGGTACGACCAGTTGCATGTGGGGAATGCCATTACCAGATTCAAGTCCAAAGGTGGACTTATTGATGGAGCCAGAGGATGGAGGTATTTTATCACGGGCTGTACTGGTGCAACTTTTGTTGTGTCCGTGACTTCTCTCTCTATGGAGTTGCACATCCTTCACTCATATGTGCAGTTCTATGCGTCCATAAATATCTTCCATCGTGATTTTGATGTGCATAGAAGTTTTAGGATGCCCTCCCATAAGTCTACTGCAAGGGAGGAGATTCCGTTTATTTCCTCGGATGAGAATGAAGACACCGCCGGGGCAGACGAGTTCTTGATGACAATACCGAGAGGCGTAATAGCTCCGCCAGCAGAGCCTCTCATTATCCCCCAGAAAAGGAAGGCTTTGACTCTGAAAGAGCCTCCCCCCCGCAAGAAGAGGATTGCTAGAGGTCCGAAAAGGGCTTCCACCAGGGGGGCTTCTAGGAGTGAGCCTGTCGTTTCCCCTGTTGGGAATGATTCTTTGATTAGAGGTCCTTCGCCTTTTAGAGAGGGAACCTCCATAGTTTTGGCTGAAAGTGCCGGAGATTCTTTGCTCGAGATCGCTGTTGCTACTACTGCTTCTGGTAGTGCTACGAGATCGCCTTCGAGGCCGAGCGTATTAAGGATACCTTTATCCAGACAAATAATGGGAGTAACCCCTACTTCGTCTGTAAGTATTTCCAGCGAGATTCTACCCGATGAGCCTCGAGTGGATCTTGGTGAAGACTGGGAAGACTACCCGCCAGTGTCAGTTGGTGCACCCTCTTCTCCAGGTATGACAGCTTATCTAGCATCATTAAGAGATGATTTAGCTATTCAGGCTGCGGACGCGACATATATACCATCGGCCATGGGTAAATATTGTCTTTACGCCTCTTTTATGAAAATTAACATCAGGTTGATATTAACTTTCTCTTGTCATCTTTTCAGGTGAAGACATCTCAGGGGAGGGCGGAGTTGACGCAACCTTTGACTTTGTTGCGGATCCTGCCAATGAAACGGGGGCGCTCGACTTTGAAGAGGCATGCTTTAAAGCTGCCGATCCTTTATCCGCAACATTTTTGGGTGTCGTCTCGCCAACTGCAGTTCAGATATCTTCAGAGGAGGGTGAGCCCATCATCGCGACTGTGCCTCCTTCGTTGAGTACTCCAGCAACTTCAACCGTTGCTGGTGTTCGTTCTTTTGTAGCGCCATCTGTAGAGGCAACGGCCGTGGCAACATCCTTCGCGGTCATTCCTGGAAGAAGATTTTCCGGTATCGCAGCCACTCCTAGCGTGCATCCGGTCTTCGATATACTGATTGAACAATATACCAGCCTGTTTTACCGCAGTTTGAAGGAGTTGATTTCCATGGTGTTGGAGAAGAACCTGAGCTTTGATAATCTGCTGACGTCCTCCCAGCTTGTGATAGCGTCGATCAGAAATTTCAATGATGCTGGATGAGCTGATGCGCTAGAGCAAATAGTTAATGGTTTAGAATAACCCATTAACGAATATTTGTAACTATCTCGAGGCAACGTCGATGATATGATTCAGGCCGAGTATGCCTCCTTGACTGCAAAGCTTGCTGAACAGATGAAATGCTTGAACAAATCCATCCAGACACAGCAGTAGAAGATGGATGAAGAATAGTCCGTCTTGGAGGAGGTTATTCCTCATCTAATGAAGTGCGAGGCCGAACATGAGGGAAATGAAGCGAGGGTCCGCAAATTGGAAGCTAAACTCGCTCAGGCAAAGGAGTGGGCTTTCCAGTCATCGGCAGCTCGAGATGTGTTGAAGGGCCGAATGGATACAGCTCAGCCGAACTTGCCACGTGCGGGCGACATCCGTGCCGATTTTGTTCATCTTTGGTCCGAACTATCCCTCCTAAGCGATGACGAGGTACGACTGGAGCGGGCTTGCGCTAACATCTTGGACTCCAGGAATGAGAGGATGACCGCTTTGGCACAACAGATTCGTGATTGGACTGCTCCTCCCCAATGATGTACTTTTTGCTACTCTATGTAATTTGTTCTTCCCGGAGATAATAAAGAGACTTTATCTGACTTTGTGGACCCATCATTTTTGAATATAAATGATAGGCTAGGGTAAAAGTGATATCAGAGGTAATATGGACGTGATATACTTTCGGTAAGCTTCAGCTGGATATATCTATTCAGAGGTTATATGGACATGATAGAATATGCTCCAACCAAATTTGTATACAAAACACTATCAGAGGTAATATGGACGTGATAGGTTTTGAAGTTTCAAATTAGTTAAACATATCTATTCAGAGGTCATAATAACATGATAGAATATGATCCAACCAATCTTTATATGTAGTATTGTCAGAATGAAATCTTCATCATACTCCTTTGAGCAAAGGAGATCAAGCATAGTACTTCTTCAAGAATTTGCCGTTGATAGGAGCCATTATCAAATCTCTGTTAGGCTTGGCTAATCTGTAAGCGCCATTTAAAAACGTCGTTTCAATCACATAAGGGCCCTCCCATTTGGGTTAGAATTTACCCTTACTTTTGTGTGTAATGATCATTGGCCTCTTCACGGCTAGAACTAGCTCGCCAACTTTGAACACTCTCTCCTTCACTTTTCGATTAAAAGCTCTGGAAATGCGTGCCTGGTAGAACGCAATACGCTGCTGAGCTTGAAGGCGTTTCTCGTCTAATCCTTCTAGCTTTTGAAGCCATAGGCGATCATTATTTTTCTGAGTTAACTCATTAACCACTGCTATTCTGAGTGATGGAATTTGGATTTCGATGGGGAGAACTACTTCACACCCGTAGACTAATGAGAATAGGGTACAACCCGTCGGTGTTCATACTGTTGTGCGATATGCCTAGAGACATTCCCCCAGCTTCTCATTCCAATCTCTTTTGTTCGAAGAAACAAAATTTTTCAAGAGTTTGATGATGGTTTTGTTGAAGGCTTTCGCCAAACCATTAGCAGCCGAATTGTATGCCGTAGAAGCCATATTTTGTATCCGATTCTTATCGCAAAATCGGTGAAATGCTTGGCTGATGAATTGAGGCCCATTATCATGAATTATCCTTCGGGGTATTCCAAAGCGATAAATTACATGATGCTTGATAAAGCTGATCACGTTAGATGTCTTCACCTCAGCAAGAGGTATCGCCTCCGCCCATTTGGAGCAATAATCTGTAATAGCCAATATGAACCGATATCCTCTAGAAGAAGACGGGTGAATAGGACCAATGATATCCATACCCCATGCTTCAAAAGGCTATGATGCAATCGTAGGATATAAATGCTCAGAAGGCTGATATATAAAATTTGCATGAACTTAACAGGCTTTGCATTGTCTTGCGTATTTTACGACATCTGCAATCATGGTAAGCCAGTAGTAGCCCATCCTCATGATACGATCCTGTAACTTAGGACCGGGTTGATGTGCTCCACATACACCGTCATGAGCTTCTCGGATAAACCGTTTTGCATCATCGTCAGAGAGATATCGTAATAGCAGTTCATCGTATGTTCGGTGATATAGACATTGTGAAGACGCATCAAAATAGAAGCGTAATGATCGTCTTTTGATGGATACCGCTTCTTTAGGATCCTCTGGTAAGATTTCGTATGACACAAAGTCTATAAAGGGACTTCTCCAGTCTTTCTTAGGAGGAACCGTGTTTACAGCGTAGCTGCGTTCTATGTGAAAATTATTTTTCACACAGAATAAATCTCTGTTAAGAAGGATCACCGAATTCTGCCTTCTTATAGGAATAGCTAGATCTGCAGCTAGGCTGGCCAGAGTATCAGCTTCCAAATTTTGAGATCGGGGCACGTGCTCTAGGAAGAATCCTCTTAAAGACATGGCAATCTCGATCGTTGCTTGGTGATAAGGAATGAGGTCTGGATTGCGGAATTTATATATTCCTCTGACCTGATTGACGATCAGCTGAGAATCACCAAAAGCTTCCAGGTATTCAACATCCAATTCTTTAGCGACTTGGAGCCCGATTAGTAGAGCGTTATACTCTGCCACATTATTAGAGCAGGGTTCACTAAGAGAATATGCTCGATAGATGACGAGTTTATCAGGAGTCACCAGGATAATTCCTACTCCTGAAACCACATTTCCCCTGGGACCAGTCCTGGAGGCACCATCGAAGAATAGCTGCCATGTATCACTTTCCATTGCGAAATTACATTCTGCAACTTCGTCGGGAATGTCCTCGTATAGTTTAGAGGTTTTCAGAATCGGATGAGCAGCTAAGAAATCATCCAAGGCTTGACCTTTGATGGACTTCTGAGGGACATACACCATATCATATGGTATTAATAACATCGCCCAAGTTGCGAGTCGGGAATTAAGAACACTCGGCTTGTTCATCAATACTCGAAGAGGATTGATTCTGGAGATGATATGAATAGTTTAGCCCGGGACGTAATATCGCCTCTTCTGAATGGCGAACATTTGGGCCAAGCATTCTTTTTCCACTGGATTGTACCGGTGTTCAGCTCCGACCATCATCCTGCTTAAATAGTAAATAGCCTATTCATGACCCTCTTTGTTCTTCTGTGCGAGGAGAGCTCCTAAAGAATGATCCATTGCTCGAACATACAGCAAAAATGGTCTTCCTATGACGGGAGGTACCAGAACTGGAGGATTAGTGAGGTAGCGTTTGATATCATTAAACGCTTGCTGACAGGCTTTGTCCTATACGAATGACACACCTTTCTTCATCAGGCGAGAAAAAGGTTGACATCTCCCAGAGATGTTGGATATGAATCTCATGATATAAGCCAGACGACCTTGAAATCTCCTGAGTTCTCTCAGATTACGGGGTGGTCGCATTTCTAAGATAGCCTTCACTTTATCAAGGTTTACTTGAATGCCTTTAGCGGTAATGATAAATCCCAGGAATTTGCTACTGGATATACCAAGAAAGGACTTTGTAGGATTCATTTTGAGTTGATGTTGGCGAATCAACTCGAATACTGTCTTCAAGTCTTGGATGTGATTATCCTTGAGGCGGCTTTTGACAGCAATATCGTCTACATAACATTCCACTGTTTTGCATAAGTGCTCATGGAATATTTTACTCATAGCTCGTTGATACGTACCCCCGGCATTCTTCAGTCCGAAAGGCATAACCGTATAGCAATGTACCCCCAATGGTGTCTGAAAGGCAGTATGCTTCTCATCTTCAGGATTCATCTTAATCTGATTATATTCTGAGAATCCGTCCATGAAAGACATGAGCTCAAAACCGCACGTATTATCGATCATGACGTCTGTAATGGGAAGAGGGAACTCATCTTTAGGACAGGCCTTATTCAGATCTCGGTAATCGATGCAAACACGCACTTTCCTGCTTTTCTTCATGACCGGGATAATATTGGCGACCCAGTCAGGATATTGTTCTTACCGGATGAACTCACAGGCTATTAGCTTCTTGATTTCAGCTTCAATGGCATCCATCATATCCGGACGGAACCGGCGTTGGTGTTGCTTCACAGGCTTCGAATTGGGCCGTATGTTGAGTTTATGGGTAGCTACTTTAGGATCAAGACCTGGCATATCCTCATAATTTCACGCGAAGACATCGATATATTCTTTTATCAGCTCGGTCATCTCTTCCCTTTCTTCTTCAGAAAGATTGTTACTGATAAATATCGGCTTTGGTGAAAGTTCATCCCCAACATCGATTTGGATAATTTTATCTTCAGTGGGCGGTTCTCTCTGCTCGATCCGAAGTTCCCATTGTGTATCCATTTGCTGAGCCCAGGATTCATCTTCGAACGGTTCAGATTCTTGTTCGTCTGGTTTGAGAGAATCTGTCAACACTATATTTACTGATAATACCTGTTCGAGTTCATCTTCTGAATCAGAGGATGACAAATCGTCTTGAAAAGAGGAAAAGGTCTCCTCACTTGACTCAGAGTCATTGGAAGTTGCGAGATGTGTGGTATACCCTAACCCAAAATGAGTTCGTTGACAGTAGGGATCACCATGCAAAGGCATTCGTCTGCCTTTCCCATAGTTGAGGCCTGGTTCCAGCTTCAAGTCATAACCCATACTTTGCATAATCTTCAAAGCTTGTGGGCTATATCTGTGAACTTGTATTTTTCCAGCATCGGACTCGTAAGAATCTTCTTATACAATCGGTCTGTTGCGCATGCGACCGAAGATTATTGGATGCTGATTGCTGCGAGTAGGCGGGATAATAAAGATAGAATCTTCATATGGCCCATATGTCGTGATGACATTAGATGTTGATACCACTTCCCACACATACGGATGATAGGAGTCTATAGCTTCCAAGAATTTTTGTCTATAGGTTCTATATCGTTATGGGGGGAGGATTCCTGATTTGGAAATTGAGCGTCAGTATACTGGAAAAGAGAATCTTTATTATCGTCAGAAACCATGTTCCTAGTTGTATTTACATCAGTCGGCTGCTTGTTGCGCCTGAGGTTGATGACCAAAGGTGGAGGCTTTTGGTTCAAAGTGATCATTAGGGGATCATTTCCTTCTCCTAATTTTGTTTTGTTCAAGTGGATAGCCATGGGTTCCATGACTTTCGGACGGGTAGTCCGCCCTCTCACCTGGATCGACAGGGGTTGCTCAGCAGATGGTTCTCCTGACTCCAGGTGGAATTCCTCCTCCGTCTTATCCGATACCTCCTTCATGTAGTCTTGGGTGTACAACATGGTATTGGAATAGTAGGATTCTACTCCTTTGAACGGATTAAGGTCAGCAAACTCCGTTTTTATTGTTCCTTGGGCATCTACATATTTGAAGCATTGATGTAGAGTCGAAGGAACAATATTGTGATCATGGATCCAGGGTCTGCCCAGCAGAATGTTGTAGGATACCTCCGAATCGATGACGTAGCATATTGCTACTGATCTAAGGTCCCCAATCTGGATCCTCAGACGAATCTTCCCCAACGGCTTACTTTTTCTGGCGTTGAAGCCCACGATTGTAGTGGTGGTGTAAGCCAGTTCGCTTGTAGGAATCCTCAGCGGTCTGAGCAGACTATGAGGGATAATGCTGATCGACGATCCCAGATCTATGTGAATCCGGTCTACCTCTATAGAATCGACGTATCTGGTGTAATAGCGGGGCCTGTCATGCTTGTTATGTTTCAACAGCATGTCCTCTTGAGTAAAAGTGATATTAGGGACCACTTCGATCATACTATGGCATTGAGGGCATGCCACAGGTTCTTTATCAGGGGACTTGAGCTGAGTCAAGCATACATCTGCCTGTATTAACGCTTCACTCAAGGCTTGACGAGTGTCTTTGGATAGCCTTAGGAGCTCGAAAATGGACAATCTGGCTGGTGTATTAGCCAAATGGGCCAGGATGTCGAAGTTATATAATTTTTCTAAACCTTTATTTTGAATATTCTTCAAAGGTTTATCAAAACGAACTTCTTTTTACTTGCCCTTGTCCATCGAAGTTGGTCTAGAAGGACCTGCCTCTGGTATAATAAGTTCAGGCTTCGGAGGTTTGGCAGCTGAAGTGTCTGCCATTGGTTCTTCGTGGTTTCCTCCATAGTCCTTAAGGTAGGGATTGCCTGATCAGGTCCCGGTTGCCAAAGCCTCTTCTTCTGATGTCGAGAATATTGCAACCATATGGCATTGTTTACGCCTTGAGCTCTTTTTAGACTTAGCCTTAGCAGCTTGAGTCTCTTTCTCAATCTCTGACACCAGATCAGGATGAACCCACATAATCTCACCACACTGGGTAGTTAGGGGTACCAGGTCATGATTTTGACCCCTGGCCTGAGGGAGATTAACAATGTTCATCATCATCCGGGAAATAGGTACAACACCATCCAGAACTTCTTGAGGAGGCAGATTGGCAAACTGGAGCGAGATCATGTTGGCAGTGACCGTCTTCTCGCTATTACGCAGAGTGATGGCCTTAGCATCGATCAACTCCTGGATTTTCCTCTTTAGTACATAACACGCCTTTGTGGGATGATGTATGTACCTATGGAAAATGCAGTACTTAGGGTTATTGGTACTGCCGACTTCATTAGGCCGCTTTACCTCGGGGAGGGTGAGCTTGCCGCTTTTGACTAGACAATCGAATATGCTCGGAATATCGTCGTCGTCAAAAGAATATTCTTCTTTAGGCCTAGAAGTCCCAGGATTCGTCTGCGTAGTCCCTGGAGTATGTTGCCTGGACGTATTGATCGCCAGAGGTTCTTTTCCTTTAGAACCACGAGGATGGTCGCTATTGGAGGATGACCTCTTCCCTCTATCAGAGGTAGAGATCATGATTCCATTGTCACGCTCCTTCCGACTGTTGTCTTCAGCGGCTACCGCTGAGATGATAAATGAGGGCCAATTATGGAACTGATATGGTCCTGTGAAAACCAAGATCAGTGGAAGAAGGTTCTTCCTACAAATGTCCACCAAGACAGAATTCGGAACTCCGGGAGGCATCTGCAAAGTAGCCTGACGAAAATGTTCGATGAAAGTACGAACACTCACCTTCTACTTCTGCTTTACTTCGATAAGTGATGACATTGACATGTCCATCCCTCCTTCGTAGAATCTAGCAAAGAATAGAGTCTTAAAATCTTCAAAGGAAGCAATGCAGTTGTCCGCAAGACTACGGTACCACTGATAGGCCACTCCAGACAGACAGCCTTTAAACACTCGAGTGAGAAGGGCGTCATTCCCTTGCAACAACAGCGTCATCATGCTAAAGTAGTTCATGTACTGGCTCGGTGATGTCTTTCCCTCAAACAAAACCATAGCCTGTGGTTTGTATTTAGGTGGGAAAGGGATCTCGTCCCAGATAGCTGGGTATGGCTGGTTGATTCCCAACTTCTTGAGCTGATTCTTATGCTTCAAGGCATCAAATTAGGTTTCAATTCCCGTACTGCCTGCATTGGGTCTTCAGCTGGTAAAGGGATCGAGAGTGGTGAGAGATCGGTTGTATTGTAACTCTAACATGAGGCAATACATTCTCCGAGTTAAGAAGTTGAGGAGCCGCTGACTCTTGATTTAAAACAGGTCCTGGTTTGCGTTAGATGGTGGCAGGTCCACCCCCACACATATTTGAGTCGGAGGAACCAATGCTTGAGCTATAATAGCTGCATGTTGAGTCAGCATCATCTGGTGCATATTCTCCATCATGGAATGCATCTCTTTCAGTGATATCTCCAATACAGCGATGCGTTGCTCAGTATTCGCTGATGGGGAAGCCTCTTCATGTTCATCTCCAATGGCATAAACTTCCATTTCTCTGGATGTTATTGAAGGGTTTGTGTAGATCTCTGTAGAGATTGAGTCTACACTTTCAACATTCGATTCGGGAAACTGGTGACCCCCAGTGTCGGCATCAGAAGAATATGAAGTCGGTTGTCGTGACCTCGAACGGGTGTTTCGAAACACACCAGGTTCAATATTCTCAAGGAGTCTGTCGAATCTTCTTTGGCTTGGAGTTCTAGAGGGATGACGTCTTGAATTTGACCTTCCTCTAGGAATGTGTGAAGCCATATTCACTGATGCGAATATAAGCTCCTCTTCCTGTAAAGACAAAGACTAGTTCAACCGGTCGAAAACTGACCGTTTTGCCTTAGAACAACAGTAGTTAACCATAAATTTATGACTATTACAATAGTGCTCCCTAGGGGATGTAATAGACATATTAGAAGATCCCCTATCTTTGCGATTCTGGATCAGGAAATTACGCAAGTCAGGAGGATTAACAGGAGAAGAAGGAGAAAGCTTATTTTGCCTTTTTACATCAGTTGGGGTATGGATATTGGGAATCATAACTCTCTCACTGCCATAAGAATACAACAATTCAGCCATGTGAGTAGCGTACGATCCGTCATCCGTCTGAGGAACGTATGTTCCTTTGAACCGGGTCTTCTTTACGCCGAGAGGCTTATCCTGGCGTAATCTGGCGCTTTGCACAGGTTGGCGTAAAATCGAGGAAGTCCTCAATCGGCCGTCAGCATTTCGCGTAATCTGAAGAGCGGTCAGATTTTCTCTTGATGGCGTAAAAGCCGAGAGGTTGGGAAATCCGCCACTTGTATTTCCTTGCGGTGATTACGAGGACCATCTGCCTTATTGTAGAGGGGAGATGTATTTTTACGCGCAGGGCACTTTTGGAATTTCTGAATTGGCGCTGAGGCCTTGTCAGAAATTTTGTCTGCCACGTCACGGACGGGAGACCAAGTTTTATGTGCGGGACACGGAGTATACTTCTGGATTGGCACTAAGGCATTGCCAGAAGCTTTGTCTGTCACGTCACAGACGGAAGACAGAGTTTTACGCACAAGGTGCGGTGTATACTTCTGGATTGGCGCTAAGGCATTGCCAGAAGCTTCGTCTGTCACGTCACAGACGGGAGACCGATTTTTACGCCCAAGGCGTAAAGGTCGCGATGTCACAACCTTGTTGATCGGAGGGAGAGAGTCCGCAGGAATGGTAAAGGATGTTCGGGGCATCCATACTTTACGTAATTTCCTCTTATCTTGG
Organism: Iris macrosiphon; assembly: GCA_036927795.1. Lineage (NCBI taxonomy): Eukaryota > Viridiplantae > Streptophyta > Magnoliopsida > Asparagales > Iridaceae > Iris > Iris macrosiphon. The sequence goes on from JAYESA010000004.1 coordinate 339,050,604, forward strand.
ACAGAGAGGGAATAAGAGCTACCCACTGCTTGAAGCATGTCTTCGTAAGCCGATTGGTCGAATTGGACGACCAAGGTCTTCTTCGTTGATCCTACGGATACTGTCATGCCCCAGTCCCAAAATATCGAGGGACTAAACACATGCCAATGGCCAGCAGCACACACCGATGGACAAACCCAATTTAATGGATCCATCGGGGCGTACTTAAGCTGTAATATAACAAAAAGGGCCTACTAATCTCATCCACAGAATAAATACATCAATATCAACAAAAGGAAATAAAATATCATCCAGTCACAAGTAAATAAACTTGGGGAACAACCTGATAATAAGTCTGTTACAATTGTTCATTTAAACAAGAAATAAAAGAGTTTTAATAGCAACAAAACTGAGCATAGAAGAAATATATACTCAGGAGAAATCTTCTGTAATCACCTCGTCCTCGTTTCCTGGTTCTGCTCCTGCTAATGCTCCGGTCCCGTAAACCTCGGGATAGATCTCGTCTGCTAATCCTGGGAACATAATCCGGATCCAGGTCCTCTGGGGACATAGCAAGGTACAAAATAACTCAAGCCAAAATAAATACAGTGCAGAAAATAAATGAAACAATAGGGTAAACTATATAACTAGCTAAGTGATATGCAAGTTGAGAGCATCACTAAAACTCAGGCTGAGACCACTACAAGCTCTGTGTCTGGAAGCCTGTAGCAGAGTTATTATGTAATTTACTATGTAGTATATATATGAAATCAGCCTGTAGCCTGTGTGTCTCTCCCCACCCAATGTAATCACACATCTCATGTCCACGATGCCTCATGTCCATGTCACGTAAGATCATATCTAATGCATCAAGTCATCTAATATCTATGAATATAATGTCTATGTCATAACTCCTGCAACCTACACAAAATCACCTAGAATATTTCAGGAAGATTCTGTCACATGAATAGTATCAAGTGTCCTGGGTTATGATGTACTTGATAATGCAAGCACGAGAATGTAAAGGGTCACGATATCCATCTCTAGGTGACGTTACACAACTCCGCGTACGGTGTTAGCACCCGACTATTAATCGGACGCTAAGTAAGTCACACGGTCCTAGGTTAAGCATGTACAACAATATAAATGAATCGAGAAAATATGTAACAAAATTGCATTGTTGGCAAGATACACTTGTCTGGGGTTCTGACTCCAACCGTAGCTCTGACCTCAGAAGGAATTGCAGGTACTGCTCCGGTTGCTGAAATAAAACTCACCATCAGGTTCAGAAAATATTCAATAGCTAGAAATGCCTGTCTTTGAGTCCAATTTGGACACAGAGGCAAAAATGACGGTTTCTAGTCAAAGCGGGGTCCACATGTGGGCCGCTTTGCAACAAAAAATGTGTCAGAACCAATGGTCTCCAAATTCATCAAACTTAGTGTCAATAACTTCGAACAATGATACGAACCCAACGGAACTTCCAGAACTGGATTCCAATGAGCCGATCACAAAATCGCCCGTCAAGTGGAGCCATGGGGCCCACGATACGCGATTTTGTCAACGTTTTCAAATCGAACCAAACTTGGGTCACAGGACCAGCATATTGCTACGAATCCGATGGCGTAAGTTTCGTTTCGATCCGACGTGTGTACACAAAGTTACGACGTATTCCAGAACAGACGGATACGGGGCATTGTCGGCGGATACACGTTGATTCCGGGGTGCACGCACATCCAAATTAACTTCTGCGAAATCCCGGACGTCCGTATCAACGGCGCGCACCTTTTGGTGAAGACCGCACGCGACCAAGTCGTCCCGTTTGGCGGAGCAAACTCAGTTCCGAGGGAAAATAGGGTATTCTTTTTCTTATTTTTGGATCGCAGTTCACGATCACCACATGACGCGACACACCGAGCGGGTTACACAGGCATCGAGAGGGTCACGCAGGGTTCGCGTCGCAACTGACTGAACAGAAAATGGGGCAATAAGGAGAGAGAAAAGGCTACCTGAACAGGGCTCCGTGGAAATCGAGATTTTCGTGGTCGCGAGTCGACACGACACAAGGGGACACGGTGTCCACCGATTTAGGCTTAGCGTTTCTGCTCGAGTTCGCCGGAGACTCGCCGGAGGGGCGCTGGGGCACGGCTAGGTGGAGGCAGAGCGCCTCGCTGGTGTCGTCGGCTCGCCGGGGTCTTCGTCGACCAGTGCTGCTCGGGGCGGAGGAGATGACAACGGGGACGGCGGAGCTCTGAGGGAGATGGCCTGCTCGAGCGCTGCGGGGGTGGCGCTGGGGAAGACGACGGAGCGGAGCTGGGTTGAGGGCGGCGGAGAGGGCTGCCGGAGAAGACGGGCTGGTGGAGTCGACTGGAGGGCGGAGCTTCGCCGGAGACGACGAAGGGGTTTCAGGCGGTGTCGAGGCGGGGGCAGCAGGTTTATAAAGGGGAAGAGGGAGGCGGAGCAGTGCATACATCCAGTCACGTTTCTATCGGCGGAGGGGTTTCATGCCCTATCTCTCGAACCACTCTATCCTCACGTTTCTATCGGCGCTGTGCATACATCCAGTCACAAACGCCAAAGCGACGAGAGAGGAAACAACGCTACAAAGCGTCACAATAACGGTGGAAAGCAGAAAGCAAACAAGCCTTGTAGTTTCTGCAAAAAGACGGGGCATGCAATCGACAAATGTCGCCTGAAACTTGGTTTATGCCTAGCCTGTGGCGGTTCAGACCATTCTGTTCGTGATTGTTCCTTGAGTCATGATCGCCGTCCCGAACGCAATAATCCCTAACAGTAGGTCCTATTCTTAAGTTTCGGGACGAAACTTTCAATTGGTTGGGTAGGATGTAGCGCCCCGTTCTCCCGGTGCGGAGAGCGCGGCTAAGAAACACAAGACGGTATCGTTCGATCGGGATAGATTGAATTAAGAACTCGTCCTCGTTATGGATTTGTTTCTTCGGAATCGATTCCCATATTCAGTGGACTGCGCCCCAAGGATCGGCTTAGCGGCAGAGTCAGGAGGGACCTCTCCGCTGCTATCTTTTATTGCCTCGGTTTTCGATGTCGCTTGTTGCTTTCGTGCTTTGAGTTGGTTTTGGGATTTGCTTGTTTTCCTTGAACGGTTTCGATGGTTTTTATTGTTTTCGTTCATTGACTTGCACTTCTATTCTGTCATGCCCCAGTCTCAAATTAACGAGGGACTGGACACGTGGCAATGGCCAGCAGCACACACCGATGGACAAACCCAATTTAATGGATCCTTCGGAGTGTACTTAAGCTGTATTATATTATGCAGGGTTTACTATCTCATCCACAGAACAGCATGAACTAAAACAAAACAGAATTAAATGCTGAAAGTAAAGTTACAGACGAATATTCAGCAAGAAATAATACTAAGTCGGGTGGAGACAAATCCACTACCGACAAACAAGAAAATAAAGATAAGAAAGAGATAACTAAAACATGCTAGAAAGTAACTAAAAAGCAGGGCCATCAACTGCAATCAAACTCTCGTCTGGTGCTGGTCCGTAAGCTGCGGTACTCCTCGTCTGCTAAATCTGGAGAACAAAACCAGGTCCTCAGGGGACATAGCAAGATACAAAAGAATATGAGCCAAATACAATAAATGACATGCAGGATAGAGAAGAAAGTAAACTCAAGCAAATAAGACACGAGAAATTACTATATCTAAGATAGTGGCATGCCAGTGATGCTATCAAACATGACTACAAGCAATCGGGGTAACCGCATCTCAATGGGAGATCACGATCCTATAGAAAGCAGTCCAACGGGGACTCACAGTCTATAGTATGGCTCTTTCGCAGCTCATCGGGAGGTCACGAAGGAGGTAGTCATATGAACAATTCTCTATTGCAGTACAATGGGTACTCACAATCGAGATTTGCTCAAGTGTAGTCAATGTCCAATAACAATCATCTAGGGACTAAGAAATCAGTCAAGTCAACTCCAGGAATGCAGAGTAAACATATACCCTCATAATATTTCTATGGAACAAGTAGTGATCCAAGGAAAGAGCAAATAATGTACATGCACGCAAACAGAGAAAATATGACTAGAGCAGCAGGAATAAATCAGAGCACATCAAGAACTATAAGAAAGTAACAATTGTAAAGAGAAACATGCAATTATTGTACATCTAATTTGCAAGACAATGAAAATAAATCCAGGAGATAAGTATCAAAACTGCAGGATTTGGCAAGGTATACTTGCCTGGGTTTTCAGCTCCAAGTGTAGCTCTGGCAATAGCTGGATTTGCAGGCAGTACTCCGGCTGCTGAAACAAACATCACCATTAGATCCAGAAAATATTAATCAGCTAGGAACACCTGTCCTTGAGTCCAATTTGGAGACAAGGGCAAAAATGTCAATTTCGGGTCAAGGCGGGGTCCAAATGTGGGCCGCTTTGCACCGAAAAACGCGTCAGGGTCAAAGGTCTCAAAAATAGTCCAACTTAGTATCAACAGGTCAGGAACGATGATACGAACCCAACGGAACTTCCAGAATTGGATTTCAATGAGCCGTTCTCAAAATCGCCCGTCGAGCGGGGCCTGTGGGGCCCACGACACACGATTTTTCCAACGTTCTCAGAATCGAACCAAACTTGACCCACAGGACCAGCGTATTGCTATGAGTCCAATGGGGCAAGTTTCGTCTCGATCCGACGTGTGTACACTAAGTTACAGCAAGATCCAGAAAAGTCGGATACGGGGCGATGTCCGCGGATACGCACTGATTCCGGTGTGCACGCACATCCGAATCAGCTTCTGCGAAATCTCGCACGTCCGTATCAACGATGCGCACATATCGGTAAAGATCGCACGCGACCAAGTCGTCCCGTTTGGCGCGGCGTACTCGATTTCGGGGTGAAAACAGGGTCTGGTTTTTCCTGTTTTTGGATCGCGGTGTGCGATCACCACAGGACGCGATGTCCCAAGCGGTTTATCCGGGCACCGAGAGGGTCATACAGGCTTCGCGATACAATTTACGGAATTGAAATCCGAGCTACGAGCAAGAAATTATGAATACCTGAACTGGGTTCCTGGAAACAGGAAATATCTCGTGTCCTCGTGTCCTGGACACTGTGTCCGACACGTGTCCACCCTAGGGTTAGGTTCTGGGCTCCTGTGTCAGTGTCCGACTCTGCTGCTGGCTGACACACGGCTGAGATGGCCGGAGGGAGGCCGTCGACGGCGAGTGCGGGAGGCGGCGGCGCTCAGGGAGGCGGCACAGGAGCTCGGGTGGCGGCTGAGGCGGAGGGCCGGGGCTGTTGCGGCCGCTGCTGCTGCTGCTGCTCAGGGCGGAGGCGACTGGCGGGGCGAGGCTCGGCGGAGGTGACGGCGAGGTGGGGTCTGGAGGAGGGGAGGTCCGGCGTAGCGAGAGTAGCCGGCGACGACGGCGGAGCTAGGGCAGGGTCGGAGGACGGGCGGAGAACAGGGAAAGAGGGCGGAGGCGAGGGCTTTAAAGAGAAGAGCGGGGAGCTGGTGGGGCGGCCGGTGGTGGAAGAGGAAGAGAGAGCGGGTTGGCGGCGGCGGTTGTAGGGAATCGGAGCGGTGGCGGCGAAAACTGTAAAGTCGGGGAAGAGGGGAGGGCTGTAGCAACCGGGTCGGGTAGGGTAGGGTAGGCGGGTCGGATCTGCGGATCCGGCCCGATCCGAGAAAATGCGGGTCGGGTCCAGCGGGTTTCGGGTCGCGGGTTTCGGCCCGGATCCGACCCGTAGACCGAGTTTGGGTCGGGTTCAACTGAACCCGGTCCGGTCCAAGTTTTGGGTTTGGGTTGGTTCATTAAATAAACCCGGTTTTATATTGATTTAATTAATTACTTAGTATTTAGGGCTTTAAAAATCCATCCGGGGTCCAATAAATTCCCGGAAAAATATCCTAGGTCTAGTTTTCGATTTTACACCATAAAATATTATTTTCATAATATTTTAATATTATTTAATATCAATTAAAAATCCTTTAATATTTAAAACACCTTAATTTAATTAGGAAAAATCTCAGAAAATTCTAGAAATTCCAAAAAAATATAAAAATCCAAAAATTAAAATTTTCTTGAAAATCAGGGGGATTACATATTCCGAGATTGGAAAGAGAGGAAGAAGTATTAATCGAGCTGTTCGTGTGCAGGTGAACGAGCAGTAGGCGGCTTGCGAGCGGAGTCATGAAGCGCCTCTTTCCTTCTTCTTTCCAAAATCTAAGTGAGTGGCTACCAACCCGATTAGCTAGTCCTGCTTCCAAGCTTCACAGCTAATCAATCTGCACTCTTCCTTGCCCCGATCAAACGATACCAAGTAATAATAAAAAGAAACCAAGATAAAAGAAAATAGACTTGGTTTATATGCTTGTCAATAATTTCATGAACGGATACTTAACTGCATGCTTGTTCGTTTGGGAATGGATCATGAATTGCTTGTCTTGTACAAACGCTTGTCTTGTACTCTTGTTGCCTCAACTACAGATTGTTACTTGTATATTGCTCGATCATGGACAACTTGTGCACAGGGTAACGGTCTTGCGGACGATGCTGGGGCACTGGCATCGATCCGGTCCGGGCGAGACCTATTGTTTAGTCTCTTGTTCTTGGCGGAATGGCTTACAATGCCCCTTGTACTTTCGTTGCACGCCATTCTCGTCAAAGACTATCGTCCATTATGGCAACCAAGCCAGTGATCATCTTGTATATTTAAACCTGTTGTAAACTAACTTGTGTCTTCGTGGCAGGAAAGGCATGGTAAGTATTGTGCAGGTAATTCAGACGGTCAGGTAAAAAATCCACCGAACGGTGGCACGTTCATTTCAGTAAATTCAATATGCTGCTTACTTGTAAATGAACTAAGGCAAGATAGAAACCCACAAAATATGCATGCTTCACTAAACAACGTGTTGATTGGTATAGTCAGGCTAGCTCGCCTTCACCAGCATGTTTCGATATGCTGACCCTCGTTGAAACAGGTTCTCCGCACCAAGGCGAACCGAGCGAGGAGCCGAAGTCTACCCGATCCAGTCCAGCTGTTAGCACATCTTCACCGCGCCTCGAAGCCTTTTGAAGTCCGAAGCTGCAACTCTTCATACACAAATGCAGCTCCGTGGTAAAGCGATCCTCCAGCCTGGAGGTCTTTATCATTTTGAGTTTATAAAGGGATGTAATGTACAGGACTGCTATCTCATTTTGAGTCATCTCTTTTGTAAGCCGTTCGGCATATTAGCTAACTCGTTCAAGAGTTTGTAATAGATATTCATTATCAATAAAGAGAACTTTTCTATGTTTCAAATCTGTGTTTCAATTTATCTGCGTACTCTGAATATATGCTTGCTATGTAAATCATTAAAGCCTTGTGCGGGCGCAACCCCAGGCCCGCACGGCGGTCACGATTCGGGGGACGCCTCAAGTGATTCTACGGAATTGGGTCATGACAGCAGTCATCCAACGTTCTCTTGGAAGCTCAGCTGCTTCCAACTGGTGTTGTGTGTTGGTGAGCCACTCATGAACTTCGGTTGGTCCCTCCTTGCCAGAAAAGGTACGAGGCTTGAGCTGACGAAAATCAGTGATAGAGCCCGTCGTTGGCCGTCGAGCTGGTAGGTTGGCCTGCTCCAGTGCAGTTACTAGGCTGTTCCTCAAGTAATCCGCCTCGCGATGCTGAGCCTCGTATTGGACTTGTTGCTGGGCTTGCATCATTGCATAGATTATTTGGAATATCTGTTGCCCGTCCATAGGCTACCCTTGTGGGAATACGGGCATCGGTGGAACGAACTGCGGAGGAGGTGGGATGTCATCACGCCAGAACCTGGAAGTATGCTAGCCCGCTTGATCACTTTGAGCTAATTGTCCTCGGTCTTCTGGTGTCACTCCTTCATCATAGGTAACCACAGCATCGTGTGGTGTACCCAAGGGATTCTCATCTTCGATTCTTGGATCCATTACTCTGTATCAAAATAACTATAAGAGGCGCACAGGAATCAAGGAAAGATGCAAGTCAAAAATTAATTCGAATACGATATAGATATCAAGAATGATTCAAGCAAGTGGATGAGATCCTAAAAACTTATCCTATTCTTATTGCAGGCTTGCTCGGTCCCTAAGTTGAAACCGAACAATTTAGTCGTTGACCTGCATGGGCCACCACAAAAACCATGTCACGCCCCAGTCCCAAAATATCGAGGGACTAGACACGTGGCAATGGCCAGCAGCACACACCGATGGACAAACCTAATTTAATGGATCCATCGGGGCATACTTAAGCTGTAATACAACAATAAGGGTCTACTAATCTCATCCACAGAATAAATACATCAATATCAACAAAAGGAAATAAAACATCATCCAGTCACAAGTAAATAAACTCGGGGAACAACCCGATAATAAGTCTGTTATAATTGTTCATTTAAACAAGAAATAAAAGAGTTTTAATAGCAACAAGACTGAGCATAGAAGAAACATATACTCAGAAGAAATCTTCTGCAATCACCTCGTCCTCGTTTCCTGGTTCTGCTCCTGCTAATGCTCCGGTCCCGTAAACCTCGGGATAGATCTCGTCTGCTAATCCTGGGAACATAATCCGGATCCAGGTCCTCAGGGGACATAGCAAGGTACAAAATAACTCAAGCCAAAATAAATACAGTGCAGAAAATAAATGAAAGAATAGGGTAACTATATAACCAGCTAAGTGATATGCAAGTTGAGAGCATCACTAAAACTCAGGCTGAGACCACTACAAGCTCTGTGTCTGGGAACCAGTAGCAGAGTTACTACGTATTTTACTATGTAATTTACTATGTAGTATATATATGAAATCAGCCTGTAGCCTGTGTGTCTCTCCCCACCCAATGTAATCACACATCTCATGTCCACGATGCCTTATGTCCATGTAAGATCATATCTAATGCAGCAAGTCATCTAATGTCTATGAATATAATGTCTATGTCATAACTCCTGCAACCTACACAGAATCACCTTAAATATTTCAGGAAGATTCTATCACATGAATAGTGTCAAGTGTCATGGGTTATGATGTACTTGATAATGCAAGCACGAGAATGTAAAGGGTCACGATATCCATCTCTATGTGACGTTACACAACTCCGCGTACGGTGTTGGCACCCGACTATTAATCGGATGCTAAGTAAGTCACACGGTCCTAGGTTAAGCATGTACAACAATATAAATGAATCGAGAAAATATGTAACAAAACTGTATTGTTGGCAAGGTACACTTGCCTGGGGTTCTAACTCCAACTATAGCTCTGACCTCAGTGGGAATTGCAGGTACTGCTCCGGTTGCTGAAATAAACATCACCATCAGGTTCAGAAAATATCAAATAGCTAGAAACGCCTGTCTTTGAGTCCAATTTGGACACAGAGGCAAAAATGACAGCTTTTAGTCAAAGCGGGGTCCACATGTGGGCCGCTTTGCACCAAAAAACATGTCAGAACTAATGGTCTCCAAATTTGTCAAACTTAGTGTCAAAAAGTCCAGAACGATGATACGAACCCAACGAAACTTCTAAAACTGGATTCCGATGAGCCGATCACAAAATTGCCCGTCAAGTGGAGCCGTGGGGCCCACGATACGCGATTTTGTCAACGTTCTCATAATCGAACCAAACTTGGGTCACAGGACCAGTGTATTGCTACGAGTCTGATGGCGCAAGTTTTGTTTCGATCCGACGTGTGTACACAAAGTTACGACGTATTCCAGAATAGGCAGATACGGGACGTTGTCGGTGGATACGCGTTAATTTTGGTGTGCACGCACATCCAAATCAACTTCTGCGAAATTCTGCACGTCCGTATCAACGGCGCGCACCTTTTGGTGAAGATCGCACGCGACCAAGTCGTCCCGTTTGGCGGGACGTACTCAGTTCTGGGGGAAAATGGGGTATTGTTTTTCCTATTTTTGGATCGCAGTTCGCGATCACCACAGGACGCGACACACCGATCGGGTTGCACGGGCATCGAGAGGGTCACGCAGGGTTTGCATCGTAACTGACGGAACATAAAATGGGGCAACGAGAAGAGAAAAAATGCTACCTGAACAGGGTTCCGTGGAAACCGGGATTTTCGTGTCCGCGAGTCGACACGACACAAGGGGACACGGTGTCCACCGATCTAGGCTTAGGGTTTCTGCTCGAGTTCGCCGGAGACTCGCCGGAGGGGCACTGGGGCACGTATGGGTGGAGGCAGAGCGCCTCGCTGGTGTCGTCGGCTTGCCGGGGTCTTCGTCGACCAGTGCTGCTCGGGGCGGAGGAGATGACGACGGGGATGGCGGAGCTCTGAGGGAGATGGCCGGCTCGAGCGCAGCAGGGGTGGCGCTGGCGAAGATGGCGGAGCGTAGCTGGGTTGAGGACGGAGGACAGGGCTGCCGGAGAAGACGGGCTGGTGGAGTCGACTGGAGGGCGGAGCTTCGCCGGAGACGACGGAGGGGTTTCAGGCGGTGTCGAGGCGGGGGCAGCGGGTTTATAAAGGGGAAGAGGGAGGCGGAGCAGTGGCCGTTGCGGGGGAGGAGAGACGGAGCGGCGGGCGTTGCGGGGAGCCAGAGCGGCGCGGGGTGCCGGAGGGCCACGGCGGGTTACGGCGGAGCAGAATCGCCAAGGTCGGGGGAAACGGGGGTTGGGGGTGCACTGTAGCACAGGTCGGGTAGGCGGGTCGGGTCGGGCGGCGGATCTGGCCCGATCCACTAAGACTAGGGTGCGGGTCGGGTAGGCGGGTTTTGGAATGGCGGGTTTGACCCGGATCCGACCCGCAGGGTTGGGTTCGGTTCATTTCTCCTTGGTTCGGTTCGGGTTGTTTTGGTTTATTTCGAAATAAACCGGGTTCAATTCCAGGGTTTATTTTGGTTTAATTATAAATTAGTTTTTAGGGCTTTAAAAATGTTTCCGGGGTCCAATAAATTCCCGAAAAATTACCCTATGTCTAATTTTTTATTTTACACCAAAAATATTATTTTTATAATATTTTAATATTATTTAACATTATTTAAAAAATCATTTAATTACAAAATACCGTAGTTTTAATTAGTTAAAAATACCAGAAAATTGTGAAAAATTAATTTTTTTTTAAAAATCAGGGGGCTTACAGATACAGCATCGTGTTGAGCAATGGCTTTCTCGTCAGACGAAAAAAACTAGGTTTACAGAAAGTAGTCCCCAGCAGAGTCGTCATCTTGTGTTTGATAATAAACGTAAGAAATTAAAACTAGGTTTATACGAAACCCTTTCTTTGGTTTACAAACAAGAAAAAGAAGTACAATTAATCCTATACGAGGATGTTAAGTACAAAAATTTGATTCTGGGGAAATATTGCTATAGGAGTCTGATCTGCGGTCGATCACTTTGTCCCTTGGACCATACGATGATGAAGAAGTGTTGTATAAGACGAAAAAAAGAAGCTTCAAAGACTGCAGGAGGGATTGAACTCTCGTTGCCAAAGCTTTATATATGTGCTCTCTTGACCTTGTCTCCTCTGTTCTTCTCCGCCCTTGACCTCCGTGGCCGGAGGTCTCTATTTATAGAATTTGGTCGCAGTCGGCGTAGAAACCGAACAGCGAAGAAAGCTGCAACTTTTATGCGGCGGTTATAATAACTGCTACCCACGTATGAATGATCTCCTGAATAGGCGTGTGACACGTGTCCTATTATGAGGTAATGCGTATAATCGCTCATCGAAGATCACGGCATGCAAGCTACGTAGGTAACTGTCCCTCGCATAGAGAAGGTTGGCATAAAAGCCAAATAACTGTCTCGTAGGCGTAAAAGCCAAATAGCTGTTCCGATGGCGTAAAAGCCAAGTAGGCGTAGAAGCCGAATAGTTGTCAAGTTGGCGTAGAAACCAAGTAGTTGTCATGTTGGCGTAGAAGCCAAGTAGCTGTCATGTTGGCGTAGAAGCCAAGTAGCTGTCATATTGGCGTAGAGGCCAAATTCTGCGTAAAGCTCGATATTGCATAGATAGGTAACCAGCATAAAGATATCCAATTATCCTTCTTTGACTGAGGACTTGAGCGTATTCAGGGCCAAATAGCCTTATTGCGTACCTTACAAATATAGCCTGAATTGGCGTATTTCGAGGAGATAGCATACGGCGTACTCCTATAGTTGAAAATAGCCAGATCGGCGTATTTTAAGGAAATAGCGTACGACGTGCTCCTATAGTTAAAAATAGCCTGGTTGGCGTAATATGCAGGGATAGTGACGTGAGCATATTAGCCCTAATTTTAGCTCTCCCATTCATTAAAAGTAGAACCAAATCTCGTGCATTAAATGCAGAGATCTGCCCCCATCTCGCGCATTAACTGCAGAGACGTACCTCGAGTTCTGTACGAAGAACAGCTTTTGACGTGGCAGTTGGTTTCGTCTGATCCTGAGCGTAAAGCTCATGTCTGCCTGTGTAGAATAGGCAGCGTATTCTTTGAATGCGTAAACGACGTCGTATATCAAGGGTTATGTCACTAGACGACAGTCTGGGGCTCTGTGTAGAATCATCATTACAGCCGTCCTCTCGATCGCCGTGTAGTACTCTTTGTCAGGAGTCAGGTTCACTGCTTCAACTGACAGGTTTATTCGAGGAATACGAAGAGTTCCTCGTATAACTTCCCGCTGCATTAAAAGCAGACAGGTTTTACGCCAAAATGGCGATGTAGCAACCTTTTTATGCCGAGCAGTCTGGAAATACTGCATTACGCGGGTTGTTCTAGAGCTATATTTTACGCTGAATAGCGTTAAAGCTCTGTTGTACGCCAATGGCTCTGAAGGCATGTTTTACGTCACCCAGTGCTGGAGCTCTATTTTACGCGGGCTTCTTGCATTTTGAGGGTTTACGCGTATACTTCCCCAGCGTATTTTTTATGCTTCTACATATACGATAATAAGATTTATCGAGGCGATGCATAGAGATCATGTTGGAGTTGTAAGGAATGAATTGGATATGCTAGTGAACGATACGAACACGATTGAGGATTTGTTGAATGACTCGATTTCTGAGTGGTGTATGTGATAGCTCAGGAATGAATCGACGATTTGAGGATATAATGAGTTTTGAAGATTCGTAGAGTATATCTCAAACCCTGAGTGGTGTATTGATCGTCTTAGAAATATTCAAGCTAATCGAGAATTTCAGAGTAGCAAATGAGTCTATCAGCTTACACTACTAGAATAAGCCAAATTAGCGACGTCTATAAACGTCGCTAAATGATATAAAAATGTCGCTAAAAAGTTTTAGTTAAGTAATTAGCGACGTTTCAGTGAAGTCGTATTTTAGCTAGTCACTTACAGGAAAAAAGTCATAAAATGTCGCTACAACGACCTTTAGGCATCATTATTTATTTTAAATTAGCAACGTTTTGCGACACTATGTCACTAAATCGGCGACGTGTCGTTTGTCGCTAAACGTCGTTATTTTTTTTTATTTAGCGACGTTTTGCAACACATTTAGCGACGTTTTGCTGACCAGGTAAATACTGCCATGTCAGCCATTTAGCGACGTTTAGCGACAAAAATAGCGACGTTCTGATCAATTAATGACATATTTAGCGACGTTGCTAAATTGCAAAAAAAAAATCTGAAATAAATGAATGCTTTCATTTTGTCATATATCCTTGCAATATCACAGTTCATAAAAATTGACAACAACCCTCCATTGAATTTTATGGGTTCGCCAACCCCTTTGGTGGAACACTTAAAACCGATAAATTAACATACATTTAATATGAATAATAAAATAAAATTTAAAAAATGACACATTGGAATTACAAAACGAGTCTCAAGAAAATCCGTCGTAAAGAATGCAATAAATATCCATACAACTGAGTGCAAGAAATAAATTCTGAAAGCCTCAATAAATATATAATATTCATAAATGACCCAATATCATGGGTCAAAATATAAATAACTAGGAAACTGTCCTAACTAGGACTACTGAGGATTTGGAGGAGGATGAGCACCGACGCACATCAGGGATAAGAATAACTGATACTGCTCCCGTAAAATTGATACCGATGTCGTTGAAGAAGGAAGTGACGTTGGTAGAGTCAGTGTCGTTGAAGACACACCTGGAGGACGTATCTGCTCCAATGCTGCTAGTCGATGGTTGTATGAATCCATGGTAGATAACAGCATCGTACTGCTAGCAGCCATTGAATCATGCATCATCGTCAGCCTCTCCCCTATGGATAGTTTTGATGTTTGCAGGACTGTTATGCTGGGCTCTGTCGATGCTCTAAGATCAGTAACACCATGCTCCAAACTCTCGGTCATATCCCTGAGCTCCATGATGCTGTGCTCGAGCATATCAAATAGTGCGATTAGCGTCACATCATTCATCTGCGGCAGAGACATTGGATGTTCCTCCATCCTTCACAGCAACACGTTACGGAGAGACGTAATCTGACGGTCAATGGTCTCCTGGACTCGGTCAGATGCCTGTAAGGGCTATAAAGAATACGCACTTGCAGAGAAGGCCCTAGAGGACTATGTCGCAACAAGGGCGCCATAGGATCCCGTTCCGTAGTACGTACCCCTCTGGAGACTACCATCGGAGGTCATCCACAGGTCGTCCGCCGAAGGAGCTGGAGAGGGCTGCGAGGAAGTACCAGCCTCCCCCATTGTAGGTGCACTAGGAATCACCCGCTCACGAAGCCTAAGATACACGGCCAAGAAAAGTATACATACTCGATAATTGCTAATGTCTAAGGTACTTATTACTAACTACATGTATATCTATTTGCATATTTCCTAAGTTATATTAAAATTAACACAAAGTAAAGTAATACTTACATAGGTCTGCGAGGCCCTCTCATCAATGAGTTTTTTGCCCTTTCGATGGGTGGATAGGAAGACAGTCACCATGTTGGCATCCTCACCCCTCTATATATGTTAAAAATATATTATTTAGTACTAAAATTAAATATTTTATCCTACTACCATTTTACCGTACTTGTATTAAAATAATATATCTGAAATAAAAAATATACCAAACGACAAAAATGTTTCGTCATCGAAATTGAGCCACCACACCACTTTGTTGCCATCTTACTAGCCGCCTTGGCCTTTTTAGACCTTTTGTTGCACCTTGGATCATTGAATCTAGCCCTCATCGCAGTACACCGCCCAGGCATGATCCAACCTTGGATCAGTTTTTTTTTCGCGATCACGAGCATTCTGGTCATCCATAGCATCACGGATCAACTTGGCGGCGTCGACAGAAAATATCTGCTCGATCAACTCGGCCCGATGCCGTGGATAGAAATATGTTTGCTACAATAAGTAATTTAGTAAGTTATATAATATGCATAAATTAGATGTGCTTGATTAAAACCAAATATATTTTTACCTTGAAGTGCGCAAACCATAACGCCTTTCTCTCGTTCGGAGCATCAGAGTAGTTGATCCAAGGGCCACCATAGTTGTACCTCAAAAAGTAGCCCAGGCATCTCTGTACCGACGAAGGACGATATCTATGCAGAGATAATTATATTCATAAAAAAGTGAATATATGATGAATAAAGAAATACACAATATATATGATGATAAACAAATTAAATGACTTACTTTGTACCTTTGGCCCAAATCTCCGTCCTCGTCTCGTCCGGAGGTGTGCATGGAGGATCTCGCTGATACAGAGACGACGTCAGCTCAACCTCCGCCATCTGCTCATCTGTCTTTATGGTTCCGTCAGCTGGAGGAACGCTGAACGAGGGTGTAGTCTCAGGCCTGGAACTACTCATCCCAGGAGTGTTGCCACGTAACATCGTCTAATTCGGAGATGTGGTTGGTCAATATACTGGAGTACTTGGAGACGAAGATCCAAAACCAGCAGTAGGCAGTACCGGAGGTAAACTTCGTTTACCTCGGGACCTACCGAACTTTCTGCATCATCCTCTCATACCTGATAACAACATATGATGATAGAACAAATAAACAGATATATATTACATTCTACAGTCAAAATGTTACACATATCTCACTGTATTAATTAATAGAATTGTACAGCAAATAACTTGTAGTGTCACAAGTCTAAATGGATAGTACATTCTACAATCAAAATTTAATACATATCACAAGTCCAAATAGATTTATTTTATTTTCAGTCATCTTCAGAAAATTTGTTTTGTTCGCCTTCTTCGTCCTTATTTTCCTCTTCCTCCTCATATTTACTTTCATCTACTTCATCTTCGTCTTCGTATTTCTCTTTGGATAGTTTTACCTCTTCTATATTATTAGTCATTTAATGAGTAACTTTAGTTGAGTCCACATCTACAATATTTGTTACAAGAGGTAGCTCGTCCTCCTGATAATATATTTTGTCAACGTCAAAGGTATTTATAGCTTTAGTCTTGCATATTGTCCACCAGTCCGACCTCGATGTTCCCCGTTTAGGATAAGTTGTAAAGTACACAAGCTGAGGTTGACTTAATAGGACAAATGGTTCGTAGCCTTGAAATCTATGCTTGTAGTTTATATCCATAAGATCATGCTTGTCAATTTTTCAATCTTAATCTTGAATCGGATTGAACTATTCACACTTGAATAATATGATCTTAGCAGGTTTTGTGCCATGATTATATATCAACTCCACAATCTCTCGTTAGATTCTAAAGATATTATTTCCTGGATCGACATTTTTGTAGTTCGAAGATTTGATACACAAACAACTATTTTTTGTGGAATCTAGATCTAGAAAGCTGACTCTGATCGGAGTATTTCTTGACTTGAACATAAATCCATTCACACAATAACTTGGGCATATTTTGACGGCAGTAATTGATCCCTTGGCTAGAGTTCTAATAAATTCAGTCTTGGGTGTTATTAGACGATCGACCTAAATACCAAAGAAGCGATAGTAAGTTATTTATTGTGCAAGTGCATACAGAAAAATAATTACCGAGCTCCTTATATTTGTGCTCAACCAAGAAGGAAAATGACTTCTTATTTCTTGTTCTACTTCTTCGTATGTTATGTAGGGTCTAACCGACATCAGCTCATCATTATATGTGCTAAAAAATAATGAAGCAACCATCGATTAGTAGCATAATAATAGCTTATACTATTACATTGAGATGATGTAAACGTGGACGGATTAATTCATAACCCCTCTAGCTTCTCCACTTCATCCTCGTCGCAATTGAGTAATATATACAACTGAGCCATACTTACCTCGTCGTCATTCAAATATCTTTTCTTTATTTTTCTCGAAGGCTTTCCGGACGCATTGAATACTTTCAGTATTGCGTCATTAGATTCTTGATATCTGTTGTTATTTCTCGGAGCTCTCGTTCTATTAGTAGCAACATGAGATTTGAAATACGTCGAGCAAAAGTGTGTAATCTCCTCGAGAACATAAGCTTCACAAATAAAATCCTTAATTCGTGCCTTGTTTTTGATATTTCTCTTTTGGTTATTCAGATACAGCTCGAACGGGTACATCCATCGATAACCGACAGGCCTACCAACACGTGCCTGATAGAAAAGATGAATTAGCAAATACACCAAGGAATCGAAGAATCCAGGAGAAAACACCTTCTCTAGCGTGAATAATGTTAGCGCAATGTACTTCTCTTATTTTTCTAGATGTTCGACGAGCAACTTAGTAGAACAAAGATCTCTGAAGAATATATATACTAAGCTATGTCAATGGATCCTAAATGACCTGTGGTAAGAACTCCCGAAATATAATTAGAATTAACCTCTCCATTAATACGTAACAATCATGGATCTTCATACCTGTCAGTTTGTTCTTCTTGAGGTCGACGTATCTTCTCAATTTCGACATGCACCCTTCTGGAAAATTTAGGCCATGAATTCACCTACAAAGTCTTCATTTATCTTCCTTCTCCAGTGAGAAAATTTCCTTAGGCTGCCTTAACTTTTTATTCCCCTCCTCTATCAAATACAATGCAGAACATCTACATATTTCTTTGATTATCTTTTATCTTCCCCTTTACATCCATTACAGTATTGATTATTTTTTCAAACATATTCTTCTCGATATACATGACATCAAGGTCATGTCTAATCATATTGGTCCTCCAATATGACAGATCTCAGAATATACTCCGCTTCGTCCAGTTATAAGTGCGACCAAATCCGTTACACTTGTATCCCTTAGCAAGCTCTTCGATAGAACTTGGTAAATCTTTTATCTCTTTCCATATCATATATCCGGGCCATCTTGGTGGTAGATGGGCCTTGTCCACAATACGGACACAAAAAGAATTCTTGTTCCTCTGGTACGGATGATCCTTCGACAAAAATTGTTGATTACAATCGAAAAAGGATGGTTTGCCTCCGTGTTTCAAATAGAAAGACTTAGTGTGGTACATGTAATACGAACATGAGAGATGGCCACGAGTGCTCCATCTGATAACATTTCATAGGCCAGAAAGTCGTTGATGGTCCACATAAGTGTTGCCCTCTGTCACTACCATATTTTAGAAAAAAGGGTATTTTAGTAATTTCCTATTTAAATAAATATTGTGCATGGTAAATAATTATTTGTTGTATTATTTAATTATTGTTAGTTATTATTTAATTATTTTAGACTTATTTTAGTGGACCCAACTAGTTAGTTTGGACCCATGAACCAACATGAATTAATTAGTTAGACTTGGCCCATTTAGAAAGCCCATAGTTAAGGAGATGGATTAAATTAATTAAATGATTAGACTAGAAGCTTCCTTCCTTAATTATTTCTTCATGAGAGGCCCCAAGGGGTACATTGGACATTTTACAATTGCTTGGGGGAGGGGCTATGGCCGGCCTATTAAAGATGGGGAGAAATTTCTCTCTCCTCTCATCTCATTCCAAATCTAGATCTAGAATTCTCCCACTACCAAATTCCCTCCATTCCCAATCCAATTCCCTACCAAATTCATTCCAAATTCTTTCCAATTCACCATTAGAGAAGGAGGAAGCAAGGATCTAGAAGAAGGAAGCAAGGATCTACAAAGAGGAGCAAGGATCTACAATTTGGAAGCAAGTTTATCTCAATTGGAGGTTTCATTGGGAATCCATCTCCCAATAGGTATAATTCAGATTTTCCCATTTAAATAGCTTCTAAATCTGAGATTTAATCATGTAAAATCAACCTATATGTATGTACTAGCCATAGGACTTTGTTTTGTGTTCATAGGAGACCCATGGAGAAAGTTATGGTGCTTTTTGTGTCAATTTTGTTGGAATTCCGAATTTACATTTTGTTGTGTGTGTCAATTGATCCTATAGATCAATTGGACAATGAGCTTTGTATTTGGAGCTAGTGTCATGTCCATATTGGGATACTTGTGGTTCGTATCCCAACTATTTGGTGATACGTGTCATTTGGGGGTTTTCCTCCGACACGGGGCTTTGAACATGTCGTATTTTGACACGGACACATAGATCTACTTTTGACACTTTGTTTTGTTCATAAATATTATTTATGATTTGTTTGTGTCCTTCGGGGTGCAATTGGTTGTGTGTTGGACTCGTGTCGCATGCGTATCCTAGATCTAGTGGGATACGGTGAGATACTCTCCAATTGTGTGTATTTTTGCATAGATCTAATAAATTGTGGTTTAATTCTTCAATTTATAATTAGTAAAAATATATGGATATTAAATATTTATTTTGTGTATTTATTATGTAATTATTATAGCATAGATCTATATTTTTGTGTGTGCTAATATGGTGTACAATATAATATGTAGCTTCTTGCATGCAATTATATATGTTACTACTTGTTAATAATATAAAGTATACATAAAATGTTTTATAAAAATATATTTATGTGTTTGATTGTGTAATTATATTATTTATAATTATTATATAATTATTTGGATATTAATGAATGTATTTTATGTGTGCTTCTAGCCATGTAAAATATGTACATTAATATGTGCATTGTGTTTAGTAATTATTAATATTTTAATATGCAAGTTTATGTGTATATATATATAAGTATATAGTTATTAAATTTGTTATATATATATATATGCATTTTGATTTATATATATGTATATATATATGTGTTTTGTGAGGTATAATAATTGTAATAATATATTATGTTATTTATATAAATGTTGGGTTGTATATATATTATTTTAGGGTATATATTAATTATATTATTAGTATACTTTGTGTGAGTTCTTTTTGAATCTAATTTGATTCCTAAATTATTGTAGTTTATCTCTATATTATTTTATAGATGTCTTGTGAGGTTGACTTTGGGTTTGACCATGTTTGACTTTAGTGGACTTTAGAGTTGACCATAGTTGACTTTTACCTTAGAATTGACTTATTGACCTAGAAGTTGCCTAGTTTGACTTGTTCTCTTTCCGGGACCTTGTATTAATGTGGTATTCCATGTTTAGGTCTTCGAGGCACCGAGTCAGACATTTGTGAGACTGTTTATTGGACTTCAGGCGAGTACATTCTCTGATAGTTTCTCATTTATGATATCCTCTATGTTCGTTGTATCTAGTGTAGATATACATGTTCTCTTGACACTATGGTTACACGGATTGGTATATCCGGATCTCGTCATGAGATGTTATTCCTTGGTATATGGTGTATATGGTGCAAGTATTGTTTCATTGGTTATCTTGTACATGTACAGACACCGATTCTCGGGGAGGCTAGCTATCTTCTTGGGGAATCTAATGCCATAACGTACCGTGGTTGGATCTATTATACCAGTCGGGGTGGGGAGTATTTTAGTGTAGATATGTGATCATACCCTCCTTGTGCATGTCTTGTTTCTTGTGAGTGTTGATCATACACTGCACGTATGATTAACCAGGCCATTATACTCTTGTGCAAGTTCCCAAGCCGATCACATGTTAAAGCTAGTACTCACACACTTAGTCATTAGTATTCTTGTTCCATCAGCATATTGTTCATTATTGTATTTCTTTCCAGTATTTCCTTATTGTCTATACATTCTTGTATCTATTTATGCATCTTGTTTATCCACAACTATTTACTGTTACATAATTTTTATCATTATTTGAGAACTGCTGTTAGGGTTGTACTCTGCTCCTTTTCTGACTGGATATATTTTTCCAGATGACACTGAGGAGTACCCTACCTATTATGGACCCCAGGATGTTGTGGGTTTAGATTCTGAGACCCTGGCTCAAGAGGGACTTACCCCAACTGAGACAGTTGACCCTGGAGTTGTAGCTTTATAGTTTTGTAGTATTCTTTGTACTGGATTTGTCTCCAGCATATTTCTGTAATTTTCTTCAGACTCATTGATGTATTATTTTAGACTCATGAGTTGTATTGTGACTATTCTATTCTTTATCTGATTCGTGCTCATTTCCACCTTAGTTCTGTGATTGAGTATACTATCATTATTGGTGGTTCATTATATTGTTAGATAGTTTATCTAGACAGCGTTCTACCGCCGATTCTGCGGCGTAGGCTGGGCGTTGTTTCTGACTAGTACCCTTACACCGGGTGCGGATCGTGACACATTTTTGGTGGTGGCCCATGCAGGTCTAGCTTCACAAGTATGTGATGTCGTGGTAGTGCGACAACTTAGTTGTACTACTGCGAGCCTGCGATAGGATATAGGATATAGGCTGAGATACTCAATCACATCTAGGAAAATTCTTTTGATTCAACTATTCTCCTTTGATATTGATACTTGATCTCTTAAACTGTCCTTTTCTTGATGTCTTACATCTTGTGCCATATTAATTCTATTCTTCTTGATTCCATTCCAGCTTTAGCTTTGTTTGATAGTGGTGCTTCCCATAGTTTTGTATCTGTTTCTTTTGCTCTAAAGCATGGTTTGGTAGCTGAGTCTTTGCTTAGGACTTGCAAGATCATGACCGGGGGAGGCATTATCCTGGTTAATGATATTTGCAAGGATCGGAGAGTTACTCTGGGAGGCCGGGAGTTGAGTGCGTGTCTACTTGTAATGCCACTTTCGAGCTACGACATTGTACTCGGGATGGATTGGTTGAGTAGGCACCGTGCTAGCATAGATTGTAGATGAGGTAGAGTTTTGTTTGGTCCGCCAGGAGAGCCAGAGTTCGAGTTTGCTAGAGGAACTGCGGAGCAGGAAGAAGGCATTATTTGTGGAGCTATGGTGGAAGACAAGGAGTTGCCACATCCGTTGATAGCAGAATTTTTGGATGTATTTCCTGAAGAATTGCCAGGATTGCCGCCAGATCGAGATGTTGAATTTTCTATAGACTTGGTGCCAGGTGCAGAACCAATTTCACAGCATGTCTATAGAGTAAACAACAGCGAGCTGGTCGAGTTAAAGAAGCAGGTGGACGAATTGCAGGATAAGGGGTTTATCAGATCGAGTTCTTCACCATAGGGAGCCTCGGTATTGTTTGTACCGAAGAAGGATGGATCGGTGCGTATGTGCATTGATTACAGGGCTTTGAATAATCTCACTATCAAGAATAAGTATCCTTTGCCACGGATTGATGATCTGTTTGATCAGTTGAGTGGTGCAAAGGTGTTTTCTAAGATAGATTTGAGATCAGGCTACCATCAGGTGAAGGTGAAGCCGGAGGACATACCGAAGACTGCTTTTAGAACTCAGTATGGTCAGTACGAGTTTATGGTGATGCCGTTTGGTTTGACTAATGCACCGGCGGTATTTATGAACTTGATGAACAAGGTGTTCCACCAGTACCTTGACAAGTTCATGGTGGTGTTCATCGATGACATACTCATATACTCGAGGACACCGGAGGAGCATGAGGAGCATTTGAGGATTGTGTTGGATGTGCTGAGGAAGGAGAAGCTGTATGGGAAGTTGTCCAAATGTGAGTTTTTCTTGGACAAGGTGGAATTCTTGGGGCATGTTGTGACTGGTGATGGTATTTCAGTGGATCCGAAGAAGATTTCAGCAGTGGAATCTTGGAAGACTCCGAGTTCGGTAGCAGAGATCAGGAGTTTCTTGGGATTGGCAGGCTACTACAGAAAGTTTGTACAAGATTTTTTCGAGGATTGCCGAGCCGATGACCAGACTCACAAGGAAGGATGTGGAGTTTGTTTGGACGGAAGATTGCCAGGCTGCTTTTGAGGAGTTGAAGAAGAGGTTGACGTCTGCTCCTATTTTGACATTGCCATCAGGGTCCGGAGGTTTCACTATTTATAGTGATGCATCGGGAAAGGGTTTAGGTTGTGTTCTTCAGCAGCATGGGAAAGTGATTGCCTATGCATCCAGGCAATTTCGTCCTCATGAAAAGAACTATCCTACCCATGATTTGGAGTTGGCAGCTGTCATATTCGCCCTGAAGTTGTGGAAACATTATTTGTACGGAGAGCGTGTGGAGATCTTCACAGACCACAAAAGCTTGAAGTACGTTTTCACGCAGAAGGAGTTGAACATGAGGCAGCGTCGGTGGTTGGAATTGATGAAGGATTTTGATATCTCTTTGCAATATCATCCTGGGAAAGCCAATGTAGTTGCCGATGCTTTGAGCAGGTATCCGGTAGCTATGTTCTTGACGCAGGATCGATATCTGTTGGAGGACTTGGAGAGCTTGGGCATTAAGGTGATTGTTCCTGGGTGTGCTATGCAGATGTGGGGATTGCAGATACATTCAGATTTGATGGATAGGATCAAGGCAGCACAGTATGATGACGTATCTTTGAGGAGTATCAGAGCTCAGGTGAGAGCAGGATTGGAGGATGATTTCACTATTGCAGAGGATGAATCTTTGAGGCATGGAGTTAGATTGTGTGTGCCTAGTGGGGAGTTGCGAGAGGAGATATTGCAGGAAGCGCATCGCTCTCAGTATTCCATACATCCAGGTGCTAACAAGATGTATCGGGATATGCGAGAGAGTGTGTGGTGGTATGGTATGAAGAGGGAAGTGGCACAGTTTGTATCCAGATGCTTAGTGTGCCAGCAGGTGAAAGCCGAGAGGCAGAGGCCAGGAGGTTTACTTCAGCCATTACCCATTCCAGAGTGGAAGTGGGAACACATTACTATGGATTTTGTGTCCGGACTACCACGATCTCCAGGAGGGAAAGACGCAATTTGGGTCATTGTTGATAGATTGACCAAGTCGGCCCACTTTTTGCCTTTCAAGGTGGGTTTGTCTACGGAGAAGCTGGCAGAGATGTATGTGAGGCAGATCGTTAGGATACACGGAGTTCCCGTCAGCATAGTCTCAGATCGAGATAGTCGTTTCACTTCTCATTTCTGGAGGAGTTTGCAGGAGAGTTTGGGCACTCAGCTCAAGTTCAGTACTGCATATCATCCCCAGACAGATGGGCAGTCAGAGCGGACTATCCAGACTCTCGAGGATATGTTGCGCACTTGTGTACTAGATTTTGGGGGTTCTTGGGAGGACCATCTCCATTTGGTAGAGTTTGCTTACAACAACAGTTACCAGGCCAGTATAGAGATGTCACCTTTTGAAGCTCTATATGGTCGGAGGTGTCGTACTCCTTTATCTTGGGACGATGTTGGAGAGAGAGTTTTGCTTGGGCCAGAGATGGTTGTGGATGCAGCAGAGAAGGTTCAGTTGATCAGAGACAGACTTCGAGTGGCGCAGGACAGACAGCGGCATTGGGCCGATAGCCATCGGAGACCTTTGGAGTTCGAGGTATAGTTTAGATTTTTGTTTGTTCTTGGTTGTTTGTTATAGATAAGTTCTTAAGGTGGTGTTTTGTTCTAGGTGGGTGGTTTGGTATTTCTGAGGATTTCTCCGACACGAGGCACGATTCGCTTCGGTGGAGGCGGAAAGCTTAGTCCGCGATTCATTGGACCTTTCACTATTCTAGAGAGGGTCGGTGCAGTTGCTTATAGACTAGACTTGCCACCTGTATTGGAGGGAGTGCACAACGTGTTTCATGTGTCGCAGTTGAGACGATACGTGGCAGATCCTAGTCATGTATTGGATCACTCAGAGATAGAGGTGGGCCCTACTCTTAGCTATCCAGAGCAGCCAGTTGGGATTCTGGATCGGAGAGAGAAGGTGCTGAGGAACCAGACTATTCCTTTGGTGCGCGTCGCATAGAGGCATCACTCTCCGGGGGAGTCTACCTGGGAGAGAGAGGATGAAATGCGAGAGCGTTATCCATATTTGTTTGTACCTTGAGGTATGTTATTTCTAGTTATGTTCTGTTCATTGTTATGTTCTGTTCATTAGTTAGTTGTTATTCTTTAGTTCTGTTCTGTGATTTTCTGGGGGTAGTTTTCGTCTTTGAATTTCGAGGACGAAATTATTTTAAGGAGGGTAGACTTGTCACTACCACATTTTAGAAAAAAAAGGTATTTTAGTAATTTCCTATTTAAATAAATATTGTGCATGGTAAATAATTATTTGTTGTATTATTTAATTGTTGTTAGTTATTATTTAATTATTTTAGACTTATTTTAGTGGACCCAACTAGTTAGTTTGGACCCACGGACCAACATGAATTAATTAGTTAGACTTGGCCCATTTAGAAAGCCCATAGTTAAGGAGATAGATTAAATTAATTAAATGATTAGACTAGAAGCTTCCTTCCTTAATTATTTCTTCATGAGAGGCCCCAAGGGGTACATTGGACATTTTACAATTGCTTGGGGGAGGGGCTATGGCCGGCCTATTAAAGAGGGGGAGAAATTTCTCTCTCCTCTCATCTCATTCCAAATCTAGATCTAGAATTCTCCCACTACCAAATTTCCTCCATTCCCAATCCAATTTCCTACCAAATTCATTCCAAATTCTTTCCAATTCACCATTAGAGAAGGAGGAAGCAAGGATCTAGAAGAAGGAAGCAAGGATCTACAAAGAGGAGCAAGGATCTACAATTTGGAAGCAAGTTCATCTCAATTGGAGGTTTCATTGGGAATCCATCTCCCAATAGGTATAATTCAGATTTTCCCATTTAAATAGCTTCTAAATCTGAGATTTAATCATGTAAAATCAACCTATATGTATGTACTAGCCATAGGACTTTGTTTTGTGTTCATAGGAGACCCATGGAGAAAGTTATGGTGCTTTTTGTGTCAATTTTGTTGGAATTCCGAATTTACATTTTGTTGTGTGTGTCAATTGATCCTATAGATCAATTGGACAATGAGCTTTGTATTTGGAGCTAGTGTCGTGTCCATATTGGGATACTTGTGGTTCGTATCCCAACTATTTGGTGATACGTGTCATTTGGGGGTTTTCCTCCGACACGGGGCTTTGAACATGTCGTATTTTGACACGGACACATAGATCTACTTTTGACACTTTGTTTTGTTCATAAATATTATTTATGATTTGTTTGTGTCCTTCGGGGTGCAATTGGTTGTGTGTTGGACTCGTGTCGCATGCGTATCCTAGATCTAGTGGGATACGGTGAGATACTCTCCAATTGTGTGTATTTTTGCATAGATCTAATAAATTGTGGTTTAATTCTTCAATTTATAATTAGTAAAAATATATAGATATTAAATATTTATTTTGTGTATTTATTATGTAATTATTATAGCATAGATCTATATTTTTGTGTGTGCTAATATGGTGTACAATATAATATGTAGCTTCTTGCATGCAATTATATATGTTACTACTTGTTAATAATATAAAGTATACATAAAATGTTTTATAAAAATATATTTATGTGTTTGATTGTGTAATTATATTATTTATAATTATTATATAATTATTTGGATATTAATGAATGTATTTTATGTGTGCTTCTAGCCATGTAAAATATGTACATTAATATGTGCATTGTGTTTAGTAATTATTAATATTTTAATGTGCAAGTTTATGTGTATATATATATAAGTATATAGTTATTAAATTTGTTATATATATATATATATATGCATTTTGATTTATATATATGTATATATATATGTGTTTTGTGAGGTATAATAATTGTAATAATATATTATGTTATTTATATAAATGTTGGGTTGTATATATATTATTTTAGGGTATATATTAATTATATTATTAGTATACTTTGTGTGAGTTCTTTTTGAATCTAATTTGATTCCTAAATTATTGTAGTTTATCTCTATATTATTTTATAGATGTCTTGTGAGGTTGACTTTGGGTTTGACCATGTTTGACTTTAGTGGACTTTAGAGTTGACCATAGTTGACATTTACCTTAGAATTGACTTATTGACCTAGAAGTTGCCTAGTTTGACTTGTTCTCTTTCCGGGACCTTGTATTAATGTGGTATTCCATGTCTTGGTCTTCGAGGCACCGAGTCAGACATTTATGAGACTGTTCATTGGACTTCAGGCGAGTACATTCTCTGATAGTTTCTCATTTATGATATCCTCTATGTTCGTTGTATCTAGTGTAGATATACATGTTCTCTTGACACTATGGTTACACGGATTGGTATATCCGGATCTCGTCATGAGATGTTATTCCTTGGTATATGGTGTATATGGTGCAAGTATTGTTTCATTGGTTATCTTGTACATGTACAGACACCGATTCTCGGGGAGACTAGCTATCTTCTTGGAGAATCTAGTGCCATAACGTACCGTGGTTGGATCTATTATACCAGTCGGGGTGGAGAGTATTTTAGTGTAGATATGTGATCATACCCTCCTTGTGCATGTCTTGTTTCTTGTAAGTGTTGATCATACACCGCACGTATGATTAACCAGGCCATTATACTCTTGTGCAAGTTCCCAAGCCGATCACATGTTAAAGCTAGTACTCACACACTTAGTCATTAGTATTCTTGTTCCATCAGCATATTGTTCATTATTGTATTTCTTTCCAGTATTTCCTTATTGTCTATACATTCTTGTATCTATTTATGCATCTTGTTTATCCACAACTATTTACTGTTACATAGTTTTTATCATTATTTGAGAACTGCTGTTAGGGTTGTACTCTGCTCCTTTTCTGACTGGATATATTTTTCCAGATGACACTGAGGAGTACCCTACCTATTATGGACCCCAGGATGTTGTGGGTTTAGATTCTGAGACCCTGGCTCAAGAGGGACTTACCCCAACTGAGACAGTTGACCCTGGAGTTGTAGCTTTATAGTTTTGTAGTATTTTTTGTACTGGATTTGTCTCCAGCATATTTCTGTAATTTTCTTCAGACTCATTGATGTATTATTTTAGACTCATGAGTTGTATTGTGACTATTCTATTCTTTATCTGATTCGTGCTCATTTCCACCTTAGTTCTGTGATTGAGTATACTATCATTATTGGTGGTTCATTATATTGTTAGATAGTTTATCTAGACAGCGTTCTACCGCCGATTCTGCGGCGTAGGCTGGGCGTTGTTTCCGACTAGTACCCTTACTCCGGGTGCGGGTCGTGACACGCTCATCTAAAATTTTTGTTTTCTAGAAATATCGTACGTGTTGGCACCTACTTTCCACAGCTGAATCAACTAATCTATCAATGAATATAAATATACATCGATATTCCTCTTCGGATTATTCGTACTTGGGATAATAACGGTTAGATTGTATGGAGTGATGATCACAGACCCTAATTTGACATTACACGAATACTGGGAGCCCGAAAGTATGAATGGGGTAAAACCGTCGGAGGAGAGCCCCAAGCTGACATTACACGGATCCGAAGCAAAATATGGATACTCTCGATCAAAGTGCTTCCATGCTTCTCCATCGGATGGATGATCCAATACTCCTTCGATTTGTTTTTGCTTGTGTTAATTCATATTTTTTGCAGTCTCCTTCACCATAAACAACCTTTGCAATCGCGGTGTCAAAGACAAGTAGTGAATCAAATCGGTAGGATTTTTGCACCGACAGACCTTCATCTACCAATGGCCTTGTAGCGATCAGCACTACAGAATCTGCACGCGTCTTCATCCTTGTCGTCTTTGTAGTACAATGTGCACCCGTTGCGACATGTATCAATTTTTTTGTATCCCATCCAGAGCGATCTCACCATCTTCTTAGATCGATAGAAGTCTTTAGGCAACTTAGCACCCGCCGACAAGATCTCTATAATTAACTCCATCAGTCAGTTGTAGCATTCTTGCGACATATTAGAATCAGACTTGATGCTCAACAATCTTGTAACCACCTCCAACGGTGAATGATCCCCATAACCAGGATATAGTGGAGTCCTTGTATTCTCCAGTAGCTCCATGAACTTTATAATTTCGACAATCTGTGCCTCCTCAACTGCATCATGATTATTCGGATTGAATCCAGCTCCGGCAGCTCCAAAAACCATGTTCACATGTAAACCCCATAATTTTTTTGATTTAGATTTTAAATTTTATTAATATTGGTATTATTTAATCATTGAGATTAAGGAATAATATTTTATTATTTTTAGCTAATTAAAAAATATTATATTCATAGACAGATAATTATGTATATTTAATTAATTACAAATATTACACAGAAAATATATATTTGGTTGTACAACTATTTATTATAATATCATAGATTTTTTGAAAATTATTTGGGGTTCAAACCTATTTTTAATGGCCATATATATATATATATATATATATATATATATATATATATATATATATATATGTTAATAATAATAATAAACAAAACCATATACTAAACCCGGATACCCGAACCCCTAAACCCTAGAACCCAACCCTAGACCCGAACCAACCCAAAACTCGTTTCCCCCAACACCTACAGTAACAGAACCCCTATGTTCATCCTCCCTGTAACCGACCCCCTTCTCCCGTTCACCTTCAGTAACCGCCGACGACCCCCTCTCTTCCTTTCCCTGAAACTCTCTCTCCTTCACCCTATATATGGACCACCCCCTCAGCATTCTCCTCTACCTCCCGCCGACCGTCCAGACACATTGTCACTCCCCGATCTCCAGCAGGCTAATCGGCCGTCCCTGCTGGTAACAAATCACCGTTCTAGCACTCCCGTGGGACGATCGCTTGACCCATCTAAGCGTGATGCCGCACGAGCGTAAGACGCGCCCATGCAAGGCCGTGGTCCATGCTGGCGGTAAGAGGTCTAAGCCACAGAATCGCACATATTATCCGAGTTCAGCGTAATTATAAACACATAGGCGATTGGTAACAAGTTCACAGAGTCGTCAATAGCGGAAGCATTGAATAACACAACTATAGAAGTAAAGCAAACTCTTTATTGATATTGAACAAGTGTTACAGATGACGCTTGGCCGAGATTACAAATCGCTCAAGCATCTCTCTCTGAAACAGTAAAAGGCGTGCCAAGTGGCAACATTTGTGGAATGATACATAGGTGATGTTATAACATTATGTCTTGTATATGTACTTCAGTTCCGGACGCAACGGTCCAAGGCTTCGGAGTTCACTCTACGCCTTAGCACGCACGAATAAGGCATCCGTACCGAACGAGATTCTTCCGCACCCTGCAAACAATCTGGTGGGTTATCAGTACATGAATGCACTGGTGGGGAGGCTTATCGCCCGCTCGACAAATCTAAATACGTAATATAGGTTTCGTGCACCATCTATTATGTTATCTTTCTAGTTTTGCCTTAGGATCAGTTTCATAGCAAAGATGAATAGCCTAACTCGTGTTGCAGTACGCCATACGATATGAGGAACACGGCAAGACTTACCAACTTACCATTTGTTATTTTCTGTCTAAGGCAAACCAAGTTAATTCAAGCACGAGTAGCATATATAATGAAATTCAGAGCAATATCATATGCAAACACAAGTGTTGTGAGCGAGATCATGTTCGGGTGCATGATTACATGAATTATCAGGTGTGTTGCATAGATATTAGAGTGTTCCATATGTACAAGTGTGTTATACTCATGATTGTTCGGGTATTTCGGATATTCTTGATGCGATGCAATAACTCGCACGCGGGTTGCCGCTAAGCAAGGATGACTTATCTATATGAATAGGAGTCACTAGCATAGCCATAAAGGACCAATATTTTTATAGTCTCAATTGCAGAATGGGGTGCAACGCTTTGTACAAGACAAGCAATTTAGGGCGAAGGGTGATAATGAAGATTAATTACATGCCATCTTGCCAGAACAAGCGACTATTGGGTAGACGGAGAGTCCAAGGTAGTATGCGCTACCAAGGCCGAATACCGTGTATTGCTAATCTACAAAGACGGTGTTAGCATATTCTGCCCAAAATTGGCGCTAGCAATACACACAAGCATTCCTCCTATGCCATTACGATGTCGATGTCCCGCTGAACGTCCGAGGAATAAGATACCTCGTGCACGAGTTATCCGCGACATGCAAGTCCTGTGCCATTCCAAATTCGCACAACTTGACAAGACAATCCATGATTTTTGTTCTAAACGAGTATTGATCCACGTGTTGTGATTCTTAATTTGCTAGACATGATTCTCGTTCAGTGTTCCACTTGCCTCGATGCATTCCCCTGGTTCGGGGATTGCCTTGGCAACCTAACGGTCCCAGATACTTGTAGGTTCATATTGCACAGAAGGACTATTCGATAGTCTTCTGGCTGACTCGATGCATGCACGATATGCGATAGTGTTGTTGATTGTGACATAATTTTAATGTGGCAAGCAAGCATTTGTATTGAACATAAAATTTACGTTTGGCAAGGGCCTAAGGGTAAGCCGAGGAGTAAAAATCGTAAAGGGACATACCGAGCGACATAATCTAGGGTCGTGCAATATAGCAAGTGAACAGTGCACTATAGGGTATACGTATATCGTTCTACTCGAGGCATAGCGGGGTCTAGTTGCACAAGACAAAGGTAGCATGCGAGGGTCTAATATAAGCAAAGTTTCATTTCCATGTTCTAACACGAGCAATACAAGTTGGGATTATTCTCTTACCTAGGTGCGTTGTATTTGCAGGGGGTGATTCACTTAGCGACTAGCATGTATTGTCCATATTTTAAGTATGCTGGCTAAGTAAAGACAAGTTCATCGTAGCCACCCACCTTAGCGATGATTCGTCTCGGTCGAGCGATACTCCGAGCGAGCCTCTGAAAGCCTAAGTCGAAACTCCTGAAAGGCCAAGTCTGGAAATTCTTTTTGCCTCAAACGAGCCATCTCGCTAAGCAATATGGTTTGGGTCATAGGACTTTTGCTGTTTGAATCGGCAGTCCGCTTGAGCGGAAACGATTATTACACACACCGCCACCATCACCTTCTCCCCGACCCCCGCCGACCTAGGTAACCCCCGAGCATCGACGAGTGGTCAACGACCCCTTGCACCACTTACGGATACCCCTCCGTCGCCGACGACCAACCTAGCTCCACCGTCGTCGACTTCGACCGCCGCTGCGCGCCTGAGCAGCCCACGCGAAAGCATCAGCAGCAACAACAACAGTACCTCTTCATGGTGTGATCTCTACGCCATAATATAACTATTTTTTGATTCATCTTCTCTGGTACGTTTACAACATAACCGAGTTTTAATCTCTTCAATTAGTTTATTTTATTGTTGAATTATCGGCTGATTATTCATCGTTGAATTAGACCAAAAACTTAATTTTGTCCTAAAATTTTCTTCATACGGGATGCGTCCCGCTAAATGAGGCAACTTTATCATGTTTGAATTGCACCAAAAGGTACATATCGTCAACGTAGACGTGTAAAATTTTACGGAAGTTGATTTGGATGTGCGTGCACACCGGAATCAACGCATATCCGTCGAAAAGTACCGTATCGACCTATTCTGACACTCGTCATAATTTCTTGTATGCTTGTCATTTTGCAACAAAACTTGCACAATCAGATTCACAGCGTTATACTGGTCCTGTGACCCAAGTTTGGTTCGATTCTGAGAACGTTGACGAAATACCATTTTGCGGGCCCCACGGTTCCAATTGACGGGTAATATTGTGATCGGCTCATCGGAATCCAATTTAGACATTCTGTTGAGGTCGTGTCATCGTTATGGAATCGTCGACACTAAGTTTAACGAATTTGTAGAACTTTATCTCTGGCACATTTTTGGTATGAAGTAGGCCACATGTGGACCCCGTTTTGACCCAAAACTGTCAATTATCCCCCTGTGTCCAAATTGGACTTATGGATAGTTAATCCAAGCTATTTCAAGTATTCTAAGAACAATGGTATTTGTTTCACCATCCGGAGGCGTACTTGTAGATTACACTTTTGCATGAGTAGTTGACTGATTTCAGAATCCAAGCAAGTGTACCTTGCCAACTTGCAGTAAATTATGTTTTATTATCGACTTGTGTTTCATTTTATATATTCTTGTGATGTGCCTGCTCAACCTAGGACCGTGAGATATTATTTAGCGTCCGAACAAGATTCGAATATCGACGTCGTACGCGGATTCGAGTAACGTCACTTAGAGAGTTGATACCACGATCCTATTTTTACATACTTGCTTTACCAAATATGTTATACCGTAGGACACTTGACACTATTTTATGTGACAGAATATTTTTTAGTTATTCATGGTGATTCTGTATAGGCTTACATGATTCGTGATATTTGACTTGCATATATAGAGATATCATTGTGACTCGTTGTACTTGCTAGAGGTCACGATCTTGCGTGTTATGTACATGAGATATCATGGACATGAGATCTGAGGTTACATTGGGTGGGGAGAGACACACCATACTACAGGCTGATTATATATATATATATATATATATATATATATATATATATATATATATATATATATATATATATATATATATATATATATATATATATATATACTACTGGAGGTGCTTTGGCACCTATACTGGACTACGTGATATTACTTGATGCTATGGGCTCCCCGACACAGAGCCTGTAGTGGTTTCAGCCAGAGTACAAGTGATGCTATCACATGCATATCACTTAAATGGTTACATTAGTTTACCCTTGCGTATATGTCATTATACTGTTTTACTTTGGCAAGCTATTTCTTGTACCTTGTTATGTCCTTCTGAGGACCTGGTCCCTTGCCAGTTTTGCAGCATAAATCATTGTGGAGCCTGCATGGAGTTGCTGATGTGTGTTGCTTTATCTTGCAGGCATCGGTGCCAGGTACTTATATCATTTCTACCGGAGTTATGGTTATTTATTCATATTATTTATTTATCTGCTGATGTAGCCTAGGTTTATAGACTCATATTTCTTTCTCGAGTCTATTTGAGCTTATGTGTTACTGGGTGGCCGACTTTAGCACATGTAGTTTATTCTTGATATTTTATTTTTTATATGGATTAAGACATAGATATTTTCAGTATTCTTAGATAGTTATCCTTATTATGCAGCTATACGTATTCGATTCAGACCAGAGTCTGGTCGAATGCGTAGATGGCATATTACGTATCCCTAGTCCTACGTATTTGGGACTGGGGCATTACATCACGCACCCGTCGTCGTAATTAGTGTGGTCGAGGACATCTATATATAGCTCCACATAAGGCTCCAGCTCCGATGCTAAAGACACAAGTTCTCCGTGTGAGGTCCACTGATAGTAATTCGGCGTGAAACTCTTTGAGTACAAATGATATATCACATCCACTTTTAAGTGATATTTCAAATTACGATATCTCAAACACATACACTTAATTTTGGTGTCATCCATGTACTGAGAAAATGCCTTGACGAACTACAGAAACTGTTACACCCCTGTATGAATTCATCCTGCACACCGCACATGTCATCATGAAGACAGTTGTACATCCATGAACGATTACGCAAGTAGTAATTTAGATCAATTTCTATATATTTCTGTAAAGATGATTAGACATCGTTAAAGTATATTATCCAAATTGATGCAAAGATGGATACACATGTGAACACTAATAAATGATATGTGTGACGTCACGTATTCAATATGAGCAATTCTTTGGAAAAAAATTACTTCTGGAAGACTTTTGAGGCTATTAGAGTTAGACTAGATTTTCAAAAATCTACTAGATTTCTGGTAGAACTCTAATTGCCTCAAAAGGCATACACAAGTAAAAAAAAATTCAGAGAATGACTCACATGGACACTTGACTTTGGAGGTTACGGCAAGTGTTCCTAGTTATTCTGCTTTTGTAATAAGTATTATCTATATGAAACTATTTACCACTTAACTTATATTTACATAGCTTGTAACATAAACCTAGTTATTCTACTTTAATAATGAGTATTATCCATGTGAAATTACTTATTACTAAACTTATATAGGTAATCATATACATGTAGCTATATATGCACTTGGTATCTAGTTATCACTTGACATTTATTACCCCACGTACTTAAGATATGCACAATTAACTCAATACCCCATACTCATATGCACTAGATACAAGTGTTATATATACATACATATATATATATATATATATATATATATATATATATATATATATATATATATATATATATATATATATATATATATCACAACAATCATAATTAGCACCACACTGACAACTATAACACAATTTCTATAGTCATCTACATACTCACACTATTCTCTACTTCACAACCCAACTAATTTACTCACACACTAATACTTTATCAGTACTCTGATACCCCGATACACATATTTTATATATATCTATTACCTCTTTACAATCCCACAAATTTTATATATATCTCCTACAGTCGCTAAATACATGTTATATTCCAAACCAACTCTATTTGACCTTTGATACAAATGCTAAAAGATAAATTATATTCGCATGATTATCAACATTATCTCAACTTTTAACTGAAAGCTCTACCTTCGAATAATTTGCACATTACATAAAAATTTAGAGATA
The DNA here is from genome assembly GCA_036927795.1 of Iris macrosiphon. NCBI lineage: Eukaryota > Viridiplantae > Streptophyta > Magnoliopsida > Asparagales > Iridaceae > Iris > Iris macrosiphon. The sequence goes on from JAYESA010000004.1 coordinate 339,086,206, forward strand.
TATAACTTCATTTTACTTATTTATTTATATACTTCACAAGTGTGGATGCGTATTTTATGTAAATCTATGTAAACACTAGAAATTTAAACCGAACGGATTGGAATGAGTTAAACCAGAATATGTCATATTTTAAAAGTAAATGGGACTCTTATATATGTTTGAACCGTGCCATGTCTGTGTTTGTGTCATTTTTTTTGTCCGTGTCGTGTCTGTATTTGTGTGTCCTTCATACAAGCCGTAACCCTAGTTTCGTGTCAATGTTTGTCCATGTTGTGTCTGTGTTTGTGTGTCGTGTCAATGTGTGTGTATGTATATGTGTCATATCAGTGTGTCAGTGTCAGTGTTTATGTCTGTAGAAGCATGAAAAATATGCTGGCAAAAGCTACGAGGCGTATTGATACAGAGCAGCGCAAACAAAGGCCTTCAGTGCCATCAGGCGTAAGAGCTCAAGGGTGCAGCACGTCCAAAACTGCTTCGGCGTAGACGGGACCCCCCCCCATCGCCTCCAGGGCATAAAAACTCAGCCGCTCTCAAAGCAGCGTTAAAATAGCGTACGAGGAACGCTTCGTCTTCCCCGAAATGAACCTGTCAAGTCACGCAGTGAACCTGGCCTCTGACTCGTGACAAAAAGTGCTGCACGGCGACCCAGACGACGGCTGAAAACAGGCACAGACCCCTCGGGACGCACACCACAGTATGATGGCGGATCCCTGTATTTAATGCAGAGGATTGGGTTAAGATACCACCGAACCGTCGTTTACTGACGTCCCCTCAGCATAAACCGCTCTTTTTCGCACAGAGGGATACGCTGCATTATTTTACACAGGCAGGCATAAGCCGGTTTACGCTCCGCAGTAGACAAACCGCCTGCCACGTCAAAAGCTGCACATCGTACGGGGCTCGAGGCACGTCTCTACGTCTAATTGCACGGAGCGGTGACAGGTTCAGTCAAGGCACGTCTCTGCAACGGATGCACAGAAGGGCTGCAGACCTTCGAAACACGTCTTCGCATTTAATGCACAGGATGATGGCAAATCTCTGTAGAAGATTTGATTACATCTTCGAAAGCCGTGATTCCGGCTAAGACGTCCCCGTCAGCACTCGGGCACGGTACGCAGCGGCTTCTACGCTCATTCAAGACCTGTGCCCCTTCGGCTCTCAACGCCTCTCTGGCTCCTACGCCTATCCAGCTTCAACGCCTCTCCGGCTCCTACGCCTACCCGGCTTCAACGCCTCTCCGGCTTCTATGCCTATCCGGCTTCTATGCCTATCCGGCTTCTACGCCTATTCGGCTTCTATGCCTATCTGGCCTCTGTGCCAGGGTGACAGTCATTTGGCTTCTACGCCAACCGTTTCTACACACGGGATACCTACCTGCGTGGCTCTTACGCCGTGATCTTCGTAGCAATAGTACGCGTTGTGTTCCCTTAGTTGGACCCGCGTCATACGCTCATTCAAAAGATAATCCATACGCAGGCATTGGTTACTTTAACCGTTGTGTAAAAGGGTATTGTACTTCCCACTCCTCGGTTTTTATACCGACAGAGTGGTCACTGTCACCAAAACTCTATAAATAGAGACCCCTATCAATGGGGAAAGGAGAAAAAAGAGAGGAAAAAAGAATTATCATCCAGGAGAGAATTATCGTCCAAGGAGAGAGAGAGAGAGAGAGGGAGAGAGCCCGGAGAGCAGGCAAAGAGCAGGGATCGACGACCTTGGCCTCGTGCGTCCAACCTCTTCTGCAACCTTCGAAGCTGCTACCTGTCTTCCACGGCACTTCTTCAACATCGTGTGGTCCAAGGGCTAAAGTGATCGACCGCAGATCAGACACCTATAGCAATTTATACCCAGATTAAATAAATTGTACTCCCACATCCTCGTATAGGATTACATTGTACAAGTTTGTTTGTAAACAGAAGGGCGCAGGTTTCGCATAAACCCCGTCATTGAAATACAATTTCATTCATTTCGTTTAATACCACAAACAAGATGGCGACTCTGCTGGGGACATCTTTCTCTTCTGACGAGGAAGTAATTGCTCAACACGATACGGTATCCGTGGGAACCGTGAAGAAGACGCTGGTCGTTCATTTCGACCAGTCATACTACGAAGACATGCTTCGAGCCGGGGGTAGCTCTCGCCCTCTCTCCGTCCAGGACAACAGGAAGCTGCGCAATGTGTGGATGCCCAAGACATCCTCTACTATTCCTGTGGACTCTCCGATCTCTCCGATCTCTCCGGACTCTCCGATCTCTCCGATCTCTTCGGCCAACGAGGTTGTAGCGACGCTCCCTCCGTGCCCCGCACGTAAAATTCAGTCTCCCGCTACGCGCGGTACAGACAAAACTTCGGGCGAAGCCTTAGCGCTAACCCCGAAGAATCCACTGCGCTTTACGCGTAGGAAACAGTCTCCCGCTACGCGCGGTAAAGACAAAACTTCGGGCGAAGCCTCAGCGCTAACCCAGAAGCCTTCACTGCACTTTACGCGTAGAAATCTGTCTCCCGCTCCGCGCGGTACAAACAGAACTTCCGATGGTGCCTCGGCGCCAAGACGGAAGAACAGATCTCGCTCCACCCGCAAGACATCATCTGACCTCTGCGATAAACCAGATGAGCGCTGTGATCTCCGCGAAGGAAAACAAGCGGCAGGCTACTTAACCTCTCGGCCTTCACGCCAGCGAAGGAACAGAATGCCTACCCTCCGGATCACGCGAGAAACCAATGGCCGACTAAGGGCCTCTCCGGCAACTCCTCCTGACCTACGCAAATATCTAGTCCAGAAGCGTAAAGAGAGGGGACCTTCCAAAATGTCTATTACGCCTCCTAGCAAGCATCATTGTAATAGCCACAAGGTTGTGATTAATTGCTGCTGTCCCAAAACAAAATGATCGGTCTTCGACCGATTGGGCTACTCTCTGTCTTTCCAGGGAGAGGAACCCGCGCATGCGCCTGTAAACATGGCCTCACACCTGCGTAGAGGAGGGTCGAGTTCAAGACGTCATCCCTCCAAGCCCCCGGGCCGAAGGAGGTTCAGTGACACTGAAGCCGGAGCATTCCAGAACACTCGCGCAAAGTCACGACAGCCAGCTCCATCCTCTTCCGATTTTGACGCTGGGGGTCGCCAAGAATCAGAAGCAGAAAGTGTAGAGTCGACTTCTACAGCGACCTATACAAATCCTTCAATGACGCCCAGGGAGATGGGAGCCTACGCCGTTGAAAATGAACGCGAGGAAGCTTCACCGTCAGGAGACGCGGAACAACGCCTCACCACGCTGGAAACATCTCTGCAACAAATACAATCCATGATGGAAAACATGCACCAGATGATGCTAACTCAGCACGCAGCTACCATGGCTCAAGCGTCGGTCCCGCCAACTCAGATACGTGTGGGGGTGGACTTACCACCATCCCACCCGAGCCAAGAGCCCGTGCTAGATCAAGAGTCAGAAGTTCCTCCGCTTCCTCACTCAGAGAGTGACTTACCTCCCGCTGGGGTTACGATACAACCAACTCCGCACCACTCTATGGCCCCGCTTCCGACTGAAAATCTGATGCAGGCAGTCCGGGAGTTGAAGGCCCAGTTTGACGCCTTGAAATACAAGGTTCAGCTCAAGAAACTGGGAATCAACCAGCCCTACCCATCTATCTGGGAGGAAGTCCCTTTCCCGCCAAGGTACAAACCTCAGACCATGGCCCTGTTCGAGGGAAAAACATCGTCGAGCCAGTACATGAATTATTTCAGCATGATGACGGTGTTGCTACAAGGGAACGACGCCCTCCTTACTCGGGTGTTCAAAGGTTGCCTCTCAGGAGTAGCCTATCAGTGGTACCGCAGCTTGGCGGATAACTGCATCACTTCCTTCGAAGACTTCAGAACTTTATTCTTCACACGGTTCTACGAGGGAGGAATGGACATGTCTATGTCCTCTCTCATCGAAGTCAAGCAAAAGGAAAAAGAAGACGTTCGCATCTTCATCGAACGTTTTCGTCAGGCCACCTTACAAATGTCTCCAGGAGTTCCCGACTCTGCATTGGTGGACATTTGCAGGAAGAACCTTCTTCCCGTGGTCTCGGTGTTCATAGGACCATATCAGTTCCGTGATTGGCCCTCGTTCATCATCTCGACGGTAGCAGCCGAAGACAATAGTCGCAAGGCGCGCGACAATGGCATCATGATCTCCGCCTCCGACAGAGGCAAGAGGCCATCTCCTAGCAGCGACCACCCTCGTGGTCCCAAAGGGAAAGAAGCCCTGGCAATTAATACGGCCAGACCAAAGATTGCGGCAACTGCGCAAGCAAAACCCGGGACTTCCAGACCCGTTGAAGTCTACTCCTTCGACGACGACGACGTCCCGAGCATATTCGAGTGTCTCGTCAAGAGTGGCAAGATCACCCTTCCAGAGCTGAGGCAGCCCCAGGAAGTTGGCAATACTAACGACCCCAAATACTGTGTCTTCCACCGATACGTACACCACCCAACAAAGGCGTGTTATGTACTGAAAAGGAAGATCCAGGGGTTAATCGATGCTAAGGCGATCACCCTGCACAACACCGAGAAGACGGTCATGGCCAACATGATCTCTCTCCAGTTTGGCAGTCTGCCCCCCCCGAACGATCCTGGATGGTGTTACGCCTATTTTTCGAGCAACAATGAACATCATCAATCTCCCTCCAGCTCGGGATCAAAATCGCAACCTGGTACCCCTAACTACCCGGCAAGACGAGATTATGTGGGTTCATCCCGACCTGGTGTCAGAAATCGGGGAAGAGACTGGTGCTATCAGAGCTAAGTCTAGAAAGAACTCCAAATGCAAACCATGCCATATGGTTGCAACTCCAGAAGAAGACGAGGTGTTGGCTACAGCAACCCGATCAGGGAAAGCCTACCTCAAGGACTACGGCACGAGCCCGGAAGACGCCCCAGCCACCAAGCCTTCGGGACCCGAGCCCGCCACACCAGAGACCGGTCCTTCAAGACCAACTCCAGCGGACAAGGGAAAACAAAAGGAAGTACGCTTCGATGTACCTGTGAAGAACATTCCAAACAAAGGTTTAGAGAAACCGTACAACTTCGACATCCTGGCCCAACTGGCCAATACGCCAGCCAGGTTGTCCATCTTCGAGCTACTCAGGCTCTCCCAAGACACTCGTCTAGCCCTGAGCGAAGCGTTGATGCAAGCGGATGTGTGCCTAACCCAGCTCAAGTCCCCCAACGAGGAACCCGTGGCGTGCCCTCAATGCCACAGTGTGATGGAGGTGGTACCAAACATCACCTTCACCCAAGACGACATGCTGCTGAAACACAACAGGCATGACATGCTGCTGAAACACAACCGGATTCAGATAGATCCAGGATCGTCAATCAGCATCATTCCTCACAGTCTGCTCAGGCCGTTGAGGATCCCCACCAGCGAACTGGCCTATACCACTATTACAATTGTGGGTTTCAACGCTGGAAAGAGTAAACCATTGGGGAAGATTCGCTTGAGAATCCAGATTGGCAACCTTAGATCAGTGGCTACATGCTACGTCATTGATTCAGAGGTGTCCTACAATATCCTGCTGGGAAGACTGTGGATCCACGACCACAACATTGTCCCTTCAACTCTACATCAATGCTTCAAATATGTAGATGCCAAAGGAGCGGTGCAAACCGAGTTTGCAGACTTAAACCCGTTCAGAGGGGTGGAATCCTACTACTCCGACGCCGTGTTATACTCTCAGAGCTACACAGAAGAGGTAACGGCCCAGACAGAGAAGGAATCCCGTCGGGAGCCAGAAGAACCCTCTGTCAAACAACCTCTGTCGATCAAGGTGAAAGGACGGACTGTTCGTCCAAAGGCCACAGAGCCTATGACCGCCCACCTGAACGATGCTAGGTCAGGAAAGGGGGTGATCCTTTGGCAATTACCTTAAACAAAAAGCCTCCACCCTTGGTCATCAACCTTCGGCGCGACAAAAAACCAAGGGATGTAAAAACTACTAACGCGGTTGCTAGTGACAATAAAAGTCCCCTTTCCCCGTACATTGACGAGATAGAACCAATAGCACAAAAATTCTTGGGAGCTATAAAGGCCTATCATCCATATGTATGGGAAGTAGCATCATCATCCAACGTCGTCGCAACGTATGGGCCCCATGAGGATTCTATCTTCATCGTCCCACCTACCTACAGCACTCAGCGTCCGATATTCTTCGGCCGTATGCGCAATCAACCAGCTATCCAAGAAAATGCTTTCGACGACGATACTGGGGAAATACAGGTTCGCCGATACAGCCCACAAGCGCTTAAGATCATACAGAATATGGGCTACAATCTGAAGCGGAACCAAGGTCTCAACAATGGGAGGGGCAGGCGTACGCCGCTGCTCGACAACTCTTGCTACCGACAAACCCGCTTCGGGTTAGGATATCCGACCTCCCTTGCGGCTTCTGAAGACGCCATTGCCTCTCCTCAAGGCGGCTCAACGTCCTCCGACTCATCCAACGAACTCTGACAAACATTCTCGATGAATATGGCATCGACAGATCCCTTAGAGGCAAGCGAACAAGAATCTGAGTTGTTCGAAAACGACGCTTGGGCTCAACACATGGATACGCAGTGGGAATTTTGCTTCGAGCAAAGGGAACCTCCCACTAAAGACGAAGTTGTCCAAATCGACGTTGGGGGTGAACTCTCACCAAAGCCAATATTTATCAGTAACTATCTTTCCCCAGCTGAAAGGGAAGAAATCATCCAACTGATAAAAGAATACGTCGACGTCTTCGCGTGAAATTATGAGGATATGCCAGGCCTCGATCCGAAGGTGGCTAATCACAAGCTCAACATTTTGACCGACTCAAGGCCTGTCAAACAGTACCAACGCCGGTTCCGCCCGGATATGATGGACGCCATTGAAGCTGAAGTCAAGAAGTTGATAGCCTGCGGCTTCATCCGTGAAGAGCAACATCCCGACTGGGTCGCCAATGTTGTCCCAGTCATGAAAAAGAATGGGAAGGTGCGTATCTGCATCGATTACTGGGATCTAAATGCGGCCTGTCCCAAAGATGAATTCCCTCTTCCTATCATCGACATCATGATCGACAACACCTGCGGTTTCGAACGCATGTCTTTCATGGACGGGTTCTCAGGATACAATCAGATCAAGATGCATCCTGAAGACGAGAAGCACACTGCTTTCCGGACACTACTGGGGGTATATTGCTATACGGTCATGCCCTTCAGATTGAAGAATGCCGGGGCTACATACCAGCGGGCCATGAGTAACATATTCCATGAGCATTTACGCAAAACAGTGGAATGTTACGTAGACGACATAGCCGTCAAGAGCCGCCTCAAAGGTGATTACCTCCAAGACTTGAGGACGGTGTTCGAGCTAATGTGTCGCCATCAACTCAAGATGAACCCTACGAAATCATTTCTGGGTGTATCTAGTGGCAAGTTCCTGGGATTTGTCATCACCACCAAAGGCATCCAGGTGGACCCTGACAAAGTCCAGGCAATCGTAGAAATACGACCACCCCGTAATCTGAGGGAACTCCGGGGATTTCAAGGCCGTCTGGCCTATATCCGGCGATTCATATCCAACCTCTCGGGGAGATGTCAGCCTTTTTCTTACCTCATGAAGAAAGGTGTATCTTTCGTGTGGGACGAAACCTGTCAGCAGGCGTTCGGAGACATCAAACGCTACCTCACCAGTCCGCCAGTTCTGGCACCTCCCGTCATGGGAAAACCATTCTTGCTGTACGTTCGAGCAATGGATCATTCACTAGGAGCTCTTCTGGCACAGAAGAACGACATGGGGCATGAACAAGCTATCTACTACCTCAGCAGGATGATGGTCGGGGCCGAGCACCGGTACAACCCAGTGGAGAAGGAATGCTTGGCTCTGATGTTCGCCGTCCAGAAGACACGACACTATGTCACCGGACAGACCATTCATATCATCTCCAGGATCAACCCTCTGCGGGTACTAATGAGCAAACCGAGTGTTCTTAACTCCCGACTCGCGACTTGGGTGATGCTATTAACGCCATATGACATGGTGTACGTACCGCAGAAGTCCATTAAAGGCCAAGCACTGGCTGACTTCCTAGCTGCCCATCCGATCCCGGAGTCCTCCAAGTTATGCGAGGACATTCCCGACGAAGTTGCAGAATGTAACTCCGCAATGGAGACCGACGCATGGCAACTCTTCTTCGATGGGGCCTCCAGAACCGGTCCCAAGGGAAACATCGTCTCAGGAGTAGGAGTCGTCCTGGTCACTCCTGATCAGCTCGTCATCTACCGAGCATATTCTCTTAGCGAGCCCTGCTCCAACAAGGTGGCAGAATACAACGCTCTGTTAATCGGGCTCCAAGCCGCCAAAGAGCTGGGGATCGAATCCCTGGAAGCTTTCGGTGACTCTCTGCTTATCGTCAATCAAGTCAGAGGGATATATGAAGTCCGGAATCTAGACCTCATCCCCTACCACCAAGCAACGGTCGAGATAGCCATGACCTTCAAAGGATTCTTCCTGGAGCATGTACCTCGGTCTCAGAATCTGGAAGCCGATGCCCTGGCCAGTCTAGCCGCAGACTTAGCCACTCCTATAAGAAGGCAGAATTCGGTAATCCTTCTTAACAGAGACTTATTCTGTGCGAAGAACAACCTTCACATAGGACGCAGCCATGCTGTGAACACAGATCTCCCCGGAAAAGACTGGAGAAGTCCCTTCATAGATTTCGTCGCATACGGAATCTTGCCGGAGGACCCCAAAGGAGCAGTGTCCATCAAGCGACGATCATTACGCTTCTATTACGATGCATCTGCACAATGCCTATATCGCCGGACCTACGACGGATTACTGTTGAGATGTCTGTCTAACGATGAAGCACAGCAGATTATCCGGGAAGCTCACAACGGCGTATGCGGAGCACACCAACCCGGTCCTAAGCTACAGGATCGCATCAGGAGAATGGGCTATTATTGGCCTACTATGATCACAGATGCGATACGGTATGCAAGACAATGCAGAGCCTGTCAGATTCACGCAGACTTCATACACCGACCATCTGAGCATCTGCATCCTACAGTTGCATCCTGGACTTTCAAAGCATGGGGTATGGACGTCATTGGTCCCATTCACCCATCTTCTTCCCGAGGTCACCAGTTCATACTGGCCATCACGGACTACTTCTCCAAATGGGCAGAGGCAATCCCCCTTGCTGAGGTAAAGGCGTCTAATGTGATCAGCTTCATCAAGCATCACGTCATTTATCGCTTCGGGGTCCCCCGAAGGATAATCCATGACAACGGGCCCCAGTTCATCAGCCAAGCGTTTCATCGATTTTGCGATAAAAATCGAATACACAATATCGCCTCTACGGCATACTATCCAGCTGCTAATGGTTTGGCGGAAGCTTTCAACAAAACCATTATCAAACTCTTGAAGAAGTTCGTCTCTTCAAACAAAAGAGATTGGAACGAAAAGCTGGGCGAATGTCTCTGGGCATACCGCACAACGGTACGAACGCCGACAGGCTGTACCCCATTCTCACTGGTATACAGGAGCGAGGCAGTTCTCCCCATTGAAATCCAGATCCCGTCGCTCAGGATAGCCGTGGCTAACGAGCTGACTCAAGAAAAGAATGACCTGTTAAGGCTTCAGGAGCTAGAAGGATTAGACGAGAAACGCCTCCAAGCTCAACAGCGCATCGCGCTCTACCAAGCACGCATTTCCAGAGCTTTTAATCGTAAAGTAAAGGAAAGGGTGTTCAAAGTCGGCGAGATAGTTTTAGCCGTAAGAAGGCCGATGATTCTTACTCACAGGAGTAAAGGCAAATTCCAGCCCAAGTGGGAAGGCCCTTATGTGATCGAGACAACATTCTCGAACGGAGCCTACAGACTAGCCCAGCCCAATGGAGACCTATTAATGGCTCCTATCAACGGCAAATTCCTGAAGAAGTACTACGCCTAATCTCCTCCACTCAGGAGGAATACGGCGAGATTCTCGTAATCCAACGAAACTACTTCAAAGAAGAAACTAGTATAGGCCCACAAATCAGTCATGTCCATATCACCTCTGAACTGTATTTCCTTGGAGAATCTGCCATGTCCATATCACCTCTGAACAGGCTTTCCAAGATTCTGACCATCGATTATCACCTCTGATATCGATCGTCACTTCAACTAACACCCGTACTAAATCTAAGTACGCCAGTGGTGTTAGGTCCACAAAATCTGCTACGTCCATATTACCTCTAGCAGGGCTTGTCCTCAAACCTATTATTTGCACCTAGGTGCGCAAAAAAGCAATAGGCCCACAAATCAGTCATGTCCATATCACCTCTGAACTGTATTTCCTTGGAGAATCTGCCATGTCCATATCACCTCTGAACAGGCTTTCCAAGATTCTGACCATCGATTATCACCTCTGATATCGATCGTTACTTCAACTAACACCTGTACTAAATCTAAGTACGCCAGTGGTGTTAGGTCCACGAAATCTGCTACGTCCATATTACCTCTAGCAGGGCTTGTCCTCAAACCTATTTACTTGCACCTAGGTGCGCAACAAGTAATAGGCCCACAAAATAGCTATGTCCATATTACCTCTGAGCTGTAAACTCTAGTAAAGCCTATCACGTCTATCTCACCTCTGATAGTACTTTACCTACAAAAACTTGGCCAAAGCACGTCCTATCATGTCCGTATGACCTCTGGATAGACGTGCCCTGCTGAAGTTTACCAAGAGTTTATCACGTCCATAATACCTCTGATACCACTCTCGCCCTAACCTGTCATTTACATTCCGAAATGATGGGTCCAAAGTTAGGAAAAAGTCTCTTTTTATTCCCAAGAAAGAACAAAATTATATCTGGGAAAGCAAAAAAAGAAAAGAAAGTACATCATTGCGGCGGAGCAGTCATGTCACGGATCTGCCGCGCTAGCACGGCCATCCTCTCGTCCCTAATGGCCAGAGCATCAGTACGGGCCCGCTCCAGCAGTGCCTCATTATCACTCGAATGGGACAGCTCGGCTATCGTCCGACGCACGCCGGCACAGGCACCTTCCGCGCGATCCAGATCCCGCCGCGCTGTGCTCAGTCGACCGGCCACCACATCCAAGCCTGCCAACGACTGGGAAGCCCACTCTTCTGCCTGAGCGAGTTTCTCCCTCAACCTGTGAATCCTCGCTACATTCCCCTCGTGCTCGGATTGGCACGTTGTCTGGAGGGCGAGGATCTCATCCACGGCGGCTTTCCTCTGAATCGCCTCCAGCTGGCGAGTTCGAAGGAGTTCCTTCAGGTCTTCCATCCGTTTGGCAAGATGCGCAGTCATAAGACCGTATCTGGTCTGGGCCTCAGCATCAAGATTGCCCTGAGCCAACCGCAAATACTCATTAATGGGTTGTTCTAAATCATTAACCATCGCCTCCAGGGCATCGGCTCCCCCGGAATCGCCGAACTCCCTGACAACCCCGATCGAGAACTGGGCAGTTCTCTTCAGGCGCTCGAAATCCAGACTCTTCGCCAACACCATTGATATCATCGCTCCCAAACCGGTTTAAAAGAGGCTGGTATGTTGCTCAGTCAGTGCAACTAAACCCGACTGAACGCCAGGAGAGACCGCGATATCAGCAAGTCCCCCACCAGAGACGATTGCAGACGAGGTAGCCACAGCTGCCGCCTCGACGGTTGGTGCGACCGAAGGCAAGGCCACGGTGACAGGCTCATCCTCCTCTCGAGGCGACGAAACCACTCCGGGCGAGCTAGCCCCCGAAGGTGTTTTCTCCTCAGGATCAGGTGCCTCCGTATCACCACCAGGGGCCGGAGCAGAGCCGGAAGGCGGCTCAACGCAAATCTCCCCGTGGGCTCCATCCCCTGAGAAGAAAGAACCCGAAAGTCGACATCAGTACAACGGTAACCTTTCTAAAAGGAGACATGAAAAACGATATTTACCCGGAGCCAATGGTATATATGGCGCATCTGCAGCCGAGGCAGCTAAACCTCGCTCTAAGGACGCAATGCGAACTATCATACCTGGGGAAGGAGGTGGACCAACTGACATCGCCCGAAATTCCTCCAAGTCTCCACCAAGACGCGGTCGAGGTTCGTCAACTGGAATCTCGTTAGGCACAGCAGGAGCTTTATCCGTTGCGGGTCCAGGGAAGGATCCTCCCATCTGCCATGGCCACCTAGGCGATCTCGTTCCACTACCCGGAGCAGTAGCCACAGCAACGACCCCTAGCGAAGATCCTCCGGCGCTGCCAACCGAAACCATAGAGGGTCCCTCTCTAAAAGGCGAAGAACCTCCAGCCAAAGACTCATCCCCGACATGGGGAGATGTAGGCCCACTCCCGGTAGCTTCAACACCAAGAATGCAGAAAGGACGAGCAACTGTCTCCTTCCTCCTCTTACGAACAGAAGCCTCCTTAGGAGCATGCGCCCTTCGCTTCTGAGGAACTACCAAAGCCCCCGCAGGCGGAGGCACTTCACACCCCGGCATCGACTCCAGGGGTTCATCCGGGGTATCAAACTCCTCACCCTCATCGGGAGAAACCGAGGGAACTTCAACTCCTCCCCCGGCAATAGGAGAGGACACCCTAAGACTTCCGTGTATGTCAAAATCGCGGTGGAAGGTGTTGATCGCCACGTAAAACTGGGCGTAAGAATGAAGGATGCGCAGCTCCGTAGATGGGGTGACATCCGGCACGACGAAGGCTGCTCCAGTGCAACCCGTGATGAAATACCGCCATCCTCTGGCTCCATCAATGAGCCCGCCTCTGGACCTGAAGCTGGTGACGGCATTGCCCACGTACAGCTGGCCGTACCCAAATTGCCTGGCGAACCGACTAGGCAAATAAGGCTCGAAGAAGCAATGGTCTTCACTCCTGTACAGGAGATGGGAGGGTCTAATGCAGACCAGCCAATTAAAAGCCTCCGGAGAAAGATCGGTCTTCTCTCTACCCGAGTCCTCAAGTCTCATCCCTAATTGATGGAGATCTACGGGAGAGAGAGTACAGAGGAGCTTCCAGCCATGGCTGAGGTTCAATGCCAGCCGACAATCTAGAACGGTGTCCACGTTCCAGGAAGAATCCTTGTAGTTCAACAAGAAATTTCCCCCTGAGCTGCTACCAGAGCCAGGAGACATCACCCGGGGATTGTGGAGAATTAACCAACCCATCAGATACAGGTATGGTAATTCCACCCTGGGAAAACTCTCACGCCGGGCTTCATCAACAAGCAACCCATCGGTCAGAGCTCTCAAGCCCGCCTGTATACGGCACACCATGGCAGGAAGCAAGCCCGGTCTTGCCCCGAACACCAGGCGCACTGCCGGCCACAAGATGTTCCGGTGAATGCGGTCCGCGGACGCAGTACCAGGCACTACTACTCGACGCAGCCATAACGAGAGGAAACCAGCCAGCTGGGCTTCCTTGGATAGAGACCCGTGACAGCGCCTCAGGTAACTACGGGCCGTAGTACCTTCGGGGTACTTTCCTACCCTCTCAACGAGGATCTGGTCCGAAGCTTTGGCCTCCTCCATAAGGCCATCCACGACCTGGGCACTAAGCACGCCCAAACAGTTCACGGGCTCATTCTTGCCCCCCGAAACTTTCTCCAACCTGGCAGCTCTAGCTCGGTGGAAGAAAAGGTAGGACATCCACTTGGTAGTGTGGGCCAAACCAGAGGGCTCGTTGTAAAAAGTGGTGCAGGCAAGATATTGGCACATCAGCTCCTGATACACATCCGCCACCCGAGGGTCCGAATCCCCCAACTCCCGGTTGGTGGGAACATACTCTTCATACGGGGTATCCCCCATTGGCAGCCTCGAGACAACCGCCATCTCATGAAGGGCCAATCCCAACTCCCCCAGTGGAGTGGCAAAGGTCCCAGTGAGCGAAACGTATCGCTCCATCAGTGCCAAGAACAAATTAGGGTTGGGAGGCAACCCGACGCTCGTCGCGCTCACAGCGGCATACAGTCCAATGCCCTCTAGCTCTTGCCGAAAGCGCTTCAAGGCCCAGTTAACTAGGCTGGTCCATCGGAGGTTTGCTGGGGTAACCCACCCATTACACCGAGGATTCTCCTTGGGGTACACCCCACCTCGTCCCATGAAGCTGTTGCAGAAAGTCGACAGTTGGACCGGCTGGATCACAGAGCTGTCTTCGCTCGGGACGCCACCCGGGTACAATCCCCGGAACAACGTCACAGGACCAGAAGGACGACTGACAAACGATCCCTGGTCAGCTCCTTTCTGATGAAAGATCTTTCCCGGCTTGCCATGAAGATCGGGAGTCAACGTCCACGACATCTTTCTGGGATGAGTGGCATAGAAGAAAGCCGAGATGGGATAATCCCTCAGCATCGTCGGCAGGTACAGAACCAAGCTCTCGATAGCAAAGACCCAAGGTTCCCTCTTAGGCTTCGTCTGGGACCGCTTGTCGATCATGTCCCCGAAAAGGAAAGCCGGCTTTACGTACCGCTCTCCGTCTACATACGTCAGGGGCTCCCCATTGATCATACTCAGCAGTGCCCGCTCGCCCTGAGCCGCCAACAAAAATCCCCTTCCCTCAGGATACTGGGATCCGGAGAGGAGAAATGCCACGTGGGACAAGTCCTCCAGGTAGTTCGAGTGAAGCATCCCGGCGGAGGAACCCATCACCTCGGTCAGCGGAGACTCACCCAGGTTAACTACAAAGGTGCAAAGAAAGTATGTCATTACAAAAATCTTGCACAAACATACAAAACCAAAGAAACGACAAACTGTGCTCTACGCCAGGATTGTACGAATTCGGTTATTATACGCCGGGAGTCCCCTCCGCAAATGTAAAATGCTTATTTTACGACATACGCCAGTTTTCGGTAGCCAGAGCTTTTACGCTAGGAACTACGAAAATATGGCGCCTTTACGCTAGCACACGAGAAATGTGGGCGTAAAAGATAAAAACGCCTCCGTGCATCATCTTCCTCAGAAGAGGCTATCAGCACAGAAGGCGACCTAGCGCGGTCACGTTCAACGTGTGCGAAGGATTTTTGTTATTCTTGACACCCCAAAGGATCTACCTCTCAGACCGGGTGCGCTGCCCGTCGGCAGGATACTTCCGGAAGGAAGTCCACCTTGCCCGACCGAAGACTCCCTCGCTGGGGCAGTGGGAGAAGAAGAAGAACCTATGCTCTTTCCCTTAGCGGAGGAGGTTTGTTTCGTCGCCATTTCTGAAAGCTCGAAGTGCTCAGAGAAGGAATGAAGGAGAAAAGCTCGAACAATCAAGAACTCTCGTTCGCAGAAGACGGATGAAAAGTTTTTCTCTCCAAAGCTTGGGATGTATATAGAGTCCGGATCGACTCCTCGAATCCTCGGACGGACTCCTCGAGACCCTAACCAAGTCTCGCATTAATAGTCGGATATGATTGGGTGCTACGTCAAACCACTACCCTCGAAAGACGGACAGTCAGCGAATTCGAAAAATTCTTCGCGCAAGACAGTTCAGCAGTTCTACGCTAAAGGAGCTTTCTACGCTCGACAGCAACAGATCTATGATTTTACGCTCGTAAGCTACAAGTCTATGGTTTTTCTCGCCCAGATGCCTTTGTGCTAGGTAGCTTTTACGCTCGAGAGGCGACAAACCTACGGCTTTACGCTCAGCAGATACCAAATCGATGATCTCACGCTCGATGGCGCTCAGTTTACGCTCAGAAGCAACAGATTCGCAAAACTTCACGCTCGAAGAAATTCTCTTTTCAGGAGCTACAGATCCACAAGTCCTACGCTAAAGGAGCTTTCTACACTCAACAGCAACGATTCTACGGCTTTACGTTCAAGCAGCTATAAGTCTATGGTTTTTCTCGCCCGGATGCCTTTGTGCTCGGTAGCTTTTACGCTCGAGAGGCGACAAACCTACGACTTCACGCTCAGGAACCACAAGTCTACGACTTCGCGCTCAACGGTATTTTACGCCCAGACGCTACAGGCTGAGGATTTCGCACTCCGCGACTTTCCGCTTATCCAAAACAGTCCCCGACCCGGTCAAGTGCAAAGAGTTCACACAGAAGATACTCGTTCTTGACCCCAAGTACCCAAAACGGACAGAGTACAACCATTAAGAAATTACTCTTTTCGGGTCCCAAAATTGGAGGTTCATCCGGACTCCAGTCTGAACATCTCGTCTGTCAAAGATGACAAAGCTCAGCCAGAATCCTCGACCCTGTTTCAAGGGAGTTCCGAGAGATCATTCTTGAAGACGAAGACTGAACAAAGTTCTGCTCATCAGAAGCAGCAGTTCAGAACTCTACGCGGTTCCTTAGCCCTAGCAACATGACAGTTCTAAGTGTTCAAAATGCTAAAGCAGCGCTCTATGCACTATCCGCTGCACGTAAAGAACAGGACAGAACCTAGTACTCTCTATACAGGGTCGCGTAAAGTATCAGACGTGTCGAAGCTGCACACATTCAGACTTCACAGCAACGTATGGCAAGTGATCATATGAAGAAAAGACGACTTTATTGAAGATTAAAATCATGATTACATGTGAGGGAAACCCTGTCTACAGGGGTTTTTTCTTCACTTTTCATGGTTACATATGAGGGAAAATGCCTCTATTAGAGGTTTCCTCATCATCGTCTAAAGATCGCACCGAGAGGCTGTTCTGACAGGTTCTCACGTCGGTGAAGGTCTTCCTCTTCTTCTAAGAAGATGATCACCGACGGACACGACAGAGATGGGGCTTGCATAGATTTTGCAGATCCCCTACTCCGTGCACCGCTCAAACCGGGACAGCACGAGTCTGTCTGACTCTCGTCACCGGAGGTAAGAGGAGAAGGCGCCAGTTATAGGCAGCACGGTCAAGAATGACCGTTCCTCTCGCCAGACGCAACGCCATACAAAGTTGCTGATTATCCCGAGCAAGGGAGGCTAAGATATCCTTCCATGATCCATCGCTGCAGTGGACACTTGCTCGAAGACGCCGTCTTTTTCGGCTCCCAACATGCTGGAAGAACATGATCTCCTTCTTCCTCAGATCGACCCGACGAACTCTGGCGATCATTTTAGCATGGTGATGGGAATATGGGGAAACAGGTTAATCCCCTGCCTTTTTATAGGCAAAAGAGATCACAGCGGTCCCCAATAAATCCGCCATAAAGGCCGCACCGACCGTTTCAACGCTCCATTCAGAAATGTTTCGAGTCACGAGGGGCCATTCATGCTTCATTCAAAGCGTTTCAAATTCCAAAGGATTTTAAAAGCTTTGAAGGGGGTCTTGTAGAAGCATGAAAAATACGCTGGCAAAAGCTACGCGGCGTATTGATACAGAGCAGCGCAAACAAAGGCCTTCAGTGCCATCAGGCGTAAGAGCTCAAGGGTGCAGCGCGTCCAAAACCGCTTCGACGTAGACGGGACCCCCCCCATCGCCTCCAGGGCGTAAAAACTCAGCCGCTCTCAAAGCAGCGTTAAAATAGCGTACGAGGAACGCTTCGTCTTCCCCGAAATAAACCTGTCAAGTCACGCAGTGAACCTGGCCTCTGACTCCTGACAAAAGTGCTGCACGGCGACCCAGACGACGGCTGGAAACAGGCACAGACCCCTCGGGACGCACACCACAGTATGATGGCGGATCCCTGCATTTAATGCAGAGGATTGGGTTAAGATACCACCGAACCGTCGTTTACTGACGTCCCCTCAGCATAAACCGCTCTTTTTCGCACAGAGGGATACGCTGCATTGTTTTACACAGGAAGGCATAAGCCGGTTTACGCTCCGCAGTAGACAAACCGCCTGCCACGTCAAAAGCTGCACATCGTACGGGGCTCGAGGCACGTCTCTACGTCTAATTGCACGGAGCGGTGACAGGTTCAGTCAAGGTACGTCTCTGCAACGGATGCACAGAAGGGCTGCAGACCTTCGAAACACGTCTTCGCATTTAATGCACAGGATGATGGCAAATCTCTGTAGAAGATTTGATTACATCTTCGAAAGCCGTAATTCTGGCTAAGACGTCCCCGTCAGCACTCGGGCACGGTACGCAGCGGCTTCTACGCCCATTCAAGACCTGTGCCCCTTCGGCTCTCAACGCCTCTCCGGCTCCTACGCCTATCCGGCTTCAACGCCTCTCCGGCTCCTACGCCTACCCGGCTTCAACGCCTCTCCGACTTTTATGCCTATCCGGCTTCTACGCCTATCCGGCTTCTACGCCTATTCGGCTTCTATACCTATCTGGCCTCTGTGCCAGGGTGACAGTCATTTGGCTTCTACGCCAACCGTTTCTACACACGGGATACCTACCTGCGTGGATCTTACGCCGTGATCTTCGTAGCAATAGTACGCGTTGTGTTCCCTTAGTTGGACCCACGTCATACGCTCATTCAAAAGATCATCCATACGCAGGCATTGGTTACTTTAACCGTTGTGTAAAAGGGTGTTGTACTTCCCACTCCTCGGTTTTTACACCGACGGAGTGGTCACTGTCACCAAAACTCTATAAATAGAGACCCCTATCAATGGGGAAAGGAGAAAAAAGAGAGGAAAAAAGAATTATCATCCAGGAGAGAATTATCGTCCAAGGAGAGAGAGAGAGAGGGAGAGAGCCCGGAGAGCAGGCAAAGAGCAGGGATCGATGACCTTGGCCTCGTGCGTCCAACCACTTCTGCAACCTTCGAAGCTGCTACCTGTCTTCCACGGCACTTTTTCAACATCGTGTGGTCCAAGGGCTAAAGTGATCGACCGCAGATCAGACACCTATAGCAATTTATACCCAGATTAAATAAATTGTACTCCCACATCCTCGTATAGGATTACATTGTACAAGTTTGTTTGTAAACAGAAGGGCGCGGGTTTCGCATAAACCCCGTCATTGAAATACAATTTTATTCCTTTCGTTTAATACCACAAACAATGTCGTATCAGCAAAAGGAAGATAGAGTTAGGTTTAGGGTTACCTGACCCTCTGATCGAGGAGGGGGGTCGTCGGGGCCGAGGGGCGCCGAGGCAGGGGGATGAGGGGGTCGTCGAGGCCGAGGGGCGCCGGGGCAGGGGTCCCTTGGGAGTTGCCGGAGTCGAGAGGGGTCGAGGTTACCGGGGCAGGTGTAGTGCCCCGCTCCGCGTTGGCACTATATACAAGAGATATCACTTTGAAGGTTCGAGCAGAAGCTTTCTCGAAGAGTTTCCCGATTGAAACACAAGACGATTGATCTGGGTGAGTGGGCAAAACTTCAGTCTATGATTCTTGCATACCTTAATAATGAATCTGAGTTTTTAAAATGCTTGTCTATTGATAGAACCTAACTCTGCATGCACACTTAGAGAATTGTATTTGCTTCAAGAAAGATTGCCTGCATTATTAATAAGAGAACTTATATGCTTACCTAAAAGAGATAGAACTATTGTGATGCTATGTATAGAAATAAATACTGCATGCTAGTTACACTAATACCACTATCGAATGAACCATTGTATGCTAATAAGAAGATTAAATGACTGCTTAAACATGTCTTTATATCGAATGCTAAAATATAGAATATAATTGCATCGTTAGTTAAAAATAGAAAGATATAATTGCTTCCATGCTTGTTTTAATAAGATAACTATTTAAATGTCTCAATGATCGCACTGCAAAAGATATAATTGTTTGAATAACTTGTACTGTGTGCTATTGAACCTATCGATCAATTGAAAAGAAAGAAGATTGAACCTATTGAATTGATTGATCATATCGAATCTATCGAATTGATTGAATAGGAGATAATTGAGAACACTGGCTCTAGCATTTGATTGAATGTTTGCTTATTCATGGACTTGTGCATCATATAGTCTTTATCTGATAGAATTGTATTCATGCATTGGTCTGACAACTTGTGCACAAGATATCGGGTCTCTCGAGCAGTATCATGGGGCACTAGGAACCGTTATGCCTGGGAGAGACTAATCAAACACCCTGAGGCTTGGAATCCTCACGATTAGGGGGTGTGGCTATTAGTGTAGTGCTGAACCATGAGTCTCGGCTGCTATTTGAGCATATTTTAGTTAATAGCAACCATGTGTCTCAGCAGCTATTAGCCGATCCGTCATTAGTGAGAATGGCTTGTACGTCCCAATTTCTAATCTCGGGGATCCACACTCGGGGGCCATCATATAGTTAGGGCGTATGCTAGGTTAGCCTCCTTGCATACCTAATTGTTTGTTGTAGGGACAAATAGAAAATATAACTTTGTTTATATATACAAATTTTGCTCATTTGTATGTCTGTTACATGGATAACCGTTCGATGATGGGTAATAATCACTGTATAAGTGATCACTTGTTATTGTTTATGTTCTTATCGAACTGCTCATAAGACTTGTCTATTTTGCATGTATATGTACTGCTATCTTGAACTGAGAAGAATAGTCCATTACATGCACTTGTCTTGATTTGAGATGAATATTTTCCTAGATAACTTATCTTCCTAAGAGTTAATGAATATGGTACATGATACATGTTGCGCATTGCACGATAGAACAATGCCCCTACGATATGCTTGATTATAACGTATATGCAAACTGTTTTCAAAGATATATTTTCGAAAGAAGTAATCTGACTCAAATCTTGTTCTGCATTAAATAAACCTAGGTAAAAAGTAGCAAGATCACTAGTAATGTAATGTTTTGCCACATGCTTAGTTAGTATTAGTTTTAGAGAGTGTTGCTTCTGTTCGTTTCTTATTCTCACCAGTACTTTTTCCAAAGTGCTGACCCTCTACCAGTTTGCTTGTTCGCAGTTACTGGATCGTCCGTCGAAGCAATAGCCGAGCCTCATCCCCAGGACCCAAAAATCTGAAGTCGATGCCTTGAGCTGTATCGAGATATTTTGAGTTGCTTTTGTATAAAGGAATGTAATATATAGAACGATGTCATTGTAATCGAGAGAGATAGCTTGAGCGAATTGTAATCTCGTACAAGCGACGCTTGTAATACATCTTGAATATCGATAAAGAGATTATTTTCTTATGCCATTGTGTTCTTTACTTTTCTGCAATATTGTGTTGATGCTTCTGTCTTGAATATCTTACTTGCCCTTGTTCAAATCTTTGGCCTTGTGCAAGCGCAACTTAGGCTTGCACGATATAACGCTAATACGAGGATGATCGGTTTCGCAAGGCGCCATACAAGGATGATCGGCCTCTTGCAGGAATTGGGACGTGACATAATGGTATCAGAGCCACTCGATCCTTTGGCCATTTTGTTGCTTCGCTTCGACTCAGAGATATCCCAGATATTATTGATGCAATGTACGTTATATACAATAAGTCCAAAGATATTCTCAGAGATGCGCGCAAAAGTTTTCTGGATTGTTTTATTGCATGAGAGATATGATTTGTGATTTCTTTAGTTTTATTGACTTCTGATTGCTAGAGTTCTTGATTGAGGATGGTGAGGGATGATGACTATCGGTTCTTTGGATATCGAAAGTTTTTTCTTGAGTTTCAAGGATGGAACTTCTTCTCGGTGGGTAAGTATGTAGTGTCCTACTCCGCGTTGGCACTATGTACAGGAGATATTGTTTTGCTGGCTCGAGCGAAAGCCTTCTCGAAGAGTTTTCTGATCGAAACACAAGATGATTCATCTGGGTGAGTGGGTAGAACTTCATTCTTTGATACTTGCACGCCTTAATAAAGAATCTAAAATTTTGAAATACTTTTCTATTGGTAGAACCTGACTATGCATGCTCACTTCGAGAATTATATATGCTTCAAGAATGGCTGCATGCATGATTAATAAGAGAATTTATATGCTTGCGTAAAAGAGATAGAACCATTATCATGCTAAGTGTAGAAATGAATATTGCATGCTGTTACACTGATACTATTATTGAATGAACCATTGCTATGCTAATAAGAAGAGTAAACGACTGCTTGAACATGTCTTCATATTAAATGCTAAAAGATATAATAGAATCGCATCCTTAGTTAAAAAGAGAAAGATAGAACTGCTTCCATGCTTGCTTTAATAAGATAACTGTTTGAACATGTCTAATTGATCACACTACAAAAGATAGAACTGTTTGAATAACTTGTACTGTGTGCTATTGAACCTATCGATCGATTGAAAAGAAAAAAAGATTAAACCTATCGAATTAATTGAACCAATCGAACATATCGAATTGATTGAATAGAAGAAAATTGGGAGCTCTAGCTTTATCGCTTGATTGAATGTTTGCTTGCCCATGGACTTGTGCATTATATAGTCTTTATCTGATAGAATTATATTCATGCATTGGTCTGATAACTTGTGCACAAGGTATCGGATCTTTCGAGTGGTATCCTGGGGCATTGGGAATCATTCGGCCTGGGAGAGACTAATTGAACACCCTGAGGCTTGGAATCCTCAAGATTAGGGGGGTGTGGCTATTAGTGTAGTGTTGAACCATGAGTCTCGGCTGCTATTTGAGCGTATTTTAGTGCATAGCAACCATGTGTCTCAGCAGCTATTAGCCGATCCGTCATTAGTGAGAAGGGCTTGTACGTCCCAATTGTTAATCCCGGGGATCCACACTCGGGGGCCATCATATAGTTTGGGCGCATGCTAGGTTAGCCTCATTGCATACCTAATTGTTTGATGCAGGGACGAACAAGAAATATCACTACCAGAAAAAGTCAAATTAGCGACGTTTAAAAACGTCGCTAAATGACCAAAAAATGTCGCTAATTACGTTTAGCGACGTAATTAGCGACGTTTTAAAGAAGTCGGAAAAAATTAAGTCGTTAAAACAAAAAACGTCGTTAAACGTCGCTATGCCGACATTTTTTAGCGACTTTAATGTGTCGCTAAATTTAGCGACGTTTAGCGACGCAGCGTCACTAATTAACGACGTTTAATAAAGTCGCTAAACGTCGCTAATTAGCGACTTATATAGCGACGTTACACCGACGTCTTTAATGACCTGGCAATACTGCCATGTCAGCAGTTTGCAACGTACATCGACGATTTTAGCGACTTTATTAGCGACGTGTAACAGCATCGCTAATTAGCGACGTAGTTAGCAACGTAAATGAATGTCGCTAAACGTCGCTAATTTCAGAAAAAAAATAAAAAAATATTACTGAATTGCATTTCTGGGTTTGCCAACCCCCTTGGGTTCTTTATCAGGTATATGATGGTAGTAGAAATAATTGAATAAAGGACACAGTAGCAGCACCAAGGGGAAAAATTCTAGTGCACTGGGTAAATACAGGCCAAGTATCAATCATTAGTTGTAAACCAAAATATATTATAACTGTGTGAATATCTAGCAAATCTTATCGTAAAGGACACATATTGAATATGAATAATATAATAAAATTTGAAAAAAAGAAAGCATCCAGCAAATCTCATCGTAAAGAATATGGCAAATTTATATACATACAATCGCATCCTAAATAATAATAATAAAAAAATATCCAGTAACTAGCTATACTACCGCGGATCTGCAGGAGGCTGACCACCGGCGCGCTTGAAGGATAAGAACTGCTCATACTCGTCCCGTAGAATCGACACCGATGTCGATGGAGAAGGCAGTGACGTCGGTGGAGTCTATGTCGATGTAGGCGCACCAGGAGGCCGTGCCCGCTCCAAGTCTGTGAGTCGCTGGTTGTAAGAATCCATGGTAGATAACAGCCTCGTAATACTATGAACTATTGAATCCTGCATCATCGTCAGCCTCTCGCCCATTAATAGTTGTGACGCCTGCAGCTCCATGATATTGCGGTCTGTCGAGGCTCTAATATCATTTGTCAAATCTCGGAGCTCCGTCATTCTGCGGTCGAGCATATCGAATCGTGCGATGAGCATCGGATCATCCGCCTGCGGCTGGGACCGGGGCTGCTCCTCCATCCTTCGCAGCAACTCGTCACGGAGAGACGCAATCTGACGGTCAACGACCTCCTGGACTCTTGCCGACGACTGCGAGGGCTGCGACTGCGAGGGATGTGTGGAATGCGCAGCTGTCGGGGAGGCCCTAGATGACTGCGTCGCAACCAGGGCGCCATAGGAGCCCTTACCGTAGTACGTACCCCTCTGGAGACCACCAGCTGCGGTCACCCACAAGTCGTCCGCCGACGGAGCTGGAGCGGGCTGCGACGAAGTACCAGCCTCTCTAGGTGTAGGTGCACTAGCAGTAGCCCGCTCACGCAGCCTAAGATACTCGGCCTAGAAAGATTTGGAAACTCGATAATTGCCTAAGTTATACTAAAATTAACACAAAGTAAAGTAATACTTACATAGGTCTGCGAGGCCCTCTCATCAATGAGATTTCCGTCCTTGCGATGGGTGGCCAAGAAGACAGTCACCATGTTTGCATCCTCACCCCTCTGTACCTGTTAAAAATATATTATTTATTACTAAACTTAAATATTTTTTCCAAGTACCATTTTATGGTACTTACATTAAAATAATATATTTTAAAAGAAAAAATATACCAAACGATGAAAATGTTCCGTCATCGGAATCGAGCTACCACACCACTTGGCAGCATTCCGCCTAGCCGCCTTGGCCTTCTCAGACCTTTTCTTGTATCTCGGATCGTCGAATCTAGCCCTCATCGCAGTCCACTGCTCAGGCGTGATCCAACCTTGGATCAATTTTTCAGCACGATCACGAGCCTTCTGGTCATCCAGAGCATCTCGGATAAGCTTGGCGGCAACGGTAGGAAAGAGCCGCTCGATCAACTCGACCCGGTGCAGAGGATAAAAATACGTTTGCTACAATAAATAATTTAGTAAGTGAGCATCACGGATAAGTTATATAATATGCATAAATTAGAGAATTTATTTAATATACTTTTACCTGGAAGTGCGCAAACCAGAATGCCTTTCTCTCCTCCGGAGCCTCAGAGTTGTTGATCCAAGGGCCACCGTAGTTGTTCCTCAGAAATTGGCCCAGGTGTCTCTGAACCGACGATGGATGATATCTATACAGAGATAATAATTTAGAATACTGAAAAAGTCAATATACGATGAATAAAGAAATACACGATATATATTATATTAAACCATCTAATTGACTTACTTTGTACCGTTGGCCCAAATATCTGTCCTCGTCTCCTCCGGAGGTGCGCATGGAGGATCTTGCTGATGCTGGGACAACGTGGGCACGACCTCCTCGACATGCTCATCTGTCCCCATGGTTCCGTCAGCAGGAGGAACGCTGGACGAGGGTGTACTATCAAGCCTGGAACTACTCGTCCCAACAGTCGGAGATGTGAGTGATCGATATACTGGAGTACTGGGCGACGATGATCCGGAACCAACAGTAGGCAGTACCGGAGGAGCACTCTTTCTACCTCGGGACCTGCCGAATCCTCTGCGTTGTCCTATCATATCTGATAACAACATATGATGAATATAGAAAAACACAAATATATAGTATATTCTACAGTCGAAATGTGATGCATATCTCAAAGCATTCTACAGTCAAAATATAATACATATATTCGTTAAAATAGTACATCTACTTCGTCAATTTTCTAACCTTGATCTACATTCTACAGTCAAAATATAGTTACATTCTATAGGCAATATATTTTATTTTCAATCATCTTCAGAAAATTCATCTTGTTCGCCTTCCTCGTCCTCATCTTCCTCTTCCTCCTCCTCGTCTTCACTTTCATCTACTTCGTCTTCCTCTTCGAATAATTCTACATCTTCTACATTATTACTCGTGTAATGAGTAACTTCCGTTGAGTCCACATCTATAATATTTGTTATAAGAGGTAGATCGTCCTCCTGATAAGCTATTTCGTCAATGTTAAAGGTATTTCTAGCTTTAGTCTTGCATACTGCCCACCAATCTGACCTCGCTGTCCCCCGTCTAGGATAAGTTGTGAAGTACACGAGCTGAGCCTGACTTGATAGGACAAATGGTTCGTAGCCTTGATATATACGCTTGTAGTTTATATCCACAAGGCCATGCTTGTCAATTTTCCAACCTTGATCTTGAATCGGATCAAACCATTCACACCTGAATAGCACGATATTAGCAGGTTCTGTGCCATAATTATATGTCAACTCCACAATCTCTCGTAAGATGCCAAAAAAATTATTGCCCGGATTGACGTCTTTGTAGTTCGAAGATTTGATACACAAATAACTATTTTTCGTGGAATCAAGATCCAAAAGCTGTCTCTGATAGGAGCATTTGTTGACTTGAACATGAACCCATTCATACAGAAACTTGGCCATATTTTTACGGCAGTAATTGGTCCATTGACTAGAGTTCTAATAGATTCAGTCTTGGGTGTTATCAGACGATCGACCTAAACACCAAAGTAGCGATAGTAAGTTATTTGTTTTGCAAGTGCAGAAATAAAAAGTAATTACCAAGCATCTTACATATGCGCTCAACCAAGAAGGAAAATGGCATCTCATATCTTGTTCTACTTCTTCGTCTGTTATGTAGGGTCTAACCGACCTTAACTCATCATTATATGTGCTGAAAAACAATGAAGCAACTGCTTATTAGTAGCATAATAGTATCTTATACTATTACATTGAGATGATGTAAACATGGACGTATTAATTACTTACCCCTCTAGCTTCTCCACTTCATCCTCGTCGCAATTGAGTAATATATACAATTGAGCAGCCCTTAGCTCATCGTAATTCAAATATCTCTTCTTCATTTTTCTTAAAGGCTTTCCAGACGCATTGAATACTTTGAGTATTGCATCATTAGATTCCTGATATGCGTCGTCGTTTCTCGGAGCTTTCGTCCTATTAGTAGCAACATGCGGTTTAAAATACGTCGAGCAAAAGTTTGTAATCTTCTCGAGAACATAAGCTTCATAAATAGAGCCGCTCAAAGGGGTACATCCACCGATAACTGACAGGACCACCAACATGTGCCTCATAGGAAAATTGAATTGGCAAATACTCCATAGAGTCAAAGAATCCAGGAGGAAACACCTTCTCGAGCTTACATAGTGTTACCGTAATGTCCTTCTCTTGCTTTTCTAGACGATCGACGAGCAACTTAGTACAACAAAGATCTTTGAAGAATATGCTCAGCTTTGTCAATGGGTCCCAAACGACCTGTGGTAAGAATTCTCGAAATGCAATTGAAATTAACCTCTCCATGAATACGTGACAATCGTGGCTCTTCATACCCACCAGTTTATTCTCCTTGAGGTCGACGCATCTTCTCAAGTTCGATACGTATCCGTCTGGAAACTTTAGACCCTGAATCCACCTACAAAGTCTACCTTTATCCTCTTTCTCCAGTGAGAAAACTGACTTAGGTTGCTTTAACTTTCCATTTTCCTCCTCTATCAAATGCAATGCAGGACGTCTACATATTTCTTCTAAGTCCAAACTAGCCTTTGGATTATCTTTCGTCTTTCCCTTTACCTCTATTACAGTATTAATTATGTTATCAAATACATTCTTCTCGATATGCATGACATCAAGGTTATGTCTGATCAGATTGGTGCTCCAATATGGCAGATCCCAAAATATACTCCTTTTCGTCCAGTTATGGGTGTGGCCAAATCCGTCATACTTGTACCCCTTAGCAAGCTCTTCGATAGCACTTGGTAAATCTTTTATCTCTTACCATATCGTGTATCCGGGCCACCTTGGCGGTGGATTGGCCTTCTCCGCAACTCCCGCACGAAAAGCATTCTGGTTCCTCCGGTACGGATGATCCTTCGGCAAAAATTGTCGATGACAATCGAAGAAGCATGGTTTACCTCCGTGTTTCAAACGGAAAGCCTGAGTACGGTCCATGCAATACGGACATGAGAGACGACCATGGGTGCTCCATCCCGATAACATTCCATAGGCCGAAAAGTCGTTGATGGTCCACATAAGTGCTGCCCTCATCTGAAAATTCTGTTTTCTAGAAACATCGTACGTGTGGGCACCTACTTCCCACAGCTGATTCAACTCATCTATCAAAGGCTGTAAATACACATATATGTTCCTCTTCGGATTGTTCGGACCCAAAATAATAACGGTTAGAAACATATACGGAGTCTTCATGCACATCCAAGGCGGTAGATTGTACGGAGTGACGATCACAGGCTAACACGAATACTGGGAGCCCGAAAGTCCGAATAGGGTAAAATCGTCTGAGGAGAGCCCCAATCTGACTTTACGCGCTTCCTCGACAAAATATGGATACTCTCGATCAAAGTGCTTCCATGCTTCTCCATCGGATGGATGATCCAATACTCCTTCGATCTGTTTTCACCTGTGCCAACTCATGTTTTCTGCAGTCTCCTTAACCATAAACAACCGCTGCAACCGCGGCGTCAAAGGCAAGTAGTACATCGAATCGGTAGGCTTTCTTGCACCGACAGACTTTTCTCTAACAGTGGCCTTGTAGCGATCAGCACCACAGAATCTGCACGCATCTTCATTCTTGTCGTCTTTGTAGTACAACATGCACCCGTTGTGACATGCATCAATTTTTTCGTATCCCATCCAAAGCGATATCACCATCCTCTTAGATCGATAGAAGTCTTTAGGCAACTTTGCACCCTCGGGCAAGATCTCTATAAACAAATCGAGCAGTCGATTATAACATTCTTGCGACATGTGAAAATCGGACTTGATGCTTAATAATCTTGTAACCACCCCCAACGGTGAATGATCCTCACAACCAGGATATAGTGGAGTCTTTGCATTCTCCGGCAACTCCATAAACTTTGCAGCATCGACATTCGGTACCTCCTCAGCTGCATCATAATTGTCCGGATTGAAACTAGGTCCCGCCATATCATAATTGTCCGGATTGAAACTAGGCCTCGCCGCATCATAATTGTCCGGATTGAAACTAGGCCCCGCCGCATCATAAACCATGTTCACCAACCCGTCGTCGTAAGCATCATGGTCGTGGACATCCATATACGGCTCTACATAGGGCTCCGACTCCGATGCTAGAGATACAAGTTCTTCGTGCACGGTCCACTGATAGTAATTTGTCATGAAGCCCTTCGAGTATAAATGATATGAAACTTCCACTTCTGGATGATATTTTCTGTTGCGACATCTCACACACGGACATTTAATTTTGGTACCGTCCGTGTACTGAGGGAACGCCTTGGCGATCTGCAGGATCTGTTGTACACCCTCAATGAATTCATCCCGTACACCGCACATGTCATCAGGATGACGGTTGTACATCCATGAACGATGACGCAGATAGTAATTTATATCCATTTCTAGATACTTCTGCAAAAATGATAGTATGTATCATATAAATCATTACATACAGTGGTTTATCACCTAACTTCATAACTTAACCGTACTATAAAAATCATAACTGATATAATACATACTTTCATTTATAAAATTCTAAAATAAGCAATATTCAAAACAACTAACCATTTATCAAAGTCTAAAATAAGCAAAACTTTTATTTCATAACTGATATAATACATACTTTCATTTATCAAAGTCCAAGAGCCCTAGATATGGAATATAAATGTTAATGAGTGTTTTGAAATGATAAACAGGGTTACTAGTTCATGGTGATGTTTCTAAGCCACTTCTAGATCCATACTAGTTTATACTAGTCAATACTAGGTTAATACCTTGCTACACTATGTCTTCTAGGTCGTACTAAGGAATCCTAGTTTATACTAGTTAATGCCTAGCTAATACTAGTTATTACTAAGTATACTAGTTAATATTAGCTATACTAAATACTATAGTATAACTTAACTAATATCCTACCTTACCCCAACTCACATCTTAGCTCATAAATGTATGTCACAATAATACCTTGGTCCCAGTCACTTGTTACTCCCACTTGATACTGGACTACTAGGATATTCTGCTTTGATATTAAATACTCTACTATCCACACTGAGAGGCTCTTACCCTTGGCCTGGCACCTTGCACTTCATCCTTATACTTGCTCACTGGACTGCAACCCATAGCAGTCACTCCTCCCTGATACCGCAGTATCAGTTCACTTCACAGCACTGTTGTGCTCTAATTGAACTGCACTGCACTGATCATTCTTGCCAATTAAATCCCTGATACCACAGTATCAGTTAAGGGCTGTATTGACATGCAACAAGTGACCTGTGAATACCTACCCGATACTTGTCTATACCTTAACCCAAACACATGCCTGCAGACCCTAACTAAGTCTGCAACCTCTGATACTTTGTACTGCTGCTGCAGTGGCTAAATCTTTCCTTCACTTAGTTGTTTCCAACTGCCCTTAGCTACTGCCATGGCTCACAGCAGTGCTTGTTGCTGCCTTGCCATTGCTCAAGCATGCATGTGTTTGATGCTGCTCAAGTGTGCACCAATACTCTCCCACTGCAGAAGATGACAGGAACCAATCCCCTCCTCACAGTGCCAACCCGACACCACTGCAACACATTACCAGCTTGCCTAATGCACTAGGCCAAACTGAATTGAGTTCAGTTCCTGAAGCCTCATAGTTCAGTAGTGACACCCACACACAACTCGACTCTTCTACCCTCTCCTACATCAAGCACAGCTAGAAGACACTATGAACACCAACACAGATAACAGTAGCTATATACCTATCTATATATATATCGAGATACACCTATATATGCATACACTCTCTCATATACAAATAGATAATACACCAATTTACATATACATATCATACGATACTCTAAGGCATAAATAGACACACACACACACAACCACTAGTCCAATTCACAAATATTTTGTGTGCAACACCAAGATACTCTATGATACATCCTCCATACACCACACCAATATGATACCAACCCTCAATTCACATGGACACATCCAATAGATCAAATATTATGTGTGTGTTAGTGTGTGTGTGTGTGTGTGTGTGTGTGTGTGTGTGTGTGTGTGTGTGTGTGTGTGTGTATTGCGTCAGTGTCAGTGTCTGTGTGAGTGTGTGTGTGTGTGTGTGTGTGTATGTGTATGTGTGTGTGTGTCTGCGTCTGTGTGTGTGTGTGTCTGCATCTGTGTGTGTGTGTGTCTGCGTCTGTGTGTGTGTGTCGTGTGTGTCAAGTGTGTGTGTGTATATATGTATGTGTGTGTGTGTGTGTGTGTGTGTGTGTGTGTGTGTGTGTCTGTGTCTGTATGTGTGTGTGTCTGCGTCTCTGTGTGTGTGTGTCTGCGTCTGTGTGTCTGTGTCGTGTGTGTCAAGTATGTGTGTGTGTGTCAAGTATGTGTGGTGTGTCTGCGTTTGTGTGTGTGTGTCGTGTCTGTCAAGTGTGTGTGTGTGTGTGTCTGCGTCTGTATGTGTGTGTCTTGTGTGTCTGTCAGTGTCTGTGTGCGTGTGTCATGTCTGTGTCACATGTGTGTGTGTGTGTGTGTGTGTGTGTGAGAGAGAGAGAGAGAGAGAGTGAGAGAGAGAGAGGGTTTACCTAGATCTCGAGGAGGATGAGGGGGATGTCGGAGTAGCCGCAGCCGTGGAGAGCCGGTAGCCGGAGAGGGGGGTGGGGGAAATCGAAATTTTAAAAACTTTCAAAAATTTTGACGGATGGAGGAAAAAAAACTGAGCCCTAATTAACCAAAATTTAGCGACGTTTAGTGACGTCAAATAAAAATGTCGCTAAATTAAAATTTAGCGACGTCAATGACGTCGTAAAATACGTTGCTAAATATTTTTAATATATACGTCGCTAATTACGACGCTAAACATCGCTAAATTAGATATATTAGCGACGTTTAGCGACCTTAATTGAATTTATAGCGACTAATCTTTTAAAATCTTAATATAAGTCGTTAAACGTCGCTAAATGTCGCCATTTAGCGATGTCTAGCGACATTTTTTATGGAGTCGCTAATTTAGCGACGTTTTTACATGAAGTCGCTAAAATGGGTCGCTAGTCCCGCTTTTTCTAGTAGTGTATAACCTTATTTATATATGCAAATTATTGCTAACTTGTATGTCTGTTGTAGGAATAACCGTTCGATGAAGGGTAAGAATTACTGTATAAGTGATCACTAGTTATTGTTTATGTTCTTATCGAACTGCTCATAAGACTTGTCTGTTTTGCATGTATATGTACTGCCTTGGACTAAGAAGAATAGTCTACTATATGCACCTGTCTTGATTTGAGATAAATAGTCCACTAGATAGCTTATGTTCGTAAGAGTTAATGAATATGGTGCACGATACATGCTGCGCACTGTACGATAGAACACTGACCCTAATGTATCTTGATTGTATCATATATGCAAACTGTTTTCAAAGATATATTTTTGAAAGAAGTAATATGACTCAAATATTGTGCTATATGAAATGAACCTATGTAAAAATTAGCAAGATCACTAGTAATATAATATTTGCCACATGCTTACTTAGTGTTGGTTTTAGAGAGTGTTGCTTCTGTTCGTTGCTTATACTCACCAGTAATTTCTCCAAAGTGCTGACCCCCACTAGTTTGCTTGTTCGCAGGTACTGGATCGTCCGTAGAGGTGATAACCGAGTCTCATCCCCAGGACACGAAAATCTAGAGTCGATGTCTCTTGAGTCGTATCGAGATATTTTGAGCTACTTTTGTATAAAGGTATGTAATGTATAGAACGATGTCATTGTAATCGATAAAGATAGCTTGAGCGAATTATAATCTCGGCCAAGCGTCGCTTGTAATACATCTTGAATATCAATAAAGAGATTATTTTCTTATGACATTGTGTTCTTTACTTTTCTGCAATATTGTGTCGTTGCTTCCGTCTTGAATAACTTACTTGCCCCTGTTCAAAGCTTTGGCCTTGTGCAAGCCAACTTAGGCTTGAACGACATCATGTCCATGCAAGGACGATCTTTTCCGTAAGACGTCATGCGAGGACGATCGGTCCCTTGCGGGAATCGGGGAGTGACAGCAGGGGGTCGAGGGGGGTCGTCGTAGTCGAGAGGGGTCAGGGTCGCCGGTGCCGGGGGGGTGGCGAGGGTGCAGGAGAGTATTTGGGAGAGGGAGAGATCGAGAGGATGGAGGAAATAAAAAACTCAAAACCCTATATTAAATTTTTAGCGACATCAAATTTAATGTCGCTAAACGTTGCTAATTAAAAATATTTACGACTTCTTGCTACATTTATAACGTAATAATTAAAAAATAAGCAACATCGGTAAAAATATCGTCAAACGTCGCTAAATCAAAAAAATTAGCGACGTTAAAGTTGCGTATAGCGACAATTCTTTAAAAAATCTAAGTACAATCGCTATGCGTCGCCAACAACGACGTATAGCGATATTTTTTTGGAGTCGCTAAAATCTTTAACATTAGCGACGTTTTATGATGACGTTGCTAAAAATGTTGGTATTTTAACATATTTTGGTAGTGTTGTGCGAAACTTTAGTATAAGTAATGCCTAGTAAGTATCGAATTCGAAGGTCTCGTACGAGAGTTGGTTCTTACGATTGCGAATCTGTTGATCAAGAAATAAGGCTTATTTCGAGTTGGGATTTAGAGTTTTGGAATCAACATCTTGTTTGAGGAAACTTAGTGGATCGTACGAGGGATTTTGAATTGTATCAAACGGATTAAAACTTTAGTTTGAGAAATAATAATCTAGGACATGATCGAAGTTAGCGCGCATCAAAAATTGGATTTAGTAGGATATCGCTCGAGAGAATTAACCCGAGCATGGAAGATTATAGTTCAAATTTGGAAGACTTGAATGATATCGATAGTTGGAAGATAGCACAAATTGATACAAATAAAGGAATGTTTTGGTTCAATGATTGAGATAAGCGATGGCGGATTTAATCTGGAGTTTGGAAGAACTATCCTGAATCTAGTTCAAATGATAACACTCGACATCAGGCCCAAATGAGAACGATTATCCCGCAGGAGCGCTGCTATGGTGATTAAAACGATGCAGGGATGGTCCAAATAATTCCTTATGCTCCACCAACTAGTAACTATGGCAAAGCTTAAGCGCAACTCTAGAATCCCTAGTTTGCTTACTAGTTGGGATTCGAGATTTGAGAATGATAGTGAGGAAAATTTATCTCGCCCAGTGCAATTACAGGATGACTGTAAGTTTTTTATTTTATTAGGTTTTATTAAATTTGCCCTTGTATTTTACTAACATCTGGTTAAATCGATGCTGGGTTCGGTGACCTTGCTTACAGACATTGGTAGGGTGCACCACATGTATGCAACGGAGATTATAGATTTGAGGAGTTGCGGTTGCCTAATAGAGTTGTAGAAGATTATAACATACATGGAGTAATAAACAGACTTGCTGATATTGTAAGTCTTTATTTATCAATCGAGCTTATAGATTTTGGTATCTTTTATTTCAATATTTTTACTAAAAAACTTCTAAATTCAAGTGTATATAAATGGAAGAAGCAATCAATAGTAGGAAGAGTTCCACATGGCCGTATGCAACCGATCTTATGCAATGGATGTCGACTTTTATAGATCATGATATTTTG
Organism: Iris macrosiphon; assembly: GCA_036927795.1. NCBI lineage: Eukaryota > Viridiplantae > Streptophyta > Magnoliopsida > Asparagales > Iridaceae > Iris > Iris macrosiphon. The sequence continues at coordinate 339,120,559 of JAYESA010000004.1, forward strand.
CATGGCCCATAGCCCCATATGCCTCTGATATATATTTTGCGAAATTATCTATCTGGTAACGTTAGTCAGAGATAGAGCCATTATTCCACTGTATATCAGTCTGGAGAGGGGCGTTGCATCAGGGTCCAGGGACTTCCTACCAAGCTGGAGAGGGGACTTCTTACCATGCTGGAGATGGGAGTTCCTATCATGCTGGAGAGGGGACTTCCTATCATGTGGGATATAACAGCTCCATCTGAACTCTATATGTATCCCAAGGCTTTCAGAGAGAAGACTCTTCACCTGTCTTTTGCAAAAGAAAACTTTCGTCTCTTTGAGTTCTCTCCTTCGTTTCCTCTCTGAGCATTCTAAGTTTTTAGCAATGGCACAAAAACCAATCTCCTCCTTTAAGGGAAAGAAGGCTGCCTCCTCTTCTCGCTCCTCTTCCCAAGCAAGACAAGGCGAACCTCGCTCTGAACGAAGTGTCCCACCGACGAGTTGTGTACCGGGCGTTATAGGTAAAGCTTTTGGGACGACAAGAACGAAGAAAACCCTTCGTACACGTTGTACGTGAACGTGCTAGGTCGTCTTCTATGCTGATAGCCTCTTCGAGGAAGATGATGTACATAGATGTTTCATCTTTTACGCCCACATTTCTAATGTGTCAGCGTAAAAACTCCATATTTTCGTAGTCTGGCGTAAAAGCTTTGACTGTCGAAAATTGGCGTATACTACAAACTTTGAGTGTTACGCTCTAGATGAAAATTTTGGCGTAATAACTCAAACTTTGGCAATCTGGCGTAAAACACCAACTGTCAGATTTTTTTTGTATACTGCCAATCTTAGATTTTTACACCTGGGAATGAGATTCCAGCGTAAAAGCTCAAGTTTTTATAGTCTTGGCGTAAAAGCACTGACTGTTGCCTTTTGGACATAGGCTGCAAGATTGTGAGGTCTAGTATAGAAACTGACGTATTTTTCTTGCACTTTATAGTTAACTTGCAGATATCTCCTTTGGCTGAGGTGATGGGTTCTGCTGCTGGGATGCTGAACTCCAATTACCTGGAGGATTTGTCCCACGTGACATTTCCTATTTTCGGACCCCAGTATCCTGAAGGAAGGGAAAATCTGATATCGTCCCAAGTGGAACAAATGCTGTTGAGCATGATCAACGGGGAGCCCCTGACGCATATAGACGGGGCCAAATACATAAAACCGGCTTTCCTCTTCGGTGATATGATTGACAAACAATCCCAGACGAAGCCCAAAAAAGAATTCTGGGTTTTTCCTGCCGGGGGCCTGGTCATGTATCTGCCCAGGATGTGGAGAGATTACCCCATCTCGGCATTCTTCTATGCCACGCATCCGAGGAGGATGTCGTGGACTCTGACTCCCAATCTTCGCGGCCAGCCGGGTAAGATATTTTACCAGAAGGGAGCAGACCAAGGGTCATTTGTGAGCCGCCCTTCCGGTCCAGTCATCCCTTTTAGGGGATTATTTTTGGGTAGTATCCCGACTGAAGACACTGCACTGCTCCAACCAGTCCAATTACCGACCTTCTGCAATGACTTCATAGGACAAGGAGGAGTATACCCAAAGATTAATCCTCGGACTAATGGGTGGGTTACCCCTACAAATCTTCGATGGGCTCGTTTAGCTGCCTGGGCCCTGAAGCATTTTCAGACTGAGGTGGAGAGCATTGGTCTGTACGCGGCTGTGAGTGCTACCAGTGTTGGGTTACCTCTCAACCCCAACCTATTTTTGGCTTTGATGGAGCGATATATTTCGCTCACCGGGACTTTTGCCACTCCGCTAGGGGAGTTGGGATTGGCCCTCCACGAGATGGCAGAGATTTTGAGACTGCCAATGGGGGATACTCCTTATGAAGAGTATGTTCCCACAAACCGGGAGCTGGGGGATACAGACCCTCGGGTAGTGGCAGTGTACCAGAAGCTGATGTGTCACTACCTTGCTTGTACCGCCTTTTATAATGAGCCCTCTGATTTGGCTCATACCAATCAATGGGCGTCCTACCTCTTCTTTTACCGGGCCAGGGCTGCTAAGCCAGACAAAGTCGTGGATAGCAACGATCAGCCTCTGAGCTTTCTTAGCGTGCTTAGTGCTCAAGTAGTCGATAACCTTATTGAAGACGCTGGGGCTTCAGATCAAATTCTCGACGAAGGGATAGGGAAATATCCTTCAGGCACTAAGGCCTACAGTTATTTGAGGCATTGCCGCAGGCCTCTCTCAAGAGAAGCTCAACTGGATGGCTTCCTCTCTGTATGGCTACGCCGTCTGGTAGTACCTGGCATTGCGTCTTCGGATCGCATCCACCGCAACACCTTATGGCCTACAGTGCGTCTGGTATTCGGGACAAGACTAGGCTTGCTCCCTGCCATGGTATGCCGCATACAAGCTGGCCTGAGGGCCATTACCGATGGACTGCTCGCCGATAAAATACGGCGTGACAGCTTTCCCAGGGTAGAATTACCGTTCCTGTATTTGATGGGATGGTTAATTCTCCACAACCCCAGGGTGATGCCTCCTGGCTCTGGCAGTAGTTCGGGGGGTAATTTCTTGTTTAATTACAAGAATTCCACCTGGAAGGTGACCACAGTTTTAGACTGTCGGCGGGCACTAAATTTTGCTCACAGTTGGAAGCTCTTCTGCACCGTCCCCTCTGTACATCTCAATCAACAGGGGACGAGACTTCAGGACTTAGGTGACGGGAAGACCGTTCTTTCTCCTGAAATTTTTTATTGGTTGGTCTGCATTAGACCCTCCCATTTATTGTACAGAAGTGAAGATCATTGCTTTTTTTGGAACCCTACCTGCCTAGTCGGTTTGCCAGGCAGTTTGGGTATGACCAATTGCATGTGGGTAATGCCGTCACCAGCTTCAAGTCCAGAGGTGGACTTATTGACGGAGCGAGAGGATGGCAGTACTTCATAATAGATTGTACTGGAGTAGCTTTTACTGTGCCCGCGACTTTACTCTCCATGGAGTTGCGCATCCTCCATTCGTATGCCCAGTTTTATTTGACAACCAATACCTTCCATCGCGATTTTGATATGCGTGGAAGTTTTAGGATGCCCTCTTCTAAGTCCGCGGGGAGAGACAAAATCCCCTAAGTTTCCTCTGACGAGGGTAAAGATTCTGTCAATCCAGATGAGCCTTTGTTAGCAGTACCGAGAGGCGAAATACCTCCGCCTGCAGGGCCTCTGGTTATCTCTGGTAAGCGAAGGGCTCCTGTTATGAAGGAGACTTCCCCTCGCAAGAAGAAGAAGAAGAAGACGGTTGGTGGTCCTGTCAGAACTTCCCACCCTGAGGTTCCTAGAAGTGAACCTGTTGTTTCCCCTGTTGGGGACGATCCTTTGATTAGAGGTTCCTCGCCTTTTAGAGAGGGAACCTCTACGGTTCCGGCTGGCAGTGCCAGAGAATCTTTGCTCGAGGCTGTTGTCGCTGCTACCGCTTCAGGTAGTGGTACGAGATCACCTTTGAGGTCGAACCAAATAAGGATATCTTTATCCAGATCAACAACGGGAGAAACCTCTGCCACGTCTGTAAGTATACCCAGCGAGATTCCACCTGATGAACCTCGATTAGATCTGGGTGAAGACTTGGATGACTACCTTTAGTCGTCATTTGGTGCACCCTCCTCTCCAGGTATGACAGCTTGCTTAGCATCATTAAGAAATAATTTAGCTGTACTGGCTGCAGACACGAAATATATACCATCGGCCAGGGGTAAATGTTGTCTTTACGCCTCTTTTAGAAAAATTAACATCATGTTGATATTAACTTTCTCTTGTCTTCTTTTCAGGGGAAGACATCTACGGGGAGGGCAGTGTTGACGCACCTTTTGGCTCTATTTCAGCTCCTGCCGATGACATGGAGGTGCCCAACTTCGAAGAGGAAACATTTTCAGGTGCCGGCTCGCCCGAAATGGTTCCGATATCTCGAGAGGAGGATGAACCTGTCATTACGACAATGCCTCCTTTGAGTATGCCGGTTACTTCGTCCGTTGTTGGCGCATCTTCTTTTGTCATACCATCTGTTGAGGCGACGACTGTGGCAACATTGTCTACAGTCATTCTTGGAGGGAGATTCGTCGATATTGCAGCCACTCCCAGCGTCCATTCGGATCTCGCTATGCTGACTGAGCAGTATACTAGCATTTTCTACACCACTTTGAAAACGCTAATATCAATGGTGCTGGAGAAAAATCTAAGCTTCGAGGCTCTGAGGAGGTCCTCCCAGTTTGCGATAGTGCCGATCAGAGATTTCAACGACGCTGGGAGGGCTGATGCGCTGGAGCAGATAGTTAATGGTTTGGAACAACCCATTAATGATTATTTGCAGCTATCTCGAGGCATCATTGACGACCTGGTCCAGGCTGAGTATGACTCTCTGACTGTGCAGCTTGCTGAATAGATGGAAGGCCTAAATAAATCCATCCAGACACATCAGCAGGAGATGGATGAAGGAAAAGCCGTCTTGGAGGAGGTTATTCCTCTTCAAACAAAGTGCCAGGCTGAGCATGAAGGAAATATAGTGAGGGTCCGCAAACTGGAAGCCAAACTCGCTCAGGCAAAGGAGTGGGTTCTCTAGTCTTCGGCAGCTCTAGACGTGGTGAATGGCCGACTGGATACAGCTCAGCAGAACTTGGCGCGTGCAGGAGTCGCCTGTGCCAGTTTTGTTCAGGCTAGATCCGAACTGTCCCTCCTGAGCAATGACGAGGTACGACTGGAGCGGGCCCGCGCTACCATTTTAAGCTCCAGGACTTAGAAGATGGCCGCACTAACGCAGCAGATCTGTGATTTGACTGCTCCTCCCCAATGATGTACTATTTTATTTCTCCTGTAATTTCTCAGAGATAATAAAGACACATTTTCTGACTTTGTGGGCCCATCATTTTAGAATGTGATAGGCTATGGTGAAAGTGATATCAGAGGTATCATTAACATGACATTCTTTCGTTAAGGTTTTGCTGAATGTAAATCTATTCAGAGTTAACATGAACCTGAAAGAATATAATCCAACTAAATTTGTATACTAAACACTATCAGAGGTATCATTAACATGATAGGTTTACAAATTAGTTAAGGATATCTATTCGGAGGTCACATGAACCTGATAGAATATGATCCATCTAACCTTTGTGCATGGTATCGTCAGAATAAGATCTTCATCATACTCCATTAAACGAAGGAGATCAAGTATAGTACTTCTTTGGAAATTTGTAGTTGGTAGTAGCCAAAAAATTTCATTAGACTTGGCCAATCTGTAAGCGCCATTTGCAATCATATAAGAACCCTCTATTTCTTTATGATTGTTTGTACGAACTTCGGATATTGTACTAGAGGTAATATGGACGTAGTACGATACCGTATTTGTTGAGAAAATCCTACTGGGGGATCTTTTGGTGGACCTATTACTTCTTGTGCACGAGAGTGCAAGTAATAAGTTTAGGACAAGCCCTACCAGAGATAATTTAGACGTGGTAAAATATGACTTTGTGGGGGTAGTGGAGAGACGTAGTTCAGAGGTAATATGGACATGAACTGACTTTTTCTCTGCCGGGGAAAATAAGGATAGTTCAGAGGTAATATGAACATGAACAACTCGTTTCCATTGCGGGCATTCCACAGGAAAAAAAATTTGTGGACCTATTACTTCTTGGGCACGAAAGTGCAAGTAATAAGTTTAGGACAAGCCCTGCCAGAGGTAATATGGACGTGGTAGTTTTTTGTGGACCTAACACCACTGGCGTACTTAAATTTAAGTACGGGTGCTAAGTTGAGATGACAACCGATATCAGAGGTAATATGAACATGATAATCGATAGCCAAAAACTCGGAAAGTTTGTTCAGAGGTAATATGAATATGACAAACTCTTGAGTTGTCACTCCATCGAGGATGGAGGTATACATCTGCTCAGAGGTAATATGGACATGGCAGTTTTTGTGGACTCAACACCACTAGCGTACTTAGAGTTAAGTACGGGTGTTAAGTTGAGATGACAACCGATATCAGAGGTAATATGAACATGATAATCGATAGCCAAAAACTCGGAAAGTTTGTTCAGAGGTAATATGAACATGACAAACTCTTGAGTTGTGACTCCATCGGGGATGGAGGTATACATCTGCTCAGAGGTAATATAGAGTTTTTGTGGACTCAATACCACTAGCGTACTTAGAGTTAAATACGAGTGTTAAGTTGAGATGACAACCGATATCAGAGGTAATATGAACATGATAATTGATAGCCAAAAACTTGGAAAGTTTGTTCAGAGGTAATATGAACATGACAAACTCTTGAGTTGTGACTCCATCGGGGATGGAGGTATATATCTGCTCAGAGGTAATATGGACATGGCAGTTTTTGTGGACTCAACACCACTGGCGTACTTAGAGTTAAGTACGGGTGTTAAGTTGAGATGACAACCGATATCAGAGGTAATATGAACATGATAATCGATAGCCAAAAACTCGAAAAGTTTGTTCAGAGGTAATATGAATATGACAAACTCTCTGAGGAAAGAAATAAAATGTTTGGACAATAGTTTAGAGGTAATATGAACTTATGTCTGAACAATTCACTGCGGAGTGATTTTTCTGAGTGAGGATAGTCCTGAAGAATCCACTGGGGAAATTTTAGGGACTCATCATCAGGTATATTCCTGAGGGTAGCAAATTTTCATGTTAGAGAAAAACCAATTTGCAATGATCGTCCCTTCGTTTACAGATGCAAAGTGATGAGTTTGGCGTCAATCAACTTCTGGATTCTCCTTTTCAGTACATAGCACACCTTCGTAGGATGATGAATGTACCAATGAAAGAGACAATAATCTGGGTCATCGACTTTGTCAGCCCTCTCAGGATATCTGATGTTGGGTAACCGAAGTTTGTGTTCCTTCATCAACATATTGAAGATTTCAATGATGTCATCTTCATTGAAGGAGAAAGTCTCTTTTGGCCTTCGGGCTCCCGATGCCTGAGTTTTACGGTTGTAAACTCCCTCACCCAAAATAGGTATTTTGTGTATATTTTATATTATTATATTTATTATATATTTTGAATTTATTTAGAATATGCTCTTAGTTAATTAGAAAATAAATTTCTTGATATATTTACTTATATAAATATTCATTTAGAATTATTTTAGGTTATTTTAGATTTTTGGAGATTTTTCTAGAATTTTTGGTAATTAAAACTTAGAAAACATAAATTTCTAGGACTTCTATGATTTACTATACGACCATACTTGCATGTCATTCCTACCAAATATTTATTTTATTTTAAAATATTTAATTATATTTTTTTTAATTTATTTAGAATTTTAAGAAATTTATTTAGATTTTAAAATTATTTAGGATTTATTTGGATATATATAGTCTTAATATTAGATAGATACTAATTTAGTGTTAATAGATATTAATAAGATTTTATAAATTATTTGTATTATCTTTAATTATATTTAAGATTATAAATTATTGAGATAAATTCAAACTCAATTTTAAATTAATTCAAATCCTGAACCTACTAGGAAATCAACTTCATGCATATCCTATCCTTATTTAAATTCATCATAATCCTATCCAAATTAACCCATCCTAGTCGTATTTAATTAAGTAGTGTCCACCATTATAAATACCTCATCCTTCATATTTTTCTTTCCCAAATTCCTCTCTTTTTCGTCCAAAAAATAGTCAAAATTCGTCATAAATTCAGCCTCATTTTCTACTAGTTATGACGAATTAAAAAGACGATATCTTCTAGCTCCGGACTCCAAACACGCTCCAATTTTTTTTTGTTAGAATGATAATGAGATTAGCTTTCTGATAATATAAATTGTTTTTCTAAATTATTAGTATTAAATTCTAGAAAATTCGTAGAGCACAGTATGTCCGAAAATAGACGTGTTTTGATGTTTTCACGATTCCGGGAGAACCAGGAATCAGGATCATGAACCGTTAAAAGTTTCGGAAAGCTAATGTCGAGATCATCGACATAAATTTTTCCCAGAATTTATTTTGAAGTATTTCATACTGTTAATTCTGTAGAACTTCTAGGTTAGAATTTAACCATCGGTGCACAATACAAAATTTGTATGTGCCATAATTTTCAAACGAATTTAAATTCAGACGAGCCATAAATTCCAGTATGTTTTTGATGCTGAAATCTACAGGAAATCATGCATGAAAGTCGAGTTTGTATCGGTTGACTTTTTGGTCAATAGATCGCCTCGATTTGTGTGCCATAAGTCTCGAGTTGATAAAATTCAGTTTCTTTGGACAAAATTTAGGAATTAACATAAAAATCAGAATAATAAGATTAAAATAGTATTTTAGAGTAATTATTCCAGAATTAAATAAATTAAAATAAATTAATGGTTATATTATTATATAGTTATATGAATATATATGTAAGTAAATGATAATTGATAATTATGACTAAATATTCAGACTGTATGACCCTAGGACATCGTGGACTATCCCATACTTACCTTGACCATGTTGACCCTAAGAACTTGTGAATTTGTCTGCCTTGCGTACACTAACGTACTGGTATAGACACCTGTCAGTTGACTGACTGATTTCGTACAGTACTTGAAGACGCGACACCCGCGTAATTCAATGCGTAATTGACCGTGTTAGATGACTAGTGTTACCCCTAGTATACCCTCTGATTCCAGTGTAAATGTGGTTGAGTATGTGCTAGTGTAATGACTAATGATTCTATTATATTATATTTATGTGTATATAGGATATTGGATTGTTCCGTGCAATTTCTGGAGCAGGTTATTGGTACATTGCAGCTTCCTTGTCAGGCAAGTATACCTTGCCATTGTACTGTTGTAACCTCCGATTTCCAAATTTTCGAAATGATTAGATTTTTAATTTATTTTAAATACCAAGTTTATAAAATATTTTCTCCTTGAAATTTTTATTTGATTTTGAACAATGTTTGATTGTAGAAGGTGATTTAAAATCTTTTATAAAAATTATTTTTTCCTAAATGTCGCTTTCTTATAAATTAAATAGATAAATAACGATATATATATAATACTCTAGCTTCGAATATTTATTGGCTTGAAATCATTAAATTAATTGTTTGATAAAATTATTGAAGAACTAGTTGTTTTCATAATAAATTTTCATATCCATTTTGGAATAGTAAATAAATAAATTACATATCTTCTAAGATTTTGAAATATGAGGTTAATTAGTAGCCAATCGGAAGCCCCTTAAAACATGTCACGTCCCAGTCCCAAAATACCGTGGGACTAGACACGTGGAAATGGCCAGCAGTACGCACCGATGGACCAACTCCATATAATGGATCCATCAGGGCATACTTAAGCTGTAAAACAAGTCTACGACAATCACGGCACAACTAATCTCATCCACACAAGATATAAAATATGATCCACAGAATAAATAAGGAATGTAAATCATCAGCAAGTCTCACAAAGTACTTCGGAGAACAACCCGATAAATATCTAGTACAATGGTTCAACAGACCAGAAAGTAAATGACTGAAATAAATAATAAAAGCTGAGCATGAACATGGATGCTCAAGAGAAATCTTCAGCTAAGACCTCGTCCTCGGATGGTGGTACAGCTCCTGGATCAGCTCCTGCTCCGGTCCCGTAAACCTCGGGATAAACCTCGTCTGCAAAATCTGGGGACAAAATCCGGATCCAGGTCCTCAGGGGACATAGCAAGGTACAAGAAAGCTCATGCCAATAAATAAATAAGCAGTGCAGCAAATAAATAGCTAAATGAAACAATAGGGTAAATATGTAACCATCTAAGTGAAATGCAAGTGAGAGCAGCACGAATACTCAGGCTGAGACCACTACAAGCTCTGTGTCTGGGAGCCGGTAGCAGCAATAACTATGTGTTTACTATGTTTTATATATATATAATCAGCCTATAGCCTGTGTGTCTCTCTCCACCCAATGTAACCACGCATATCATGTCCATAACGTCTTATGTCCATGTCAAGCGCGATCATAGCTAAATGCAACAAGTCATAAAGTATCTAAGGATATACTGTCCATGTCATGTATCCTATACAGAATCACCACGAATATCTCGGGACAATCCTGTCTCATGAATAGTGTCAAGTGTCCTGGGTCATATGGTACTTGATAAGACAAGTACGAAAATAAGGTGTCACGAATGTCCATCTCTAGATGACCGTACCCAACACTACGTACAGTGTCGGCACCCGACTGATAATCGAACGCTAAGTACGTCACACGGCCCTAGGTTGAGCATGCACATCACTATATATAAAGCAAGGAAAATAAATAACTAAGCTGCAGAGTTTGGCAAGGTACACTTGCCTGATGTTTGAATATCAACTGTCGTCCTGGTATCGGTGGATCCGGTAGGTACTACTCCGAAAGCTGTAATAAATATCACCAACAGTCTCAGAAGATGTCAAATAGCTGAAAATGCCTGTCTTTACGTCCAATTTGGACACAGGAGCAAAAAGGTCAATTTCGGGCCAAAGCGGGTTCCATAGGTGGGCCCACTTTGCACCAAAGAGCGTGCCGAGGGTAACAGTCTCTAAATGGGACAAACTATGGGTCAAACAACTCTAAATGTCGATACGATCCCAACGGTATATCCAAATTTGGATTCCGATGAGCCAAACATAATTTGGTCCAAAAAGTCAACTATGGGGCCCGCCAATTGGCGATCTGGTCAACCGTCTCAGAAATGCATGAAAATTGGGTCACAGGACCAGCGTGTTATCACGAGTCCAGTGGCGCAAGTTTTGTCGCAATCTGACAAGCGTGCACAAAATACTCACAAGTTCTACAAAAGTGGCGACACGGAATGTGTCCGCGGATACGGCCTGATTCCGGTGCGCACACGCGTCCACATCAGTCCCCATGAATTTTCACGTGTCCGATTATGCTGCGTGAACCATTCGGTACACTTGGCACACGGCGGGGCGGTCCCGTTTGGCGGGGCGCGCTCCGATCTCCAACTTTTGGAAAACCGAAAAAAGTGGGGCGCGCAGTTTTGTGACGAATATAATTCTGTCCACAGCGACTAATAGCACAAAGTTATTATACAAAAAATAAACTAGGTCATGTAATCTACAGGTATCAAAAAGAATCTTCGAATTCGGATCTCTGTGGTGGGAGATACGAACTCGACAATACGGGTGATCATTCTGGAATTCTGCGATTGTAGAATTCTGTCTGCTCGCGCTGACTTGGGCGCTGCTTTTGACCTAGGGGCTAAATAGCTAAATAAAACAATGGGGTAAATATGTAACCATCTAAGTGAAATGCAAGTGAGAGCAGCACGAATACTCAGGCTGAGACCACTACAAGCTCTGTGTCTGGGAGCCGGTAGCAGCAATAACTATGTGTTTACTATGTTTTATATATATATAATCAGCCTATAGCCTGTGTGTCTCTCCCCACCCAATGTAACCACGCATATCATGTCCATAACGTCTCATGTCCATGTCAAGCGCGATCATAGCTAAATGCAACAAGTCATAAAGTATCTAAGGATATACTGTCCATGTCATGTATCCTATACAGAATCACCACGAATATCTCGGGACAATCCTGTCTCATGAATAGTGTCAAGTGTCCTGGGTCATATGGTACTTGATAAGACAAGTACGAAAATAAGGTGTCATGAATGTCCATCTCTAGATGACCGTACCCAACACTACGTACAGTGTCGGCACCCGACTGATAATCGAATGCTAAGTACGTCACACGGCCCTAGGTTGAGCATGCACATCACTATATATAAAGTAAGGAAAATAAATAACTAAGCTGCAGAGTTTGGCAAGGTACACTTGCCTGATGTTTGAATATCAACTGTCGTCCTGGTATCGGTGGATCCGGTAGGTACTACTCCGAAAGCTGTAATAAATATCACCAACAGTCTCAGAAGATGTCAAATAGCTGGAAATGCCTGTCCTTACGTCCAATTTGGACACAGGAGCAAAAAGGTCAATTTTGGGCCAAAGCGGGTTCCATAGGTGGGCCCACTTTGCACCAAAGAGCGTGCCGAGGGTAACAGTCTCTAAATGGGACAAACTATGGGTCAAACAACTCTAAATGTCGATACGATCCCAACGGTATATCCAAATTTGGATTCCGATGAGCCGAACATAATTTGGTCCAAAAAGTCAACTGTGGGGCCCGCCAATTGGCGATCTGGTCAACCGTCTCAGAAATACGTGAAAATTGGGTCACAGGACCAGCGTGTTATCACGAGTCCAGTGGCGCAAGTTTTGTCGCAATCTGACAAGCGTGCACAAAATACTCGCGAGTTCTACAAAAGTGGCGACACGGAATGTGTCCGCAGATACGGCCTGATTCCGGCGCGCACACGCGTCCACATCAGTCCCCACGAATTTTCACGTGTCCGATTATGCTGCGTGAACCATTCGGTACACTTGGCACACGGCGGGGCGGTTCCGTTTGGCGGGGCGCGCTCCGATCTCCAACTTTTGGAAAATCGGAAAAAGTGGGGGCGCGCAGTTTTGTGACGAATATAATTCTGTCCACAGCGACTAATAGCACAAAGTTATTATACAGAAAATAAACTAGGTCATGTAATCTACATGTATCAAAAAGAATCATCGAATTCGGATCTCTGTGGTGGGAGATACGAACTCGACAATACGGATGGTCATTCTGGAATTCTGCGATTGCAGAATTCTGTCTGCTCGCGCTTACTTGGGCGCTGCTTTTGACCTAGGGGCACACGTTTTCCGAGGTGGACTATAAAACAAATATTGGAGAGGGTTGAGGGAAGATCATACCTATAAAAACGGAACAGCGTTTGGATGAGCGAGTCAACGGAAAAACACGCCGGAGCGAATGTGCCTCGAGTGAAAAACTGCAGTTCGCGATGTCGGCGTCGACGGGATGGTTGGATGGCTTGGGGAGGCTTCTCTGGCTGCGGTGACGGCTCTAGATGGGAAGGAAAAGTCTGGAGTTTTAGGTTAGGGTTTTGGAGAGCTAATATATATATATATATATATATATATATATATATATATATATATATATATATATATATATATATATATATATATATATATATATATATATATATATATATATATATATATAGAAGAGAGGGGGATATGGCTCGCGGGTCCGCGGGTTTACAAGTGTTCGCTGAAGGGGGTTCGGGTCCCTGGCTGAAGGGAAAAGGCGGAACTTTCTTTTGGCCGCTAGTGGCAATTGAAATTTTGCTGCGGATTTGTTCCAAGCAAGTTGCTGCACTTGCTAGCAAATGCTAGTAGATAGGATTAGTAGTTATTATCATTATTATTATTATATTAGTTAATATTATATTCTTATTTTCTTTTCTTTTCTTTTCCTTTCTTTAAATAAAATATATATATACATATATATATTTGTATATACATATATATATATTTATACTCATAAGAAAATTTATAGATTAGGGTATTGCACATCGTTAGGCTAGCAACTGCTCAAGGGTCTCCTACATGGAATAAATTTCGAATAAATTTTTGATGGTCCCACAAGTCATCTAAGGGTCCGAACACCTAACATAAAAATTATAAAAATCTATTTCTCCTATTTAGCTCTAATTACTATAATTGAATTAATAATTAATAAATAAAAAGGTATATACGATTTTCTAGGAAGGGGGTTTTACATTCTACCCAACTTATAAAAATTTCGTCCTCGAAATTAAATTAGGGTAGGGCTCACTCTATCAAATCTCATTTGGTTACAGTCTAAAGGGTTCCTCTCAAGTGAACATTGCGGTCTCTACCCAACTTAGATTTTATCCATCTATCATCTAAGGCTATACATCTAAGAAAGCTATGCCCCAAATTATGTTGTTGAATCCTCATAGTTTTTAACACCAACATATCATCTATGATATGTCCTCAATCAGCTATAAAGGCAGTCATCTAGTAGTATGATTGGCCTATGGTGTATATCTAGTACTCTCTGCGTGTCAACCTTATACTAGGTACGAGGTTCGTCTTTCCGAAATAAGGGAAGACAGAGATCATTAGTAAAGAGTTCAAAGGAATGGTAACATAAGACAAGTACGAGGTTTAAGGAGATTAAAGAATTCAAAAATAGGAGAGTTGTCCGGGCAGTTTATGGATTGAAATCCTGTTGGTAAATTCCTATTCGCATGTTCATATTGGAACGGTTATGTGCCCGATATGATATGCTCTGATGTGTCTTGAGGTAGGTATACTAGTCAGCTATATATCTCAATCCACGTCAAGTAATTATGCGAAGGGCGAACCAAGCGCACCAAGGTTAGCTAGACCTTAATACACTGATTCTAAAACGTATTAGTGTACATGTCCACTAATACATATGTCATGAACAAGCTCGATAAAGAATGAGCTTGCAAAACTAGGCTATAGAATAGCAGCATAAGTCCAGTACAGCAAATTTAAGTACGCTAGATGATGATGAAAGGAGGTACAAATATTCAAGTTCACAAAATAAAATAAACAAGCAACCATAATAATAACAGACTCTACAATCTCTACAGTTATTAATTATAAAAACATTCTAGGTTATAAATTTTTAGCAAGTTCAAATTAATTACTAGGTTAAGGCTAGGTCACGAATCTACATGCAAAAACTAAGCAAATCTAAAAGCAGAAGACTATAAAAACTTACGCGCATTAGCTACTCCATTATTCTGCGCGTCCTCCAAAGTTATAGCAAAAGCTTGTCCGCGTCCTTGCGGTGGATTCCTCTGCTGTTGCTGTTGGGCTTGCTGGAAGAGTGCTGCCTGTGGAGCCATGGGTGGCCTTGGTTGATACCCTCCTGGCGCTGGGAGAGCTTGTCTGTTTAATATTGGTGCTCTCTCTCGATGATGAGGACAATCCTTGGCTAAGTGTTGGTTGGTTCCGCAGATCAAGCATAATCCTAACTTGCGTCTGCAGTCCCTCTCAATATGGCCTACCTTGTCACAGTATTGACATGTGGGTGATATCTGCGGAGAGGCTCTGGGTGGCTGGTGTAGGTGAGGTCTCTTTGCAGCTTCTTCTTGTGGTACTTTGGCTGATGTGGAAGACCGTTTCAGACTGGTCTCTCTCCTAGTGACGCGTTCCATGCGTCGGGCTGCTGCAAGGACGTCTGAGTAGGATGTAGGTGCAACGGATCCAATTAGTTTTTGTAGCTCCAAGTTTAGTCCGTCGAAGAACTTCTCAGCCTTTTCTTCTTCTGTCGGGATCAAGGTTGGGGCGAAGCGACTTAGACGAATGAATTCTGTATTGTATTCTTCCACTGTCATGCTGCCCTGGATGAGGCGGTTGAACTTGTCCCTGAGTTCTGACCGTGCAACTGCCGGATGTACATCTCTTGGAAGAGTCTGGAGAACTCTTTCCATGTGACTCTGTCCTGTCCAAGTCTCCCTTCTTCTGCTAACCACCAGTGGTGCGCATTATCAGTTAACTGCATTCTGACTGCAGTCATCCACTTCTCTCTTGGAAGTTCAGCGGCTTCCAGCTGATGCTGAAGGTTTGTGAGCCACTCATGAACTTCCGTTGGCCCTTCTTTACCAGAAAATGTGCGAGGCTTGAGATGACGGAAGTCGGTGATAGATCCCGTCGATGTTCGCCTCGCTGCTGGATTAGCCTGCTCCAATGCGGATACCAGGCTGGTCCTCAGATACTCGGCCTCCTGCCGATGGGCCTCTTGCTGAATCTGTTGCTGTGCTTGCATCATAGCATACATCATCTGGAACATTTGTTGCCCGTCCATGGCTTGTCCTGGCGGGAATACTGGCATCTGGGGAGTGAACTGAGGTGGTGGTGGAATGTCATCTCTCCGGAACCTTGGATTAGGCTGTCCGGTTTGATCACTCTGCGATGCTTGTCCACCATCCCCTGGTGTCACTTCGTCTCCATAAGTAACCACACCGTCGTGTGGTGTATCCAAAGGGATATCATCTCTGTTCCCGGAATCCATTGCTCTGAAACCAAAGATAAACTATGAGAACGCTCAGAGGAATCAATACAGGATGCAGTTCAAGTAACAAATTTCGAGTTCGATATAGAGTTCAACAAATGGTTAAATGATGGATGAGATCCTATAGTTTATACTATCCTTAGGGCAGGCTGGTCCGGTCCCTAAGTTGAAACCGAACAATTTAGTCGTAGACCTGCATGGGCCACCACAAAAACCATGTCACACCCCAATCCCAAAATACCGTGGGACTAGACACGTGGAAATGGCCAGCAGTACGCACCGATGGACCAACTCCATATAATGGATCCATCAGGGCATACTTAAGCTGTAAAACAAGTCTACGACAATTACGGCACAACTAATCGCATCCACACAAGATATAAAATATGATCCACAGAAAAAATAAGGAATGTAAATCATCAGCAAGTCTCACAAAGTACTTCGGGGAACAACCCGATAAATATCTAGTACAATGGTTCAACAGACCAGAAAGTAAATGACTGAAATAAATAATAAAAGCTGAGCATGAACATGGATGCTCAAGAGAAATCTTCAGCTAAGACCTCGTCCTCGGATGGTGGTACAGCTCCTGGATCAGCTCCTGCTCCGGTCCCGTAAACCTCGGGATAAACCTCGTCTGCAAAATCTGGGGACAAAATCCGGATCCAGGTCCTCAGGGGACATAGCAAGGTACAAGAAAGCTCATGCCAATAAATAAATAAGCAGTGCAGCAAATAAATAGCTAAATAAAACAATGGGGTAAATATGTAACCATCTAAGTGAAATGCAAGTGAGTGCAGCACGAATACTCAGGCTGAGACCACTACAAGCTCTGTGTCTGGGAGCCGGTAGCAGCAATAACTATGTGTTTACTATGTGTTTACTATGTTTTATATATATATAATCAGCCTGTAGCCTGTGTGTCTCTCCCCACCCAATGTAACCACGCATATCATCTCCATAACGTCTCATGTCCATGTCAAGCGCGATCATAGCTAAATGCAACAAGTCATAAAGTATCTAAGGATATACTGTCCATGTCATGTATCCTATACAGAATCACCACGAATATCTCGGGACAATCCTGTCTCATGAATAGTATCAAGTGTCCTGGGTCATATGGTACTTGATAAGACAAGTACGAAAATAAGGTGTCACGAATGTCCATCTCTAGATGACCGTACCCAACACTGCGTACAGTGTCGGCACCCGACTGATAATCGGACGCTAAGTACGTCACACGGCCCTAGGTTGAGCATGCACATCACTATATATAAAGCAAGGAAAATAAATAACTAAGCTGCAGAGTTTGGCAAGGTACACTTGCCTGATGTTTGAATATCAACTATCGTCCTGGTATCGGTGGATCCGGTAGGTACTACTCCGAAAGCTATAATAAATATCACCAACAGTCTCAGAAGATGTCAAATAGCTGGAAATGCCTGTCCTTACGTCCAATTTGGACACAGGGGCAAAAAGGTCAATTTCGGGCCAAAGCGGGTTCCATAGGTGGGCCCACTTTGCACCGAAGAGCGTGCCGAGGGTAACAGTCTCTAAATGGGACAAAATATGGGTCAAACAACTCTAAATGTCGATATGATCCCAACGGTATGTCCAAATTTGGATTCCGATGAGCCGAACATAATTTGGTCCAAAAAGTCAACTGTGGGGCCCGCCAATTGGCGATCTGGTCAACCGTCTCAGAAATGCGTAAAAATTGGGTCACAAGACCAGCGTGTTACCACGAGTCCAGTGGCGTAAGTTTCGTCACAATCTGACAAGCGTGCACAAAATACTCGTGAGTTCTACAAAAGTGGCGACACGGAATGTGTCCGCGGATACGGCCTGATTCCGGCGCGCACACGCGTCCACATCAGTCCCCACGAATTTTCACGTGTCCAATTATGCTGCGTGCACCATTCGGTACACTTGGCACACGGCGGGGCGGTCCCGTTTGGCGGGGCGCGCTCCGATCTCCAACTTTTGGAAAACCGAAAAAAGTGGATGCACGCAGTTTTGTGACGAATATAATTCTGTCCACAGCGACTAATAGCACAAAGTTATTATACAAAAAATAAACTAGGTCATGTAATCTACAGGTATCAAAAAGAATCATCGAATTCGGATCTCTGTGGTGGGAGATACGAACTCGACAATACGGGTGGTCATTCTGGAATTCTGCGATTGCAGAATTCTGTCTGCTCGCGCTGACTTGGGCGCTGCTTTTGACCTTGGGGCACACGTTTTCCGAGGTGGACTATAAAACAAATATTGGAGAGGGGTGAGGGAAGATCATACCTATGAAAACGGAACAGCGTTTGGATGAGCGAGTCAACGGGAAAACACGCCGGAGCGAAGGTGTCTCGAGTGGGAAACTGCAGTTCGCGATGTCGGCGTCGACGGGATGGTTGGATGGCTTGGGGAGGCTTCTCTGGCTGCGGTGACTGCTCTAGATGGGAAGGGAAAGTCTGAAGTTTTAGGTTAGGGTTTTGGAGAGCTAATATATATATATATATATATATATATATATATATATATATATATATTATATATATTAGAAGAGAGGGGGATATGGCTCGCGGGTCCGCGGGTTTACAAGTGTTCGCTGAAGGGGGTTCGGGTCCCTGGCTGAAGGGAAAAGGCGGAACTTCCTTTTGGCCGCTAGTGGCAATTGAAATTTTGCTGCGGATTTGTTCCAAGCAAGTTGCTGCACTTGCTAGCAAATGCTAGTAGATAGGATTAGTAGTTATTATCATTATTATTATTATATTAGTTAATATTATATTCTTATTTTCTTTTCTTTTCTTTTCCTTTCTTTAAATAAAATATATATATACATATATATATTTGTATATACATATATATATATTTATACTCATAAGAAAATTTATAGATTAGGGTATTGCACATCGTTAGGCTAGCAACTGCTCAAGGGTCTCCTACATGGAATAAATTCCGAAAAAATTTCTGATGGTCCCACAAGTCATCTAAGGGTCCGAACACCTAACATAAAAATTATAAAAATCTATTTCTCCTATTTAGCTCTAATTACTATAATTTAATTAATAATTAATAAATAAAAAGGTATATACGATTTTCTAGGAAGGGGGTTTTACAAAACATTTTTCTTAAATTATATTTTTCTATTAATTTACCAGTTTACCGTCTCCCATTCACACCCTCATTTTTCCCACATGAAAAACTCATTCATTATCTGGGCCATTCATTATTTTGGGCCAATCCCCACCCTTCCTCCCACACCCTCTCTCCCTATTTAAGTCCCTCATCACCATTCCCAAGAAATCCTAACTAGCCCTCACAAATCCCCACAAGCCAACAACCATCACCATTTTTGTTTGCTCGTGTCTGTGTGTCCAGCATTACCGTGTCAGCCGTGTTGGCCTCGGGTCCGACCCCGGGTGTCCCACCGTATCCATTCATTTCCTGTGTCCGGTTACAACATTACAACCAGATTTTCTTGTCCGACACCATCCGGACACATCCACATCCACCACAGTACATCGAATCCTTGTGTCCAGCCTCGGACACAGCCACCACACAACAACCATCCCCGTGTCCAGCTCCGGACATGATCCCACCCCCTGACACATACAGAGAAACCCTAACCCTAGATTTAGCCTCGCCGAGCCGGTGGCCGCGGAGCACCTCCTCGTCGTCAAGCTCCGGTGACTACAGGACCTCCCCCTCGGCGTCGAGCGCCTGTGGTCGACCACCGCCGCAGTAGATCCAGTCGCCGCCGCCTCAGATCCATCGAGCAGATCCACCGCCGCCGAGTCGAGTTTCCGCCGCGTCGAGCCGATCGATCCAGCCGCCGCCGAGTTCGACAGCCGCCGCGTCGAACCGAGCACCCGCCGTCGCTTCAGGACCACCGCCGAGTTCGACAGCCGCCGCGTCGTCGAACTCCGCCGACCGCCTCCTCGGGACGAGAACACCCGCCGCCTCCTCGATACGAGCACCGCCGACGAGACAAGCAGTCGTCGACCGCCGACGCCCTGCCCGGCCTGACCCCAGCGGACCCCCACCGCGTCGACGCCGGAAAGCCCCGATCGTGAGCCCCTTCTCTCCTTCCCTCTTCCCCTTTTTCTTCTGTTCTGTAAAGTCATGGTTAAGTAATGTAATTAGTTATATTAATTAGTTAGTTAATAGATAATTAGTTTAGTTATAATTAGATTAATTTGTTAATTAATAATCAGTTAGTAATTTCTTAATAAATTAGTTAAATTGTAATTAGTTTAGTAATTAATGTAATTTGTTTAATAATTAAATATATTTAGTTTAGTAAATTTATGTAATTAGTTTAGTAATTAAAATATAATTAGTTTATTGTTTATAATGCATGAAATTAGTTATTTTTGTGTAAAATTTAGTTATGTATTATAATTAAAAGGGTTTCGATTATGCAAAAATATAATAATTTTTGGGTTTTATATTATTAATTAAAAATATAGTTTAATAATAAAATAAAAATAAAAAATAAGATCAAAATTGGTTATTTGGACTGGTAACTGAAATTACTAGAGATATATAAATATGATGGCTTTTACATAAATTCTAGATTTTTATAAATAAACTTTTATTTGTAATTATTGTTCAAAATAAATTCAAAATGATTTTCATAAACTAAGGTGTTACCTTAATTACAGACAAACGACCCTTTCCCCTATTAGCCTGGTATCCTTATCTCGATTTTCGTGCCGAACTCCGATCTTGGACTTCTTTATATAGTTTATAGCTATTTGGACTGCTCCGGACCCATTGGAACTAACTGCTAATTCATTTGGGATCACCTTGAGAAGTGTGGCATTATGTACATTCTTTGATTGTTAATATACATATATAAAAATATTTGATTGATATATATATATACAAATATGTATTTTGGTATAAAAATATATATATTTATATACATCTATTAGTGTATATACACAAATACGTATTTTGTACAATTACTAAGAGACACTTATATATATATTATATACGTTTATTGGTATATACTCTGAGTATAAATGTGTATTATATACGTATCCCTACTAGATGACCCTAGTTGACTAGTGCCATACCTGGCAGAGCCCTGAGTTCATGTATTTGTGATGTGTTAGTGTAGCACCTGATGCAAATATTGTATTTGATATATTTTAGGACTGTTGGTTCCTCCAGACGATACTCTGGGACAGGACATTGGTTTTACCAGCTAAGGACCCAAGGCGAGTACATTCTCTGATTAGTTTCTAATTTATGATATCTCCTATGTTCACTGTATCTAGTGTAAATATCCATGTTCTTGACACATTGGTTACACGGATTGGTATACACGGATCTCATCATGAGATGTTATTCCTTATTCATGGTGTAGCTTGTACAAGACTTGTTTTCTTTGTCATCTTGTGGATGTACAGACACTGATTCCCGGGGAGATTTGCTACCTTCCTAGGGAATCCCGTGCCATAGCGTACCATGATTGGATCTACTATACCAGTCGGGGGTGGGGAGTATTTTAGTATAGATATGTGATCATACCCAACTTATCATGCATCATAGCTCACCCCACATCTCACGTCGGGTGCGGCCTGACCTTTTTGTGCTTCATAGCTGTTACTTGTGATTAGCCTGACCTCTTCGTGCATTATAGCTAACCAACGGTTAGCCTGACCTTCCATGAATCATAGCTAATCACATGTAACCAGCCTGATCAAGTTCCCAAGCCGATCACATGTTAAAGCTAATACTCACACACTTAGTCATAGGTTTCTTGCTCATTGACATATTGTTTCTTTTCCTGCATTTACTTACAGTATTTCCAGTATTTCTTTCATTGTACATTTCTCGTACCTATACATGCATCTGGTATATTTCCATCTAGAACTGCTACATAGTTTATGTCATTTATATAGAACTGCTATTTAGAGTTGTACTTTGCTCCTTCCTGACTGGAAAATATTTTTCCAGACTGTGACCTTAGTAGACTGGTTTCCGACACACTTGGGGATTGGAAGTTAATGATTGCAGGTATGATTATTTTGTCGTTAGACTTGTCTTGTATTTCTTGCTTGCCTTGATATCTCATCGTGCTTTAGTTTATGTGATTGAGTATTTCTAGCATTATTTTATGATATCCACGTCTTCTTATGGAGTTGGGTATTCACGTGAGTTTGATTAGATAGTTATATGATCTAGACAGCATTCTACCGCCGATGCTGCGGCATAAGCTGGACGTACCCACGCACTCGTGTCCCTAAATCGGGTGCGGGTCGTGACAACTGTTATTCATATTCCATATGTTGCATGCATCTTTATTTTCTGTCTTTAGTTTATATATTTTAATTGTTATATAAAATGCGCACGACGGTGACGTCGTAAATGTTTTTATTTATGTATTGCATTGCATTGACCTTGTTCATGAGACTACCCCACTATCATGCAGCACCATTAGGTTCATTAGCCGTGACACAGTTGTTACACGAGTGTGAGTCTCATATAGATCACGGACTGCGTGACAGGTCTGGCCTCCTGTACGTGTGGGCCGTGCGTTAGGAATAACTGCTGTTAGAAACTTTGCATGCTAGTAGACTTGGCAGTTATTAGAGGTCCAGGGACATAGCTTATTGTAGTACGGTGGTCCCATCCTTGTCCTTGTTTGGTTGCAGGATTGGGCTAGGGTACTAAGAATAGGCTATGGACCAAATCATGTCATGGATGTGACATGCTTAGAGCATGGGGTGGGAAGAACAACAAGTACCGCATTTGAGCTCCTTTGCACTTTTTCTGTGACGCCCGGATTCTCCGCTGGAGATACGGGTGGTGATGACCCATATATATACATTGGCGGGCCTCCGCCGTTCAAAAGACGACGTGCCTTTGGGCCCCTGGATCTTCAAAAGAGAACCATGCCAAATCCCAGTTTTCAGCCAGATAGCTGTCACGACCCGCACCCAGAAATTCGGGCACGAGTGCGTGGGTACGTCCAGCCTACGCCGCAGAGTCGGCGGTAGTACGCTGTCTAGGTCAATTCTAGATTTACTAAACTAGCTCATTCACAATTAACATAGGTAAGATAATAATGAGAACAGAAACTTAAGATTGCAACTGAAATAAATATGACAACAGATTCAAATATTTTAGTACAGAAATTCAGAATGAAATCAGGGACAAACCCGATTACTAAGATAAGAAACAGAAATAAAAGATAGCTACTGCTAGCTACTCTGCAGCAGGGGTCTCCGGGGTAGGTTCTGGCTCCTCATAGGTATCATCTGTACCCTCAAAGGGACCATAATAAGTGGGGGCAAGGTCCTCATCATCGCCTAAATCAACAGATCCAGTCAGGAAAGGAGCAAAGTACACAGTGCACAACAAGGTTAAACTAAATATTTATGACAATTAAATATTGAATATCATGTTAAGAAACTGCATAACAGAACATCATTATCTCAGAGTTAAAGCTGTAAGCAGGAATATGAGAAAGCAGAAATAAATGAAACAGGAAATGAAACTACAACAGTCAGCAAGAAATATAACATGACCAGAAACTATCTGTGTGAACCTGTGTTTGTTTTAGAATACATAGTTGGCATGTAGGGGTTTATAAGGCTAATCCGGCCGTCATAAATGGCTATTAAACAGGGAAAATCGAGATCCGGCTGAGGTACAGTCGCGTACCAACAGCTATTAAATATGACAAGGGGAAGGGTAAACTACATGCCTTCTAGTATTCTCCCACCCGACATGAAAAACAAGACAGGAACTTCAATATTCAAGACATAAAAATCCAGCATTTCTAATACTAGGTGTAATCATCAAGGGTACTAGTAAAGCAGGGAATTAATTATCACAATATAAAGATTTAACTTGAAGTGCAGGTACTTGCCTGTTGTTTGGATCTGATTAATTTGGTTCTTGGGGAAAATTTCCAGAGATGAGTCCAAAAGCTGAAATAGACATTACCATCATGCTCAGAAGATTTCAAATAGCTAGAAACGTCTATCCTTGGGTCCAATTTGGAGACAAGGGCAAAAACGGCAGTTTCGGGTCAAAACGGGATCCGCCGGTGGGCCCGCTTTGCACCGAAAAACGTGTTCGGGTCAAAAGTCTCCAAATTCACCAAACTTAGTGTCAATAGGTCAGGAACGCTGATACGAACCCAACGGAACTTCCAGATTTGGATTCCGATGAGCCGAACACAAAATCGCCCGTCGAGCGGGACCTGTGGGGCCCACGACACGCGATTTCGTCAACGTTCTCAGAATCGAACCAAACTTGACCCACAGGACCAGCGTATCGCTACGAATCTGATGGCGCAAGTTTTGTCTCGATCTGACGAGTGTACAAAAAGTTAGGGCAAATTGCCGAAAAGTCGGATACGGGGCAATGTCCGCGGATAAGCGTTAATTTCGGTGTGCACGCACACCCGAATCAGCTTCCACGAAATCTCACACGTCCGTATCGACGACGCACACGTATCTGTGAAGACCGCACGCGACCAAGTCGTCCCGTTTGGCGGGGCGCACTCAGTTCCGGGGTGAAACAGGGTCTGGTTTTTCCTGTTTTTGGATCGCGGTGTGTGATCACCACGGGACGCGATGCAATAGGAGACCCTAATAAGAGTTTCTGTTCTATGTACATGTGCAAGGTTATTTTTGTAGGCATCCTTAAGGCAATACAATAGTAGTTAAATTATTTTAAGTTGGATAGTATACCTCACCACCTAATATCACGTAGTCCCTGTGATCCATTGATGAAGTGTAACTGAATGACATTAATTGTATGCTAGCAAAGACGACAGTGTTTATTCAGACAATAGAATTTAGAGGTCCATGTCCCTATTGGTCGACTAGCGACTTAAACAAGGAATTAGTATGACAACTGTAGAGATTGTGTAGTCTTTCATTATTATTGCTTATTTTGCTTTTGTTTTTGTGAATTTGAATTGTTATGAACCTTCTTTCATCATAATCTAGCGTATTCATATTTGCTGTACTACCTTGACTTATGCTGCTATTATAGCCTAGTTTTTGCAAGCTTATTCTTTATCGAGCTTGTTCATGACATACGTATTATTGGGGGCCACAATAATACATTTCAGAATCAGTGTATTAGGGTCTAGCTAACCTTAGTGCGCTTGGTTCGCCCTTCGCATAACTACTTTACGTAGATTGAGATATGTAGTGATTAGTAGACGAATATACTTACCCTCTAGATACGACAAAGCATATCATATCAAGTACATAACTGCACCGATGTGAGCATGCGAATAGGAAATTACCAAATTAAGATTTCAATCCACAACTGTCTTGACAATTCCCATTTGAATTCTTTAAACGCTTTGATTCCCATACTTCCATTCTATTACCCCTCCTTGAACTCTTTTCCGTTGCTTTCCGTCTTCCCTTGTTTCGGAAAGACGAAATCTCGTGCTTGGATATAAGTGATACACGGATAGTACAAGATATACCCCATAGGCCAATCACATTATTTGGTGACTATCTTTCATAATTGATTAAGGGCATATCACATATGATATTGTTGGTGTTAAAGTTTTGAGGATTGAATGACATGAGAAAATAAATTGAGGAATATTTTTCTTAAGTGTAAGAGCCTTATGTGATAGATGGGTAAATTCTAAGTTTGGTAGAAATTGCAGTATTAAACTTGAGGAGAATTCTTTTAGATTGTGATCAAGTAGGATTAGATTGAGAGATTAAGTCCTTTTAAATGTGGAGAATTTTAAAAGAGGGATTAAGATAATGAGGATTTAATGAATTTTAAAAATCTTGATATTGAGGACCCAATATTTATACTTTGAGCACATGATTTAAATTTTGAATATTGAAGGATGAATCATCGATTTAAATTTTGAGGATAAATATAGAATTTTAGACTTGAACAATTGGTTAATTAGATTTAAATTTTACAATTTGATGATTTGAATTAAAAGTTTAATTTTGATTGTTGGGTCACCTATTTGAAATATTGAGGATGTAAATTGAGTTTAAATATTTGAATAGTACAAAATACTTAAGTTAAGAATAGGAATAAGATTTGGTTAGAATTGTTTATTGTTCAAAGTCTAGAGGAGATTATGATAGTTGGAAATTATGATATAAATTTTGATGTGGGATGTCATATAGACTTGAGTCAGATTTGGATGTTGATTATTTAAAAATCGAGAAGAGATTACGACAGGTTGAATTTTGATTTAAACAGTGGTTATATTAATTTTGAAGTGATCGCGATAGATTCGAATTAATTTTGTTATTTGAATTTTTGGAAGAGATTGCGATTAACATACCTTATGTACGAATGTGAAGGATTTAACAAATTATGTCTTATTTTAATTTCGAGGACGAAATTATTTTAAGTTGGGTAGATTGTAAACTCCCTCACCCAAAATAGATATTTTGTGTATATTTTATATTATTATATTTATTATATATTTTGAATTTATTTAGAATATGCTCTTAGTTAATTAGAAAATAAATTTCTTGATATATTTACTTATATAAATATTCATTTAGAATTATTTTAGGTTATTTTAGATTTTTGGAGATTTTTCTAGAATTTTTGGTAATTAAAACTTAGAAAACATAAATTTCTAGGACTTCTATGATTTACTATACGACCATACTTGCATGTCATTCCTACCAAATATTTATTTTATTTTAAAATATTTAATTATATTTTTTTAATTTATTTAGAATTTTAAGAAATTTATTTAGATTTTAAAATTATTTAGGATTTATTTGGATATATATAGTCTTAATATTAGATAGATACTAATTTAGTGTTAATAGATATTAATAAGATTTTATAAATTATTTGTATTATCTTTAATTATATTTAAGATTATAAATTATTGAGATAAATTCAAACTCAATTTTAAATTAATTCAAATCCTGAACCTACTAGGAAATCAACTTCATGCATATCCTATCCTTATTTAAATTCATCATAATCCTATCCAAATTAACCCATCCTAGTCGTATTTAATTAAGTAGTGTCCACCATTATAAATACCTCATCCTTCATATTTTTCTTTCCCAAATTCCTCTCTTTTCCGTCCAAAAAATAGTCAAAATTCGTCATAAATTCAGCCTCATTTTCTACTAGTTATGACGAATTAAAAAGACGATATCTCCTAGCTCCGGACTCCAAACACGCTCCAGTTTTTTTTGTTAGAACAATAATGAGATTAGATTTCTAATAATATAAATTGTTTTTCTAAATTATTAGTATTAAATTCTAGAAAATTCGTAGAGTACAGCATGTCCGAAAATAGACGTGTTTTGATGTTTTCACGATTTCGGGAGAACCAGGAATCAGAATCATGAACCGTTTAAAGTTTCGGAAAGCTAATGTCGAGATCATCGACATAAATTTTTCCCAGAATTTATTTCGAAGTATTTCATACTGTTAATGTCGAGATCATCGCATATTTGGATGGTTACATGTGATCCGAGGATGTCTTCTCTTCGAGCTGTAATGGATAGCTGGTATTCTTATATTGTGTTGTGGTGTTGTACTCATATTGTATTTGCTCTTATATTCGAGTTGGTAGTGGATTTGTTTCCATCCAACTATCATCCTTATATACTTCTTATTGAGATCTAGTTTCATAGATACTGGTTATTTATTTCTATATGATTTTGGTGGATGAGATCTAGATTATACCCTGTGACTTGTGACATATGTTTATACCACTTGTGGATTTGATATTCATATTATAGCGTACGTGTGGATTTGGTTTTCATATATTGGAGTTGCCATATCCATGCGGCTGGCATGCTTACGTGTCCTAGTCCTACGTATTTTGGGATTGGGGTGTGACAACGGTCTTCCGGGAAGATCGTCATTGTCGCATCCTCTTCGGATTCTGAGGGAATTTTACCCCCAGCTTTGGATGCTGCCCTGTTTTGTCGAGGTAGGCTACCCCCAGACATGTCGTGGCGTTTGCCCACAAAAGCTGATTTAGAAGGTCCTGCCTCAGACTCTCGAGGTTGTGAGTTTGCAGGAGATGCTGTATACCCCAACCCAAAACGAGCTTGTTGACAGTAAGAATTACCCAGCAACGGTGTTCGTCTGCCTTTTCCATAGTTGAGCCTTGTTTCAACTTCAAATCATAACCCATGCTTTGTATAATCTTTAAAGCTTGTGGGCTATATCTGTGGGTTTGCATTTTCCCAGCATCGGACTCGTGACATCCTTCTTGTATAATCGGTCTGCTCCGCGTACGACTGAAGACTATTGGATGTTGATCGTTGCGAGTAGGCGGGATAATAAAGATAGAATCTTCACGTGGCCCATATGTCATGACGACATTAGATGTTGACGCATCTTTCCACGTGATCTCTCCATGCTTGGAAGTTAGGGGCGCTAAATCTTGATTTTTACTCCTGTCTCTGCATCTTTGGATTAAAAGATCACACAAATTGGCAACATTAGTCTCAGAAGAGGAAGAAGGCTTATCTTGCCTTTTTACATTATTGGGCCTGTGGAGATTAGGGACCGGAACATTTTTTCTACCATACGAGTAGAGCAATTCAGCCATGTGAGCAGCACATGATCCATGAGGAGCGTATGTTCCCACAGACTGAGCCTTCTTTACGCTGGAGGGGCTTAACCTGGCATAATTTGGAACTCTGCTCAGGCTGGCGTAAAACTGAGGAGGCGCTCAGTCTGCCATTAGCCTCTCGCGTAATCCGGAGGGCGGGCAGATTCTTCTCTTGCTGGCGTAAAGGCCGAGAAGTTGAGAATTCTGCCACTTGTTTTCCCTTGCATAAGTTGCAGGGATCATTTGTATTTCCGCAGAGGGCAGATGCATTTTTACGCGCGGGGCGCGTTTGGAATTTCTGATTGGGCGCTGAGGCATTGTCAAAAATTCTGTCTGCCACGTCACCGACGGGAGACTAAATTTTGCGCGCAGAGCGCGGAGTAGACTTATGGATTAGCACTGAGGCATCACCAGAAGTTTTGTCTGTCACGTCACTGACGGGAGACAGAGTTTTACGCGCGAAGCGCGAAGCAGACTTCTGGACTAGCGCTGAGGCATCGTCAGAAGTTTTGTCTACCACGTCACGGACGGGAGACAGAGTTTTACGCGCGGAGCACGAAGGTTGCGCAGCTACAACCTGGTTGGTCGGAGAAATCGGAGAGTCGGCAGAAATGGTAGAGGATGTCCTGGGCATCCAGACCTTACGCAGTTTTCTGTTGTCTTGGACAGAGATAGAGTGAGAGCTACCCCCTGCTCGAAGAATATCTTCGTAGGCGGACTGGTCGAACCGGATGACCAAGGTCTTCTTCATGGATCCTTCTGATACCGCATCGTGTTGAGCAATTGCTTTCTCATCAGATGAGAAAGAGGTCCCCAGCAGAGTCGCCATCTTGTGTTTGATAATAAACGAAAGAAATAAAATAAGGTTTATACGAAACCCGCTCTTTCGTTTACAAACAAGAAGTACAATTAATCGTATACGAGGATATCAAGTACAAATTTTTAATCTAGGTAAATATTGCTATAGGAGTCTGATCTGCAGTCGATCACTTTGTCCCTTGGACCACACGATGATGAAGAAGTATTGTAGAAGGCAGAAAAGCTTCGAAGATTGCAAAGGGGAGTGGATGCTCGATGCCAAAATTGTCGATCACTACTCTCTGTCTGAGCTCTTCTTTCTCTAGGATTTTTCGAATTCTATTCTCCAACCTTTCGACCCCGGACCTCGACCCTGGACCTCTGTCAATAGAGGTCTCTATTTATAGGGTTTTAGTGACAATAACCATCCAGTCGACGTAGAAGCCGGATAGTGGAGAGTATGGCACTTTTTACGCGGCGGTTATAATAACTGCCACCCACGTATAAACGATCTTCTAAATAAGCGTGTGACGCATGTTCCATTAAGAGATAATGCGTATAACTGCTGCGAAGATCACGGCATGCAAGCCACGTAGGTAGCTGTCCCTCGCGTAGAAAAGGTTGGCGTAGAAGCCAATAACTGTCACCATGGCGTAGAAGCCAAATTGTTGTCAAACTGGCGTAGAAGCCAGGTAGGCGTAGAAGCCGAGTAGGCATAGAAGCCAAGTAGGCGTAGAAGCCTGATAGGCGTAGAAGCCTAATGCTGCATGGATAGGTAGCTAGCATAGAAGATAGCTGATTCTCCTTCCTTGACTGAGGCCTTGAGCGTATTCTGGAACAAATAGCCTTCTCACGCAAAAATGCAAAATGTAGCCTGAGTTGGCATATTCCGGGAAGATAGCATACGGCGTACTCCTTATAGCTGAAAATAGCCCGGTTGGCGTATTCCAAGGAGATAGCGTACAGCGTGCTCCCATAGCTGAAAATAGCCTGATGGCATAATGTGTAAAAGTGATGATGTGGACGTATTAGCCGTAATTATGGCTCACTCAGTCTTTGAAAATATAACCAAATCTCATGCATTAAATGCAGAGATCTGCCCACATCCTGCGCATTAACTGCAGAGACGTGCCTCGAGCTCTGTACGAAGAGCAGCTTTTGATGTGGCAGTCTGTTTGTTTTCTGCGGAGCGTAAAAGCTCGCATCTGTCTGTGTAAAACTAGGCAGCGTATTCCCTTGTATGCATAAAAGCAGTTTATGCCAAGGAAATGTCACTAAACGACGGTTTTGGTCGCTGTGCCGCACCATCATTACAGCCGTCGTCTGGATAGTCGTGCAGTACTCTTTGTCAGGAGTCAGGTTCACTGCATGATCTGACAGGTTCATTCGAGAAATACGAAGCGTTCCTCGTACACTTCCATGCTGCATTAAAAGCGGATGAGTTTTACGCCATAAAGGCGGTATAACACCCTTTTTACGCTGAAGCAGCCTGAAAATACTGCATTACACGGATTGTCCTTGAGCTTATATTTTACGCTGTACTTAGCGAAAAAGCTCTGTTGTATGCCGATGGCTCTGAAGTTATATTTTACGCCACACAGCACTGAAATACTGCGTATAACTCTACAGCATATTTTTTATGCTTCTACAATAATGTCAAACATGAAACTGAGATAGAGAAATACTTGCCTATATCTCACTAAGGGTCACCTCTAGGTCCATAATACAAAGTAGTCTTGACTATAGCATCACTCCGAAGTCAACACTGAAAAATATTATCCAGACAAGATTGGAGCAAAGTACATAAACTAACAGCAATTCCATTAAGTTGACAAAGACTATAAAACAGTAAGTAATGAGAATACAAGACGGAAAGTAATGCTAGAATCATAAGAAAATAGGTAAACAAGTAATCGTATCACAGGTAATAATGAACTATAAGTAAACAGGTGAATAACATTATCATTAGGTATAAACTGGAATAGAGGAATGGATAACTAGCTAAGTGCCTTGAAATATTAGTTTATTATGTGATCGGCTTGTGACAAGATCAGGCTCTACCACATATGGTTGGCTATACACAAGTACAAGTAATAGGGTTAGGCACAACCATATTTGGGGAGCTATGCACAAGCAAGTAATAAGATCAAGCCACATCCTACGTGAAGTATGGGGTGAGCTATGCACAAGTATATGTGGTATGATCAGATAATTAGCTAATAATTCCCCGTCCCCCGACTAATACAAAGGACCCGAATCATAATATCTCCTGACTAGGATCCATATATACTAGTCCGTGTACCATCGTGTCAGGAATCAAGTATAAAACTATAATATTTTTATCATAGTAATCATTAAAGTAAGAAAAATTGTCTGAGAATGTACTCGTCTGTGGTCCTGAGCAAGGAACTGCAAATAGTGCTCAAACATGAGTCTAAGAGTCCTAAACATGGAATATCAATGTTAATTGATGATTTCAAATGATAAACATATATAATTAGCCCTATGATAGGTATTTGGGTCATTTCTAGGTCTCTTGGTATCGTACTAGGTTATTACTAAAGTTATAGTCTATATTTATCTA
This sequence comes from Iris macrosiphon, assembly GCA_036927795.1. Taxonomy (NCBI): domain Eukaryota; kingdom Viridiplantae; phylum Streptophyta; class Magnoliopsida; order Asparagales; family Iridaceae; genus Iris; species Iris macrosiphon. Next base: position 339,152,472 of record JAYESA010000004.1, read on the forward strand.
TAAAGTGGGTTTACAAGGTCATACGAGTTAATACTAGCTATCACTAGGTTATTCCAAATATACTAGGTCATACTAGTTAGTACATTAGTCTCAGTATCATAAATATTACATAGTCTACCATACTAATAATTTATCTATTATCCTAGATATTAAATTCCTAGGTATATCTCGATACCTTAGGCTATTCCAATTATCTTATCTGATACTCTAACCCACATCACTCTCAATACCTCACTCAACATTAGATGCCAACTCAAAACCTACACTCATAATCCCATATCTTATCTTCACTCAAACCTATCCAATATCTTACCCTACACACACATCAACCTTATCACATCTGTGTCACGCCCTGATCTCCCGCATGCTAAATCGGCTGTTCCCGCTAGGTGAGAATCACCGTGCCACCCACCATAGCGATGATTCACCTCGGTTGAGCGATATGTCAAGCGAGCCTCTGAAAGCCTAAGCCGAATTCCTGTAGGGACAAGTATGGGTATCATTTGCCTCAAACGAGTATTCTCGCCTGAGTAAAGCTGTAAACTCCCTCACCCAAAATAGGTATTTTGTGTATATTTTATATTATTATATTTATTATATATGTTGAATTTATTTAGAATATGCTCTTAGTTATTTAGAAAATAAAGTTCTTGATATATTTACTTATATAAATATTCATTTAGAATTATTTTAGGTTATTTTAGATTTTTGGAGATTTTTCTAGAATTTTTGGTAATTAAAACTTAGAAAATATAAATTTCTAGGACTTCTACGATTTAGTATACGACCATACTTGCATGTCGTTCCTACCAAATATTTATTTTAGTTTAAAATATTTAAATATATTTTTTTGTAATTTATTTTAAATTTTAAGAAATTTATTTAGATTTTAAAATTATTTAGGATTTATTTGGATATATATAGTCTTAATATTAGATAGATACTAATTTAGTGTTAATAGATATTAAAAAGATTTTATAAATTATTTGTATTATCTTTAATTATATTTAAGATTATAAATTATTGAGATAAATTCAAACTCTATTTTAAATTAATTTAAATCCTGAACCTACTAGGAAATCAACTTCATGTATATCCTATCCTTATTTAAATTCATCGTAATCCTATCCAAATTAACCAATCCTATTCGTATTTAATTAAGTAGTGTCCACCATTATAAATACCTCATCCTTCATATTTTTCTTTCCCAAATTCCTCTCTTTTTCGTCCAAAAAATAGTCAAAATTCGTCATAAATTCAGCCTCATTTTCTACTAGTTATGACGAATTAAAAAGACGATATCTCCTAGCTCCGGACTCCAAACACGCTGCAGTTATTTTTGTTAGAACGATAATGAGGTTAGATTTATGATAATATAAATTGTTTTTCTAAATTATTAGTATTAAATTCTGGAAAATTCGTAGAGCACAACATGTCCGAAAATAGACGTGTTTCGATATTTTCGCGATTTCGGGAGAACCAGGAATCAGAATCATGAACCGTTTAAAGTTTCGGAAAGCTGATATCGAGATCATCGACATATATGTTTTCCAGAATTTATTTCGAAGTATTTACATACTGTTAATTCTGTAGAACTTTTAGGTTAGAATTTAACCATCGGTGCACAATACAAAATTTGTATGTGCCATAATTCCCAAACGAATTTGAATTCAAACGAGCCATAAATTCCAGTATGTTTTTGATGCTGAAATCTACAAGAAATCATGTATAAAAGTCGAGTTTGTATCGGTTGACTTTTTGGTCAACAGATCGCCTCGATTTGCGTGCCATGAGTCTCGAGTTGATAAAATTCAGTTTCTTTGGATAAAATTTAGGAATTAACATAAAAATCAGAATAATAAGATTAAAATAGGATTTTAGAGTAATTATTCCAGAATTAAATAAATTAAAATAAATTAATGGTTATATTATTATATAGTTATATGAATATATATGTAAGTAAATGCTAATTGATAATTATGACTAAATATTCAGACTGTATGACCCTAGGACATCGTGGACTATCCCATACTTACCTTGACCATGTTGACCCTAAGAAATTATGAATTTGTCTGCCTTGCGTACACTAACGTACTGCCATAGACACCTGTCAGTTGACTGACTGATTTCGTACAGTACTTGAAGACGCGACACCCGCGTAATTCAATGCGTAATTGACCGTGTTAGATGACTAGTGTTACCCCTAGTATACCCCCTGATTCCAGTGTAAATGTGGTTGAGTATGTGCTAGTGTAATGACTAATAATTCTATTATATTATATTTATGTGTACATAGGATATTGGATTGTTCTGCGCGATTTCTGGAGCAGGTTATTGGTACATTGCAGCTTCCTTGTCAGGCAAGTATACCTTGCCATTGTACTGTTATTTATATTCCATATGTTGCATGCATCTTTATTTTCTTTCTTTAGTTCATATATTTTAACTGTTATATAAAATGCGCGCGACGTTGACGTCGCAATATGTTTTTATTTATGTATTTGCATTGACCTTGTTCATGAGACTACCCCATTATCATGTAGCACCATTAGGTTCATTGGCCGTGACACAGTGGTTACACGAGTGTGAGTCTCATATAGATCATGGACTGCGTGACAGGTCTGGCCTCCTGTACGTATGGGACGTGCGTTAGGAATAACTGCTGTTAGAAATATTGCATGCTAGTAGACTTGGCAGTTATTAGAGGTCCAGGGACATAGCTTATTGTAGTATGGTGGTCCCATCCTTGTCCTTGTTTGGTTGCAGGATTGGGCTAGGGTACTAAGAATAGGCTATGGACCAAATCGTGTCATGGATGTGACATGCTTAGAGCATGGGGTGGGGAGAACAACAAGTACCGCATTTGAGCTCCTTTACACTTTTTCTGTGAAGCCCGGATTCTCCGCTGGAGATACGGGTGATGATGACCCCTATATATTATGTACTATCAGGCGGGCCACCGGCGTTCAAAAGACGACGTGCCTTTTAGGCCCCTGGCTCTTCAAAAGAGAACCATGCCAAATCCCAGTTTTCAGCCAGATAGCTCACTTGTGGGGAAAGGTGTTCTTAACTGCATTCACATAGATGGTTAGGCGACCCCAATGGATGTTTATTTTCAGTACTTTATTGGCATGTGTTTAAGTATACTTGTTATGTCCCTCTGAGGACCTGGTCCGCTGCCAGGTGTACCTGTTCTTGAGTATTTGCAAGAGCACAGATTTGGAAGGAATAGATGCTTCGTGGATGTCTTCTCTTCGAGCCGTGATTGGTAGCTGGTACTTATTGTTTGAGTGAGTTGTACTGATATTGTATTTACTTTTCCCATTCGAGTTGGTAGTGGATTTATTTCCATCCAACTATCATCTTTAGATACTTCTAGTTGAGATCTAGTTTCATAGACATTGGTTATTTTATTTCTATATAATTTTGGTGGATGAGATTTAGATTATACCCTGTGACTTGTATTACATTTTATACCACTTGTGGATTTTATATTCATATTACAGCGTACGTATGGATTTGGTTTCCATATATTGGAGTTGCCATATCCATGCGGCTGGCATGCTTACGTGTCCTAAGTCCTACGTATTTTTGGGACTGGGGCGTGACATGTTTTTGTGGTGGCCCATGCAGGTCAAGTGCATATTGTCTCGGTTACGTTATTGTACCGAACAAGCCTGCACCTAGGACTAGAAAATAGGATCTCATCCACAATTGACTATGATTCATCTTCCTCCTCTCTGTTCTATTTTGAACAAATGCATCCTACTTGATTCTTGTGCTTCCCTAATAGATCTTTAAGTATAGCCTTCTCCTAGAATATAGAAGTTCCTGTTGTTAGATGATAATTAGAGTAGCACACCTATTAAGAATACAACGAGAATATAGACACACCACTAAGTTTAGAATATCTAGTAAACCCTAGAATTCCTTACCTTTAGAATTGGTTTACCATTACCCATGATATATTATGAAGACTTAAGAGTAGTATAGACATTACTAGAGTTAGTTAGAAGTTTACCATAATGGTTGCCCCTAGCATTGAGGAACCCATAGAAAACAAAAACTTAATGTTTGGACTGAACCTAACCTTCATAGTTAGATGATATTGGAACTATAAACTTATATCATTGTCTTGTTATTAGTAGACAGCACCCTAAGAAGCCTAGAGGAATGTAATCAACACTTCTCCCTTGATCATACCCCGTACATAGCAACTAACACCCCGCTCCCCTTAGAGAACCATGATGCTATCTAGAGCCCTCTATCTTTATTTTATATATTGTTTCCCTGCGACCATAGCGCTCGCTATTTTGCGACGGCTAATTACGTTTCTTCTCTTCATCTTTCAACTCGTGCCATCTGACACTTCGGATAGTAGGCCAAGTAAATTTATTCTTTGTTAAGGGCTCATAGTTTGCTAGGATTATAGTTGTAGCCTTGAATGTGAAATTTTTTATGCTTGGTAGTTAGAACTTGATAGTTAAGTTATTCTTGTAGATTGAGACCTGGTGCTTATTCCTTAGTTTTAAATTGCGTAACTTGTACCACACCTCAATACGAGTTATATTCCCTTTCCCCTTAAACGGCCAGTAACTCTTCTATCCTTACTATTGACACATGTTCTATGAGCACTATGATTAAGACTTAGGATGACCATTACCTACATAAAAAGGATACCCTAATCAATACCAAGATTTTTCCTCATATACCCTAATAAAGAGTTTCTGTTTTATTTACATGTGCAAGATTATTGTGTAGGACCCTCTTAAGACTGTCACCGTATTAGTTTAATTTTTATAAGTTGGGTAGTATACCTCACCACCTAGTATTATATAGCCCTTGTGATCCATTGATGAAGTGTAACTGAATGGCATTAATTGTATGCTAACATAAGATGATAGTGTTTATTCAGACTATAGAACTTAGAGGCTCACACCCCTACTTTGTCGACTATCGACTTAGACAAGGAATTAATATGACAACTGTAGAAATTGTGTAGTCTTTCATTATTATTGCTTATTTTGATTTTGTTTTTGTGAACTTGAATTGTTATGAACCTTCTTTCATCATAATCTAGCGTATTCATATTTGCTGTACTACCTTGATTTATGCTGCTATTATAGCCTAGTTTTTGCAAGCTTATTCTTTATCAAGCCTGTTCACTACATATGTATTAGTGGGCGCCCACAATAATGCATTTTAGAATCAGTGTATTAGGGTCTAGCTAACCTTAGTGCGCTTGGTTCGTCCTTCGCATAACTACTTTACGTGGATTGAGATATGTAGTGATTAGTAGACGAATATACTTACCCTCTAGATACGACAAAGCATATCATATCAAGTACATAACTGCACCGATGTGAGCATGCGAATAGAAAATTATCAAATTAAGATTTCAATCCACAACTGTCTTGACAATTCCCATTTGAATTCTTTAAACGCTTTGATTCCCATACTTCCATTCTATTACCCCTCCTTGAACTCTTTTCCGTTGCTTTCCGTCTTCCCTTGTTTCGGAAAGACGAAATCTCGTGCTTGGATATAAGTGATACACGGATAGTACAAGATATACCCCATAGGCCAATCACATTGTTTGGTGACTATCTTTCATAATTGATTAAGGGCATATCATATATGATATAGTTGGTGTTAAAGTTTTGAGGATTGAATGACATAAAAAAATAAATTGAGGAATATTTTTCTTAAGTGTAAGAGCCTTATGTGATAGATGGGTAAATTCTAAGTTTGGTAGAAATTGCCGTATTAAACTTGAGGAGAATTCTTTTAGATTGTGATCAAGTAGGATTAGATTGAGAGATTAAGTCCTTTTAAATGTGGAGAATTTTAAAAGAGGGATTAAGATAATGAGGATTTAATGAATTTTAAAAATCTTGATATTGAGGACCCAATATTTATACTTTGAGCACATGATTTAAATTTTGAATATTGAAGGATGAATCATCGATTTAAATTTTGAGGATAAATATAGAATTTTAGACTTGAACAATTGGTTAATTAGATTTAAATTTTACAATTTGATGATTTGAATTAAAAGTTCAATTTTAATTGTTGGGTCACCTATTTGAAATATTGAGGATGTAAATTGAGTTTAAATATTTGAATAGTACAAAATTCTTAAGTTAAGAATAGGAATAAGATTTGATTAGAATTGTTTATTATTCAAAGTCTAGAGGAGATTATGATAGTTGAAAATTATGATATAAATTTTGATGTGGGATGTCATATAGACTTGAGTTAGATTTGGATGTTGATTATTTAAAAATCGAGAAGAGATTACGACATGTTGAATTTTGATTTAAACAGTGGTTATATTAATTTTGAAGTGATCGCGATAGATTCAATTAAATTTTGTTATTTAAATTTTTGGAAGAGATTGCGATTGATATACCTTATGTACGAATGTGAAAGATTTAACAAATTATGTCTTATTTTAATTTCGAGGACGAAATTATTTTAAGTTGGGTAGATTGTAAACTCCCTCACCCAAAATAGGTATTTTGTGTATATTTTATATTATTATATTTATTATATATGTTGAATTTATTTAGAATATGCTCTTAGTTATTTAGAAAATAAAGTTCTTGATATATTTACTTATATAAATATTCATTTAGAATTATTTTAGGTTATTTTAGATTTTTGGAGATTTTTCTAGAATTTTTGGTAATTAAAACTTAGAAAATATAAATTTCTAGGACTTCTACGATTTAGTATACGACCATACTTGCATGTCGTTCCTACCAAATATTTATTTTAGTTTAAAATATTTAAATATATTTTTTTGTAATTTATTTTAAATTTTAAGAAATTTATTTAGATTTTAAAATTATTTAGGATTTATTTGGATATATATAGTCTTAATATTAGATAGATACTAATTTAGTGTTAATAGATATTAATAAGATTTTATAAATTATTTGTATTATCTTTAATTATATTTAAGATTATAAATTATTGAGATAAATTCAAACTCTATTTTAAATTAATTTAAATCCTGAACCTACTAGGAAATCAACTTCATGCATATCCTATCCTTATTTAAATTCATCGTAATCCTATCCAAATTAACCAATCCTATTCGTATTTAATTAAGTAGTGTCCACCATTATAAATACCTCATCCTTCATATTTTTCTTTCCCAAATTCCTCTCTTTTTCGTCCAAAAAATAGTCAAAATTCGTCATAAATTCAGCCTCATTTTCTACTAGTTATGACGAATTAAAAAGACGATATCTCCTAGCTCCGGACTCCAAACACGCTGCAATTTTTTTTGTTAGAATGATAATGAGGTTAGATTTATGATAATATAAATTGTTTTTCTAAATTATTAGTATTAAATTCTGGAAAATTCGTAGAGCACAACATGTCCGAAAATAGACGTGTTTCGATATTTTCGCGATTTCGGGAGAATCAGGAATCAGAATCATGAACCGTTTAAAGTTTCGGAAAGCTGATATCGAGATCATCGACATATATGTTTTCCAGAATTTATTTCGAAGTATTTATATACTGTTAATTCTGTAGAACTTTTAGGTTAGAATTTAACCATCGGTGCACAATACAAAATTTGTATGTGCCATAATTCCCAAACGAATTTGAATTCAAACGAGCCGTAAATTCTAGTATGTTTTTGATGCTGAAATCTACAAGAAATCATATATGAAAGTCGAGTTTGTATCGGTTGACTTTTTGGTCAACATATCGCCTCGATTTGCGTGCCATGAGTCTCGAGTTGATAAAATTCAGTTTCTTTGGATAAAATTTAGGAATTAACATAAAAATCAGAATAATAAGATTAAAATAGGATTTTAGAGTAATTATTCCAGAATTAAATAAATTAAAATAAATTAATGGTTATATTATTATATAGTTATATGAATATATATGTAAGTAAATGCTAATTGATAATTATGACTAAATATTCAGACTGTATGACCCTAGGACATCGTGGACTATCCCATACTTACCTTGACCATGTTGACCCTAAGAAATTGTGAATTTGTCTGCCTTGCGTACACTAACGTACTGCCATAGACACCTGTCAGTTGACTGACTGATTTCGTACAGTACTTGAAGACGCGACACCCGCGTAATTCAATGCGTAATTGACCGTGTTAGATGACTAGTGTTACCCCTAGTATACCCCCTGATTCCAGTGTAAATGTGGTTGAGTATGTGCTAGTGTAATGACTAATAATTCTATTATATTATATTTATGTGTACATAGGATATTGGATTGTTCTGCGCGATTTCTGGAGCAGGTTATTGGTACATTGCAGTTTCCTTGTCAGGCAAGTATACCTTGCCATTGTACTGTTATTTATATTCCATATGTTGCATGCATCTTTATTTTCTTTCTTTAGTTCATATATTTTAACTGTTATATAAAATGCGCGCGACGTTGACGTCGCAATATGTTTTTATTTATGTATTTGCATTGACCTTGTTCATGAGACTACCCCATTATCATGTAGCACCATTAGGTTCATTGGCCGTGACACAGTGGTTACACGAGTGTGAGTCTCATATAGATCATGGACTGCGTGACAGGTCTGGCCTCCTGTACGTATGGGACGTGCGTTAGGAATAACTGCTGTTAGAAATATTGCATGCTAGTAGACTTGGCAGTTATTAGAGGTCCAGGGACATAGCTTATTGTAGTATGGTGGTCCCATCCTTGTCCTTGTTTGGTTGCAGGATTGGGCTAGGGTACTAAGAATAGGCTATGGACCAAATCGTGTCATGGATGTGACATGCTTAGAGCATGGGGTGGGGAGAACAACAAGTACCGCATTTGAGCTCCTTTACACTTTTTTTGTGAAGCCCGGATTCTCCGCTGGAGATACGGGTGATGATGACCCCTATATATTATGTACTATCAGGCGGGCCACCGGCGTTCAAAAGACGACGTGCCTTTTAGGCCCCTGGCTCTTCAAAAGAGAACCATGCCAAATCCCAGTTTTCAGCCAGATAGCTCATTTTGTGGGGAAAGGTGTTCTTAACTGCATTCACATAGATGGTTAGGCGACCCCAATGGATGTTTATTTTCAGTACTTTATTGGCATGTGTTTAAGTATACTTGTTATGTCCCTCTGAGGACCTGGTCCGCTGCCAGGTGTACCTGTTCTTGAGTATTTGCAGGAGCACAGATTTGGAAGGAATAGATGCTTCGTGGATGTCTTCTCTTCGAGCCGTGATTGGTAGCTGGTACTTATTGTTTGAGTGAGTTGTACTGATATTGTATTTACTTTTCCCATTCGAGTTGGTAGTGGATTTATTTCCATCCAACTATCATCTTTAGATACTTCTTGTTGAGATCTAGTTTCATAGACATTGGTTATTTTATTTCTATATAATTTTGGTGGATGAGATTTAGATTATACCCTGTGACTTGTATTACATTTTATACCACTTGTGGATTTTATATTCATATTACAGCGTACGTATGGATTTGGTTTCCATATATTGGAGTTGCCATATCCATGCGGCTGGCATGCTTACGTGTCTTAAGTCCTACGTATTTTTGGGACTGGGGCATGACAAAAGCGGGTCGGGACATTACACTTTTGTCGTTTGAATCCGCAGTCCGCTTGAACAGAACAGGGTGTTACATCCTATCCAACTCAGAAAAAGTCTCATCCTCGAGACTTACTGAGGACAAGCTGTACGTTTCATTCAATTTTGATTTAATGATACAAGGCTGAGGCAAACCTATACAAGTCGTTGTACTTGTTCATTTGGATATCCACTTGCACAAGCGTTCGAGATCAGCATATCGCTAGTCTGGATTATACACGTATTCGTAGCGCTCCAAACACATGCACGCCAACCAAATTAGCGATAGCGAAGTCTTAGCACTCAATTTTCACACTTTCTTAATTCTTGGATCGTGCACAAGTTCAAGGCGTCCCTTAAATATATGCATTCAACCAAACTTAGAGTTAGCGAAAATCGGACAAGCTACTGCGATAATCTCAAGGGGTCGCACAAGTAGGCACAAAGGCCACTCGCAGCACAATATCATACAAGCAATCATATCATTCAAAATGCATTTTGAAAGTATTTAGACTTATTATTGGAACATTCCGTTGGGACAATGAGAGAGAGCATGCACATAACCCACGAACGAGCTTTCGAAACTGAGATAATCAAAATAAAGTCCAAAGGCGTAAAAGCCAGGCTCTGATACCAACATGTCACGCCCCGATCTCCCGCAGGCTAAATCGTCCGTTCCCGTTAGGCGAGAATCACCGCGCCACCCACCTTAGCGATGATTCGCCTCGGTTGAGTGATACGCCAAGCGAGCCTCTGAAAGCCTAAGCCGAATTCCTGTAGGGACAAGTCTGGGTATCATTTGCCTCAAATGAGTATTCTCGCCTGAGCAAAGCGGGTCGGGACATTGCACTTTTGCCGTTTGAATCGGCAGTCCGCTTGAACGGAACGGGATGTTACAATCTGCACCCAGACCTTACTGGACATTACATGCACACTTTCTTTCTAGCTCGAGCTCCAGATCTGGACTGCACTCATTACAGACTGAGCATTGCTCCCTCCTAACTCTGTACTTACCTGTGCCCTCATAACTTAGACTAACAGTCCATACCTTGCCCCCAAACTCCTCACATCTCAGTGCGCTAATGCACTAGATACATACTACCAAGTACATTTTATACCACACTGCACTCGAGCTACTACAATAGCTAAATCCTTCACCCCTTACACTCTTATTTTGCTGCTACCGATTCATAGTTGTTACTACTGCTGATTGTAACTGCTCCAATGCACTGCAACTAAGTGTTTTTAAGTACAACAATGGCTTGACCCCCACCTGAACACTCTCATAAACTGATACTCTTATACTCACTTCTATAAAGACTGACCCCATCCCCCCATTACCTGCAACTGCAAATACTTGTATCTTCTGCAGCTATGCTCCCCTTATCTCCTTGTATGTCGGCCCATTTATTGTAGTATGCTTGCAACACAAGTCACCAAGACCCCCCCCCCCCCCACTCTCTCTATCTAACTGCCAATGTTGCTAGAAACATGAAGGCACTGCCTAAAGTCATTTGTAACTGCAATGTGCTGCTGCCTCTTGCTGTTTTCAATCCAACCACTGCCTGAAATCTCTTGAACCACTACTCTTCCTCCACACTGAATCTTCCTACTGTAGTGATGAGCTAATGCACTGCAGTGCATTTGTGTCCATGCACCACATGTACACAGTCACTACACCAAGCACCCTCCTCTACCATCATATCATCAATATATACCACATAGATATATATATATATATATATATATATATATATATATATATATATATATATATATATATATATATATATATATATATATATATGTATATATATATGTATATATATAAAGGTACACATATACATACATATATACACTTATATACAATTATATAGCTATACACTAATGTATACATTTACATTTATATGATACTCAATAGTATAGATAAAGACACACACATAACACTATTCCACTTCACAAGAACTTGGTGTGCTACACCAAGTTACTCAATGATACATCAAAAAAACCCCAATTCACGCAATCTAATACATAATTATAGTATGAAAACTATTATAAATAACTATTTAAATGCAATAATATGAATTTAGCATGTAGGAACACCATATACAAGGAAATCATCAATTCTACTTTATGTATCATGACGTATCATGATACGGCCTACACGTATCCAATTGTGGACACTAAATTATCCACAAATCATCAATTTAGCACAATAAACATAAATAACCAATTGACATACACTTGGTGTTCCAAATTTAGATTTCTCCAATTTGGCCACAAATACACATGGATCTCCTAGATTTGGGGACAATACCACCTAGATCTTGGCCTAATGGGTTGGTCATGGTCATGGGTAGGTTCTTAGAGTTTCTGTTGCTAATTCTACCATGGGAATTGATGAAGAAGGTAAGAATTATATGTGACAATATGTTCCGTTCAAGCGGACATCCGATTCAAACGGCGCAAGTGCAACGACCCGACCCACTTTGCTCAGCGAGAATACTCGTTTGAGGCAAAGAATTTCCAGACTTGGCCCTTTAGGAGTTCGGACATAGACTTTCAAAGGCACGCTCGGAGTATCGCTCGACCGAGGCGAATCATCGCTAAGGTGGGTGGCTACGATAAACTTGTCTTTATTAGCTAGCACACTTAAAATATAGATGATACATGCTAGTCGCTATGTGAATTATCCCTTGCATGCTAATAAAGAATATAATGCACCTATCTAAGGGAATAATCCCAACTTGTATTCCTTGTGTTACAACAAGGAAATAAAACTTGGCCTATATATATGGACCCTCGCATGCTACCTTTGCCTTGTGCAAGTAGACCCCACTATGCCGCGAGTAGAACATTATACCCTTCGTAGTACAATGCTTCATTTGCTACACTGCACGCCTATAGACTATGTCGTTCAATATGTCCCTTTACGGTTTTACTCCTCGCTTTACCCATAGACCCGTGCTAAAGTAAATATTTATGTTCTATGTGAATGCAATGCTTGCCTGCTTATATATTAACTTGTATTCATTGCCTCATTTTAATGCTTGCCACATAACCCTTGCCTCGACCGTATAACACTATTCATGTCATACATTCATTTAGTTCTCCCCGAAAGACTATCTAATGTCACGACCCGCACCCGAAAATCGGGCATGAGCCGTGGGTACATCCAGCCTACGCCGCAGAATCGGCGGTAGAACGCTGTAAGGTCCGTTCTAGGTCAACCATATCTATCTATATATCTCACAGAAAAATCTGCCATGACCTCTCCAAAAGGAGGGCAACCACCCAATATATATATGAATAATCCTCTCCAAAAGGAGGACAACCACGCAATATATATAATCTCTCAATCACAATAACTAGGGGAAGAAATAAAGCACGATATGATATCAAAAAGGAAACCAAACCAAAGAGAGCAAGACAATATCCAAAATATACAGTCAAAGTCTTTAATAGTCTACAACATCTCACAGCAACAAAAGAATAAGTACAATCATCCAAAAATAAACCACTGGGAACAACTCAGGAAACCCACCTAGCTAACTAGGGCGCTATAGGCGTCTCCTTGGCACACTCCTCCTCAGTCTCGGGGTCACAGCACTCGTCAACACCCGGCCCGTAGAACGTCGGACTATAGTCCTCAGGATCCTCTGGAAAAAATATGCCCAGTCAGGACTGGAGCGAAGTACACAACTCTGAAAGCAACTCCAAATACATGGTAAGGTGTATATGACGAGCAATAGAAAAGTATACAAGATGCACAGGAAATAAATATATGCTGGAGCACAATAAGTAGCTGCAAAGTAGACTGGAGAACAATACAAGTAGTGGAAAAGTAACTGCAGGTGAGAAACATGAATACTAGCTAAGTGCCTTGAGCACAAGTTCGTTATGTGATCGGCTTAGGTTGCACATGAAAAACACTACGATAACTCCGTTATGCGTGAGTTGCATAACCGACATACACATGAATACTTTTGGCTTTGATCACATAACCAACTCCTACTCCCCTCCCCCACTAATACTCTTGGATCCAACCACAACATGCTACGTATATGATAATAGCTCGTGCACATGAAGGCGAGAGCACAAGAAGCACATGATAGCACATGAGAATCAATACCCGAAGCACATAATGAAATACACGTGATAGAGTACCCGCTGAATACGGTAAGGGGGATAGCATCTCATGACGGGATCCACTAGTACCAGCTCGTGTAACAATGTGTTAGAATCAAGTATTATAGTTCTAAAACAGGTGATATAAACGCTATCATGAAATAGAAACTATCAGAGGTAGGTACTCGCCTGATGTCCTGAGCAACTGATGAGAATCGAGATCCGGACCGGTGTCGCAAGAACCTATTACGAAAAACAGAATTAAATAGGGTTTTAAGAATTTAAACTGATATAAAATAATTAAAAATAGGCTTCTAGGGATATTCTAGGTCGAACGGGTCAAACCGGTAAAATTCGGGTCAAAAAGTCAACCCGGGGTCCAAAAAGTCAATTCTAGGTCAAAACTAGGTCAAACGTTGACTTTTACGGTCAACGAGGACAATTATGGTCAAAGCTAGGTCAAACTAGGGTGCCCCTGAAATTCTAGGTCAAACCGAGCTCATTAAGCTAGAAAACTCTCAAACTCGCCTAATCGAGATACCGGGATACCCTCGGTATCCGATACCTCGCCCTAGGCCACGCACCCCGCCTAAACCCGCTAAAACCTATGCTAGCATGCGTAAATATATACACATAAACATATAAAAATTACTCCAATACTATTCCTAGGCTATTGCTCAAATACCCCGCTCGAAACTCAATACCTTGGATATCTCAAGGTATTGAGATACCTCGGTATCTCAAGGTATTGAGATACCGCTCTCATACCCCTCTAACTAGTTATTTAGGCTTATAAATATATACCTAGTTATTAATCTAGGCTAGAAAATATATATATATATATATATATCATATATTTACATATCTAAGTATCTATATACATATATATATAGATATCCACACACATATACATATACCCATATACCTTACCTATACATATATATATAACTATAGGTATATAGATATCTATACAATTAGATAGACATATATCTAATACCTAGCTATCTATCTACCCATCTAACTAACTATCTACCTATCTAGGTAACTATCTATCTATTTAATCTATCTAACTAATAACTATCTATCTAACTATCTATCTATCTTATTATCTATCTATCAACTTATCTATCTAACTATCAATATATATATATATATATTTATATATATATATATCACTCTCTCTCTCACTCACTAGTACTCTGCTAGCCAACGCGGCGCGCAAGCGAAGCTGCTAGGGCCTGCTGCTGCTGCATGTGCTTGCTGCTGCTGCTACATGTGCTTGCTGTTGCTGCTTCATAGTGCTGCTGTTGCTGCTGCACATTGCTGCTGATGTGCTGCTGCTGCAGTGTAGCAGCAGCTGCTGCTGCTGTATGCTGTCTATTCCCTCCCCCCTCCTTCTCACTATCACACACACACACACACACACACACCTATATATATATATATATATATATATATATATATATATATATATATATATATATACAAACATACATATATATATATATCTAG